>CM068376.1:288679922-289051900 GCA_034769895.1 Magicicada septendecula
TATTTTATAAACTCCATTTTTCTCTCGTGTGTTTGATTTTTCTTTATTGTTTACTAGTAATGAAACAAGATTACGTTTGTTTATAAGTGTTTTTATAAGTTTTGTATAGATTGACACTTTACGTCTGAATGTCGGGACGTTCACTAGGAACATGTCTTAGTGATATGTTACTCAATTAGTCTACTAGTTTAATCGTTCTTGGCTTCATATTGTGTTATAGGCGCTTCCAAACAGTGAAACTTGAACACAAACAATTGGTCTCTTCACAGTACGGTAACGCGAACCTATTACGAATATAAAAAGAATCACAAGCAGAATGATCACTGTTGCACACCACTATATAAAAATATATAGTGGTGTGCAACAGTGATCATTCTGCTTGTGATTTCAACCACTAACACAACTTTCTTCATAAAAAGAATCGCGCTTAACGTCGATGTACGCTATATTTGGTTTATCCAGTTTCCAATCGGAACAATAATTACAGAGCTCACAAACTAACTGAATACGACATCCGATAACACAGACCTAACAGAATTATACGTATTAGAGAAAATAAAAAAGTTTCGTTAAAAATAAAGACTAATATGCTCTCTCATCTGCAGTACCCGCTCACTATTTCGAACGAAGTACGTTTACAATTGGAATGTATAATTTTTCAGTTATCAACAAATTATTATAATCCCGACCACCCTACTATTTTCTGATTAGTAAAGAAACAACTAGGCATATAGAGTAATCATACAATAAACGCTAAAAATTACATACAATCGGATTTGTGTTAAAATTCTTTTTAGTACGGCATAATCGGATTTGTGTTAAAATTGTTTTTAGTACGGCACAATCGGATTTGTGTTAAAATTGTTTTTAGTACGGCACAATCGGATTTGTGTTAAAATTCTTTTTAGTCCAGCACACGGCTTGATTTTTACAATTTTTCATATTCTTGAACCCACTTTTCGATCCTGTAGCCAAAAAATTTTGAAATTTCCAAAACTGTACAATGTATTCACGTTTTGGTTAAAATTCCCTGTCATTTAATATCCCACGTGATATTAAATATCTGCGATTTTATCAAACGTTTGTCCCACTTTTTGGGCCCTGGGATCCCAAAATTTTGAAATGTCCAGAATTTAACACTACATACAGATTTTCGTTAAAGTTCCCTTCGATTTGATAGCTACGTGAATTTTTGCGATTTTATCAAAATTTTCACCCACTTTTTGGATCTCCTCGGCGTCTCACAATTTTCAGATTTTCAAAAACTAAGCTAAATTCATATTTCGGTTAAAATTGCCTTAATTTGTTACCCAACATGGATTTTCGCGATTTTTTCAAAATTTTTACCACTCACGTTTTTGTTTCTCGCCTCTCAAAAACAATAGGGTTTTGTAGTGTAAAAGTGTGGGACAAGCATGCCAAGTTTACGAAAATCCGTCGATGCATTCAAAAGTTCTCATGAGACATTCCCCAGATAGATCGACATACAGACACACAAATGCCAAATGGTCGAGTACAAACTGAGAACTCGCTTCGCTCGATCAATAACATAATTGTTATTATTATAAAAAAAAAATTTCAAAATAGGCAGTCATTCAGGACTGCCGACAGAAGTGAAAACTTAAAACTATGAAATAACAGTGGTTTTTTTGGATATTCAAATTAATTGTAGTATCAAAAATTAAAATTTTTTGTAAATTAAAATCTTTAACATCAGTCTGGTTTTCACATCTATCGGCACTCCGAGCAACAATTATATACATTTTTATATGGTTTACTTTTAAACGGAAATATTGAAACGAATATTGGAAATATTTGAAAATACATGCTTTGTTTATGTTATTCATTTTTCTATATAAAAATATTAACATATTTAGTACTCACTTTTGTACTGCACAGTGATCGGTTGAACATTTAAAATAATGATCAAACTAAAACACAATTTAAACAATGCACAGTGTACACACATTAAACTTTCCACGTAGTCAATTTAACTTTACTTATATACATATACACAGCACTAATGTTACAATCTTACAATAATAAAAAATCTATTAAAAATACATATTTCGACATTAGACATGACGAAAACCCCTAAGTTAACAGCCAGACGGACAAATAACAATTATGTAAATATCATATAATATAGTATAAGTAATTAATAAGAATAAAAATAATGTAAAATAGATCATAAGTATTGCGTTAATTGTTAATACGGAAAGCCAAAATCGCGCTAGGGATCGAACACGCGATAGCAAATTCGGCAGTGTAAGAAACTCCAAAATAAAGTACGAAAACGATAAAAGTGTGTTAAATAGTATAAATAATAGTATTACACACAAGTATAATCTATACTTTCACTGCTGGCCACGCGCAACACGTCATACTTATAGCTACAGATATACTGTTAACATTAGCATGTCGGTGACGCGAACTCATAAGATTTTACCCATCCAAAAATCGCCCAACGTGCCTATAGAAGTTTTCACTTCAAAAAGTTTGTTATCATTGGCCAGAAATGTGAGCGATACATGTAGTATTTTGACAGTCAGAAAATATCATAATTGATCAGAGGCACATCCGCTGAACCAACTTTTCTTAATTGTCAAAAAAGAACGGACAATTTTGAGTTGGGAAAACGTAAATAAACTGAAATCACGAGATGTGTAGTCGAACCTTGAAGTGTGGGAAAATATTTCTATTGTACGCGGTAACACTAAGATGGAACAAGGCAGCTCGCGTCCTGTTGGTAACCAATTGTTAATTTAAAATTATTCCTACTGCTATTTCCAACATGTTTCTACTTTAGTCAACAGCACTTGCAATAACTAAATCCTTAAATTCGTAGTGACCGTCAATCAATGAATTTTTCGATGAAGGGTTTGTGAGGATCGGTCAAAATATAACACACATTTTAAATATTTGTGTCGACGTTTCGACAATGTTTATTATCATCATCAGGACCTGTGTATGAATACAAAAGAAATGTCAAACACAACAGTACAATTATTTGAGTGAACGTGTTTGTGTATGTGAGTGTGTGTGTGTGTGTGTGTGTGTGCGCGCGCGTGCGCATGTATGTATCACTGTATATGTGAAGGAGTTGAAGTAGTTTGTTTTACATCTTCAAATGTTATCTTTAAAGGCAACGAGAAAATTATAATATCACAGAACTTAACTTATACACTATTACAATTTAAATTACCATGAACGTCATGGTATTTTTTAATTAATTATAAAAGCAATAATCAACAATTAGATATTAGAATTGGTACAGAAAACGTTTGTACATATACCAGTCAACATATAACATCCCTTAATCTGTATTTAGCTATAATATATTTTACTATGCTATATGTTGACTGGTATATGTATAAACGTTTTCTGTACCAGTTCTAATAGCTAATTGTTGATTATTGATTTTATAATTAATTAAAAAATACCGTTGAATTATGAGTAATTTAAATTGTAATAGTCTATAAATTAAGTTCTGTGATATTATAATTTTCTCGTTGTCTTTAAAGAAAACATTTGAAGATGTAAAACAAACTATTTCAACTCCTTCACATATACAATGATACATACATACGAACGCAACGCGTGTGCGCACACACACTTACATACACAAACACGTACACTCAAATAATTGTTCTGTCGTGTTTGACATTTCTTTTGTATTCATACACAGGTCCTGATGACGACAATAAACATTGTCGAAACGTTGACACAAATAAGTTAAAATTTGCGTTATATTTTTGACCGATCCTCACAAACCCTTCACCGAAAAATTCCAAAAATAACACAACTAGAAACGGTTTAGCTTATACTAACGGAGAGTATACATTATTTACTATCAACTGAGTAAATACTGTAATGTGAGAGACACAACTCTGCTTCGTTTCATGAATACATGATACGCTAACTGTCCGGGGTTTCCGTTGTCAGCGGTTTGGGGATGAACGCTACCAGCTTACAGACGTTTGACCTAACGAATTCGTACAGTCGTATCTTTGTATTCAACTTAAATATTCAACACGGTGTAACGAACGATATGTGAAACATATAAGCTGCCCATACACTATCACTATTACTGCACAATATATTGCACAATATAAATATTGTGCAATAGTATTGACAGAGTATGGTTTAGATTGAAGGTCTAAAATGGGTTGCACAATATATTGTGTGAATTCAAAAATGTTTGAAATATATTGCACAAACTGGAAAATATTGTGTAGTGTATGGGCGAGATTGCGCATATCGGCTCATTACCCCAGCTTTCGTCGGCAAGTGCACATCGTCTCGCTCTCGCTATGACGCTGTCGGAGGAAAGAAAGTTCATTTTAGAGGTGATTAAAGTTTATCAGTCTCAACAGCCTTTCACGAGTATATTCATTCCTTTTCTTGTACCATTCTTTCATCCATATGCGGTCCTTTCTCTTTTCATTTTTTAAACACAGAATTAGTGCAATTACCACACAACTTGCCTCGAATCATTCAACATGTTCACTTGAAGAAGCTCAGGAGTCAACTAAGGTTGTACAATAATACTGCACTGTGTAGGGACACCAGCCAATATTATTGTGCAATATATTGTGCAATAATATTGATAGTGTATGGGCATACAATAGCAAATCAAGCCAGTCGGATGTGATTTCTAAGAAGATAACAACGCAGCATTATGAAATGATATCAAATGTCTTCTTTCGAAAATTTGAAACACGGTTTTTGACTATAAACGGCTTTATTCGAATATATCAATACAATACCATGCTTGCTGGAAAAGAAAAAAACTAAACTATTTTCTCTCGTAAGGGATGTAGAAATATATTTTTAAGATCATGGAGAGGAGTTTCTCTGACTTTTCCCCGGACCATGGATCTCGCATTATCTAAGTACCCCTAACCCATTGTATTGCAAATATAATGCGTTAATTAAAATCATAAATTCTCCGTGTCTCATCGTCGTCTTGTTTCCAAACGTCACTTTCCATTTCAACACGATAGAAACATTTTAATATGTGCTTAAGCCCACTACAGGGACGGACTGCCTTATATCCTTCACTACCTTTTTTTAAATACAAAGCGGCGTTTCGGCTACGCAACAAATCTGTAGCCATCTTCAGAAACACTAAAACATAACAAATAAAAAATATTCTGTCTCACAACCGATAGAGAGTCGAAACATTCTAAAGCAGTGGTTCCCAAACTTTTTAGTCCGCGGACCCCCAAAAATAATTTAAAAATTCACGGACCCCGTCTGAGTTCTGAAATATTACAACAGTAGATATGATGGAAACTCTTATATTTTTTAATTAAAATGTATTAAAATCAAAATTCTCTTAACTTGCAAAATTATAATGTTAATAATATCAAACATAGTTTAATGTGAACAATTATGCTGCTTTTGAACAATTGGCTGTGCAATATTGGGTTTAATGTCTGATAATTTCAATATTAACGCACCCTCGATATCAAGTTTATTTCTTAATTTTGACTTCAAGTACGTGAGCACGGAGAATGCGGTTTCACACAAGTAAATAGAGGGAAACAGTTAAACGCTTCAAAGCTTTTTTTGCGAGTTCAGGATACAGTAGCTACTAATGATATATAACCAGAAATCAGCTGGATGTAACCAGTGGTGCCGATCCCCCCCCCCAAGCCCTATGTCGCTTCCCCCCCAACTCCAGGCTCGATTACTAAAAAAAAAGCTCTTTTTATAATGGATCACAATTTAGCGTTTTCAGTAAAACGTGATTAGTTTTACAGTATCAAATCTCAATCACTTCGTTGGAAAAATACTTAGATTTGCAACTTTAACGCCTTACTTAAATTTGTTCCCTTAATGAAATGTTATAAACAATTCCGTCCTTTTATAGACTTTACGTAGTGTACTAAAACATAGTAGAAAGCAAGATAATTAAAAATCTAAACGCAAATTTCTATTGCACACTGTACTTTATTAATACAGTAAGTAAAAAAAATGGATATCAAAATTACATTATAAATAAATCTATATCTATCTATCTATTATAATATTTTAAGCTTACAATCACAACATTTTTGTTATCTGAAGTTGAAATATAACTTATAAGTAAGAAAAAAAAATAATATTAATAATCAGTGTTGTGTTTTTAGGTGTTCAATAATATTTGTTGTCTTTGTTTGGTGGAAAAGGCAAATTTGTCAATGATTTCTTCGTGCGGAATCTTGCTTAAAACTTCAGACTCACTACATAAAATTAACAAACTTTTTAACCATGTATCACTCATGCTCGTTCTAAGACGATTTTTGACAATTTTGATGCGGCTCATGGTTGTCTCTGCCGAACAGCTTGTTACGGAAAGAGATAAAAGAATCTTGTAGAGTCTATTTAAATTTGGAAACCCAGAAAGTTCCAGGAGGCATCTGTACGGTTTTATAAATCCTCGTCGTAGCCAAAGCTCCAGAGTTGTCTTATCAGTACCAGCACCTTCTTTTTCTGCTCCTCCCTCACCCTCATTGTCATCTGTTTCTTCTGCCAGAGAATCCTGTTGATTTTTTTTTACTACTGGCGTATCCTTAGGCTTAGGTAAGAGGTCACTAATGTCGATACTGCTGTGTGATGATTTATATATAAAGCTGAAGGTTTCTAGTTCAGCTGCGACTTCTTGGTTATCTAAATTGTAAAAACTACAAAGGTTCCATATTTTTTGCGGTTGAATGGTTTCTGCCATTCTATCAAGACATTCATGAGAAAAAAGCCATCTCTGTAATGATGGCCATAGTCTTATCGGGAAACCTATCTTTTAGATGTATAGTAAGGGAATCTAGAGTCTTGAAGAATACCTCAACCTTTATTTTCTTCAGGGGATCACTAAGCGCTTCATCTATTGATAGTTCATCCATAAACCTTTTCTTCAGTCTTAGTCTTTTTGCTTTCATGGGAGAAAGCTCATGGCTTGTGGCAAAGTCTTCTATCTTGAAATGAAGTTTCTCCCATGATTCATCACTTCTCAATATATTCACCCTCTCTTTGGTTTCAGAAATCACTGAATTTACAATAGCGTAATCCACAGATTTTCCTTGAAGACATACTGTAACAGGATTAAGTACTTTGAACAGGTCAGAGGCTATAATCATTGCAGCCACAACTTCATAGTCAGACAAATGCTTCAGCAAACATTTGGATGCAACAATAGTATCACTATCAGAGCTCTCATCAAGGCATAGTTCTTCAAGGGTTTGTTTTATTACATTATAGCAAGAAAGAACTGTTTTCAATGAATCATTTTTACTTGTCCATCTTGTAGTGTTGACTCTTTTTAACCATTTTTTTCTATCATCTTTTACTTCACTTTTCTCCAGGTTTTCTGTAAGCTTGTGTTGTCGCCGATGACCAGAAAAGAAAACATAAAGTTCTTGCAAAAGGGAAAACATATTTTTCATTTGAATACACGTATCAAAAGATTTTTCAACTACTAAAGCAAATCTATGTGAATAACACCATACATACATGGCAGTAGGGCTTTCTTTTTGTACAAAAGTTTTCATTCCCATACATCGCCCGCTCATATTCCCTGCACCGTCCATACTCTGACCAATCATATTCTTTGGGTCAATGTTTAAGTCTTTTAAAGCGTTCATCACATGGCGGGATAAATTTTCTCCAGTAGTATCCCCACTTGTAAAAACTGATAAAAGGTGTTCCTGTGGTTTTGATAAGTGTTTCCATATCCATCATAGGAATGTTGAACGTAACGAGCTAAAATAGCAGTTGACTCTTTTTTACTTGCGTCATAAGTGGAATCTACAATAATCGAATAGCAACCAGAAGAAGAAATGCTATCTGCTTACTCATTATACCTATCAAATCAAATATATTGTAGTGACTTAAAAGGTTTGATCCTACTTGCTTGTTTTTATGTCGAGCCTTATCTAACTTTTCACAATAGTGCTATCTAACTCGAGCATCAGGGCTGTGCTTTGCCAAAAGTCTGAATAGTTTCATAAGTTTTCCTGTCATACAGTCGTTTTTTCTAAATGCTAACATTTCTTCACTCACGTATTTGCAGCAGTCTATAATGACTGACAAAACTTCTCGGTGATGTTTGACAACTTCGTTGTTTTTTCTAATAAGGCTTGAATCAACTCGATTTCCAGCTAACCACTGTATTCTCGATACCTGACATTCGAGGTAACTTTTAGAAGATTCATGAAGTTCAATATCTCTCAAAGCATTTCTGTCCACCCAATTCTTGTAACCCATTGTAGACCACACTGTCTGACTTTTTGGTGAAGCAAATATCATACAATGTAAGCAGAAGGCAACGTCTTTAGTCCTGCTGTAAATTAACCATTTCCGTTCTTTTTTTGTTCCATCAGGTAAATGGCAGACTTTCCAAGAAGGTAAAAATTTCCTTCCCTTTGTAACACGACAAGAAGTTTCTTCTAGCCTTTGGCTCTCTAGCTTCAGAGCAAAATTTATTTGCT
This sequence comes from Magicicada septendecula, assembly GCA_034769895.1. Taxonomy (NCBI): domain Eukaryota; kingdom Metazoa; phylum Arthropoda; class Insecta; order Hemiptera; family Cicadidae; genus Magicicada; species Magicicada septendecula. The sequence goes on from CM068376.1 coordinate 288,688,394, forward strand.
GCGAGGTTAGTTTCTTGTTTGCATAAGTTGCTGGATCAGACATATCATCTGCTATATTTTCATGTGGAGCTTGTTCTTGTTCTAGTTCTTCTAATGTCTCAATTGAACGTGTAGAATAGGAAGGTAAATTACATGTATTCTCAGGATGGTATACATTCTCAAGTGATGTGAAGGGCTGAATATCTAAAGAGCCTGTCTGTTCATTATTCGCACTAATTGAAAGAAAAGAACTCGCCGTTGACGTCGGTGGCATGCAGCAGGTTTCTTCACCAGTTGTAGACACCACCCTGAAAGTAATTAATTCGACTTAGGGAAGCTCCAGTTAATATTTATATTTAATACTACTAAGGTTATTATTATTTAATACTATTAATACTCTCTTACAGTGTAAATTAATATATCGAATTTATTAATGTTTTGCGTTATTTTATAGTTTTATTCTAAAAATGCTACTAAATGTGGTAAAAAACAGGTAAAAACGGACAACTTATTTATTTTTAAATAATTCAGAACAATTATAATAAACAATGATAATAAATAAACAGAACAATAATGCTTCAAAAATAAACAAAAAATAATAATTTTAGATAAAGTCCATAAACAATGTGCTTGAACATGTTAGAAGTTATGAATTTCAGCCCATTCTCCTTTGATTAATGAGTTGAAATCATCAATGATTATTTTTTTAAGTTTTTAATGCAGGTTAAGTACATTTAACCTCTTATATTTTGTGTACTTTATATATGAACATTTTTATTACACGTTAAGTGTTTAAAAAAATGAATTGCATTAAAAATTTAAGCATTTTCTTAAAAAGAAGAGCGGAATTGCAATAGAGGCAGAGAAATATATTAAAGAATAATGAATTCATGAAAGGTTTGAATGAAAGCAGTCAACGATATTATTTAAATAGTAAAAAATATATACTTTTGTAAAATAATTATTGTCATTGTAATTGTGTATTGTAATTATATGCTTTTGTAAAAAAAAGTTTTAAATAAAATAATAAATATCTTGTAAAATATGTGGATTATTGAATAATTTTATATATTTATAAAAAAGTCCAGTAAACATAATATTATTTTAATGATCGGTTGTGTAATGCACATTGATATATAAATCTATTTTCAGAAATTCAGAGTAGTAAAATAATAGAATTTTTAAAGTAATATAATATGCAAGGTATGTACTATTAGTTCCCGTATACATTTTAACCTATTCTTTCACGTTTCCAACGCACATAGCAGACTATTAAGGTACCTGATGGGGTCCCTCTTCCGGCCCAGTGAATTACCCTTAAGAGGGATCTGTTAGGTGTTAAGGTACCTGATCAGGACCTGAACAATTTTTCCTCCCAGGGGATAATAAAAATACATATTCATTTTAGGGCCTTAAAGCTTAAACACAGGGATACGAAGTTTTAAAAGGATTGGGCGTACGGAAGAACAAAATTTCTTTTACTTATTTGTTTTTTAATGTAAATAATTTTAATAGTTACTGAGATAATGTAATATAAAAATGGCTAGTTTAACATTGTTAAGATAGTCTTATCCGGATCCCATTGAAAATAAAAATAATTGAATAAAAAACAAAAATTAAAAATTTAAGTGCACTTCTGGTGGGAAAAACAGTTTCAAAAAATGAGCATACTACATTTACGGTTTGCGTTATGTATTTTATGCAGAAAGTACTAAATATAACTGTTAAAAAAATTATAAGATTATTTAAGTACAGTATTATAGATTTACTGCCTACCTTACTCTAGTATCAAATTTGTTTAAATTGTATTTGCATTGAATTCGATCTAGGTCAAAAAATAATGAAAATTGTTTTTAATGTACATTTTTCAATTTTTACTAGTTAACACAACAAAAGTGAAGTGCTTTAAAGTGATGTTTAAACCATTATGATTGTGACACGATTGACAATAAGCCTAATATACTCAGCTTAATATACCAGTGGAGATTATAAACTTTATAAAAATTAATGTTTCTACCTAAAAAAATAAATATTTTTTACCTTTCATCTTTATTGGCTGTGCGCTCTTTATGAGTGTCTTCCACGTGCACCTGCAGCCGTGTCCAGTTAACGACTTCTTCAGGCTCTGAGCAACGTTTCCATTGTCCATTATTTCCTTCTCTAAATTCTATTATTTTATACCTAATGTTTAAATTGTTTTTAAATTTATATGTATGTTTTTTTTACAATGTTCAACCCACTTGTCCTGTCGGTGAACGGTGTTGCACAGGACTTCGAGCCACTTGTATTTAAAAGTTCTCTGTAAAGCCCGAGGCATTATCCCAGTTTACACTAGCGACACTACAACTGCATAAATTAAAAGCAAAGTATGAAACAATCCCCTTTCAAATCCACGAATTACAGCCACTGCCACTGTAAAACTATCGAGTTCACTGTGTATTATATTGTCACGTTGCTTTTGCACGTTGCAATAACAGATTCTGAGAATTAACCGTACATAGCGAGATAGCGAGCATGGAATGTGACAAACAATGGTGAGACGATGTCCAACAACCAATAAGAAGCGCTGGCCCATTTTGTTACTAAGGAACCCCCTCACCTTAAGGGGGCTGTATGGTATATCACGTGATGAGACATCCCCGAATCGGGATGCTTTCACTTGTGCGGACTTTTTGCGTGCGAGGGAATTTTGGAAAACACAAAGTTCGATGTTATTGTTTTGGACTTGTAATCAAGGTCGTTTATTAGCTGTTTATGCTGCAATTTATTTCTTAACGAAGGAAATACGTAACTTTTGGGTTAAAAAGGTAATTGTAAGTAAATATAACAAAATATTTCTCAAAACAATAAAATCGAACTTTGTGTTTTTCAAAATTTCCGCCTTATATAAAAATCCCTCCTTAAGGCGTTTGAATAAAGCGTTGTATTTTCCCAATCAAACGTCTTAACTTTATTTTTATCAAAATTATTAGTGTGCAAGTCCAAAACAATAAAATCGAACTTTGTGTTTTTCAAAATTCCCTCGCACACAAAAAGTCCGCACATGTGAAAGCACCCTCGTAGTATAATATTTTAGTGTACAAAATACAGCTTTATATGTAAATTTATCAAATAAGCGATTATTTGAAAATAAATATAGATAAATAAGGAAAGTGAGACTGCTCAAGTTGTACACGAGAAAATTTTTTGAAGCAGCAAAATAATTAAAGAACTTTAGGTCGTTTGAAAGCGTCTGTTCCACCTACGTAGGGGACTTCCATTCGCTTTCAAACGATCTAATTTTCTTTAAGTATTTTATGACTTCAAAAAATTTTTTAGCCTACAACTTGACCAGTCTCGCCTTCTTTGTTTTTCAATATGTATTTACAAATAATCGCTTTTTTAATAAATTAAAATATAAAGCTGTATTTTGTACACTAAAATTATTGTACTGTGATTCGTGGATGTCTCATCACGTGATAACCATGCAGCCCCCTTAAGCAAGCTTTGACGCAAATTGCGACCAGGAAATACGTTCTCACATTGTATTCGGTATTACTAGTAATAGTAAATTTCATACAACAGTAAAAAAAATCCCCCCCAAAGATTTTTCAAATGTCGCCAATGGCGACACGATACCCCCCTGTAGGCTGGATGTAACTGCGAAAACCGTAATTTTAATGAACTGTCAGTTGAAAGTTCTTCTTCTTGCACTGTAAGAGAGAAGTCTAGTCGATTCGGCGGACAAACAGATCTGCTACACGACATGATTTAAAGACATTATTAAAGACATTAATTTGAAATTACGTTTACACTTGCAATTATTTAGCACAAAAAAATACTGGAATCTTCTACTAATTGTTTTAAGCTTCTACAATTTAGATTTAGATTTTAGAGCATAAAAAATCGGAGAAAATTACGGTATATCTAATTTTTCTTAAAAGCTTCTGCGGACCCCCTGAAACATTGTCGCGGACCCTATTTTGCGAACCACTGTTCTGTAAACATTTGCGAACCACTGTACGTTTGCAAACATACACATAACAAAAAAAAAATAAATACAACAAATCAACTACGAAATCTATAAAACACACACACACACACACACGCTGAATACACACACAAAACTCACATGAACACGCATTCTTCAAGGTCAACTGCAAACTGCGACAAGTTGACTCGAAGGGTGCGTGATCATGTGTTTTGTCCGTGGTGTGTGTGGTGTTCAGTTTGTGTGTCTGTGTGTGTGTGTGTGTGTGTGTGTGCGTGTGTGCGTGTGTGTGATGTTTTATGGATTCCATAGTTGATAAGTTTTATTTATCTTTTAGTTATGCATATACTTTAGAATGTGTTTTACCCTCTGTCAATTGCGAGCTAGAGTATTTTTTTTTATTTTTTACTTGTGATGTTTTAGTGTTTGCTTTGGCCTAAAGACGGCTACAGATTTGTTGCGTAGCCGAAACGTCGCTTCATAAAAAAAGGCACTCCGACCCTCTAGTGGGGTTGATGTCAATAACTCATCACTGACATCATTTAAAGACATTTTAATTTGTAGGCAACATTCGTTTAGAGCAAATATTGAAATAGCCATACTATTACTCTTCGTGTCTGCGTCGTCTGCCTTTCCAGGATTAATTTCTTTTCCTGTTCGGCCTCGTAGTTACATTTCTTCTTCCGTATGGGGCATAATCCGTATTTTATCGGAAGTCTATTTGAAGACATTCACGTACGATTTACATTCCTACTACGCGTTTCTTCTTCTGTTATTTATCTGTAACGTATCTTATTACACGTAATTTACGAAGATTAAGCTTGTACTCTTAAGTAATCTCGTCGCTTCCAGCACAAAGAACAGAATCGTACAGAAGCAATATCCAGTGCTTACACGGACAATAAAAATAGAGTATTTCTAACTTTAATAAGTACTTAAGAATTTTTCCGCATCATAACGTAACATTGGTCTGAAAAGTAACCAAAAGCGATGTACCGTTTGCCAGCTAAATATCACTGTAAGTTGGTGAGGGAAGAGAGAAAGCCCTAGTCAGATAATGAACAACATAACACAGAATTAAATATCGTACCCAAAGGCACTAATCATAAGGATATAAAATACATGAGTTTACAAAAAATAAATAAAATTAAATGTAAAAAAGAAAATATAAATGTTTTTGTGAAAAACGTAATTAATTTCTGGTTCACCCAACCGGATCAGCTGATGTGAACACACAACTTCAGAGGCTCCGAATCTCGGCTGACAAAATACTATTTCTAGTACTGACATGAAGGCCAAAGTTCGTGCTTCTCTTCTGCAAAGCGTTTGTCAGGCTTCGTTTCGTGTGTCTCGACAAACAGCTTTACATGAAAATCTCTGTAGTATAACGAACTTGTGGCAGCCAGTATAACGAATTCGTTCACTGTTTTTGTTATTTATTTCCGGTTTTGACAAAAAATATTGCAACCAGAAATTTTGCTGTTTCACACCACTATACAAAAATTCCTGGTTAGCGTTTTCGAGCCTTTAAACTCCTCGTCGATCGGAAATATATTTATCTGATGACACTTCCGATCTGATGATGGGCTGAAAGGCTCGATAGCGATAATCCGTAATTTTTTATACAGTAGTGGTGTGCAACAGGGACATTTCTGTTTCATTGCAACCACTAACCACTATATTTAATATTTAAAAAAATATTGTTTTCTAAAACTCCAAAACTCCATCAAGCAAACGATTTTGTGATTAAAAAAAAAAAATGTTTTTTGTTAAATCGAAAAACCTGACACTGTAGTTCCGATTATGTCAAACAACAAAACACTGGCCACTAATTAAGAGTGCGACAAAGAACAATTGCGACCAATTAAAAGTTACTGAATCGATCGATTCATAAAACCGTTCGTCGATCCTTCACCGTCATATTTCACTAGAAGACGGATAATAAAACAACATCACTCACTGGAAGTGGTTACTGACACATTGAAGGCGATAACTTACAATTTACAAAACGGTACGGACTCTCTAATAATGGAGAAATTATGAATCTTCACATTTTATGAACGAGTTGTTTTTTAGAAAGACGGCTGGAAGCAGACAGATAGATACATTGAACTTATGGTGTTATAGTAAAACTAGTCAATTGCATTATATTCTGTTGCTTGCTGCTGATTCAGAACTTTCTGTCGCTGTTCATAACATTGTAAATTTACCGTAAACAGATTAAATCGCTTTCAATGAACAGTTCTGTTCGCTGAAGTTGAAGTTTAAAATTTTAATTTAATTTGAACGCTGTTTTTTATTCTTCACATGACACAGTTCAGTCTAGAGGAATAAATGTCAAAGTTTTACCGTTGTTTACTACGCTTTGGAGACGCATCCGGCAATGGGGCACCACGTTGTGGCAGGTTGTGGTTGATCGTTTTGTTGGTGAGCAACTGACTCGTACCTCCTCGATATCACATCCAAACCACGTTTTTTTTTTTGGAAAGATACGTATTTAAATAAGCAGTCTTTCGTATACGTTTAAAAATCCGAGTAATAATATTACGAAACAGATATAAATGGATTATTGTTACAAAACACGATTGTACTTCCACAATGTAAGGCAACTGGATTTAGGAGCTTTTGCTACGGCCAACTGTCAGCTACCCTCCAGGCTATAATTGTTTGCCAAAAATTTAATAATACATGGATCTGTTTGGTGTAGATGTAATACGCTTGTACGTTAAACAATAACTAGTAAATGTATTTTTCACCTTTCCTTTGGGTGAGACGATAGAAACATAAAAACCTCACAAAGGCCAGGACCATAAAATAAACACTCCACAACAATATTCTATCCATTTCTCACCGCACGCAAGTTCTGGAGCGTTTGTGTAAAGACCGGCAAACACACATACACACGCGCGGAAGCACAGCTTATTAGTTCAGACTCAGTTTATAAGTATACAAAAAGACATTCGTTTGTTCATTCCATGCACGTTTCGAGTTTCCGTCAAGTACACATTTCTAGACCGTATTTAATTGGCTTGTGGTTTGGAACAAATAATTAATACGTTAAATAAAAAACTCTGTGTGTGTGTGTGTGTGTGTGTGTGTGTGTTTATTAGGAACGTGACGTAAGTTTCTGTTGTAATAATAGGCTTATTTGTATATTTATATGTACATATGCATATTGTATTGCACTATAGGAACAAGGCCTAAATTTTTGATGTAATAGTAGGTTTATTTGTATATTTATATGTACGTGTGCATATTGTATTGCACTGGCATAAAAAAATAGGAACGTAGTATTAAGATACGAAAGATTATGTGAAGTAATGTTGTTCTATCAAGTGGTGAAGTTATGATTGAAAATAGTTGAACTTAATTAACTGTAAAGTTAACTCACCCTTCTGATTTCGTCCTGCAGCGGCAGAGCAAACCAGGGTACGTCGAGCAGCGCTTCGCGAAACTTGGTAAGGGTTTCTTCACTGTTTTCCAGATTCACAATGGAACACTGGTTTACCGACGGAGGCACAAAAACTTGTATCACTTCGAGTTTCCTCAGCTCGCCAGAATTTACGTTGATCACGTTGTAGAAGTCGATCAACATTTTGGTGAGTTCTTGGTACGACTGATAACCGGACTGCAGGCCGTTATCGTAAAACAACGGTGTGAAGTAGACGCCGATCACGTGGTCGTAACCGTTATCCTCTGAAGCCTTACACTCGTCGCCACGTTTCCACGGGATCACAGCGTCCATCTGTTTCGTCTCGAACGCGTCTTCAGAATTTTTCGATTTCAATTTCAACACCTCATTGCCGAATATCGGACGAAACCACGGGACAGCGTTGTTGGTGGCCATGATGCTCGGCGCGCGTCTGCGACTAGACTGACGCTGAAGGACGTAACGCTAGGTCTGCTTGCCGGCGCTCCCTCCCTCCTCCCCCCAAACTTGGTCAATACCAACTTCTTTAACTGTATTAACCTACCCCTCTCTCTGCTTTTACCTATTGTTAAGAAATTCAATAGTCGTCGGACTTAATCATTTTTCGTTAATTATCTCTTCTTTGTAATAACGTTATTTAATTTTACGCTCTTCCAATTGTTTCTTATTAAATAAAACTTAAATCATTTGTCTAATAAGAAATTCTAGTTGAATAAAATGTCCAAGCACAAGGTAAAAGTTTTTGCACTAATCCACGCGCTTTCTTCTACACTATAATTAACTAACTGTACTAGACGTTTGAACGCTTCTTTCAGTGCACGAGCGCGCGCGCGTGAACTGTATTTAGTAGACTGAACAAAATAATTAATGCTTAAACTGATTAATAGCTTATACGTTTAGTAAACTGTACAAGAGTTCAGACGTCATACAATTAAATTATTACTCGTGTGTGTGTGAGTGTGTTTTTCTACAATTTTCTATTATTTTTCACTATCAATAGAAAACTGACTTTATCTATTATTAACTGTCATTACAATATAAAAGGTCAAGTAATTATTTTCAGTGTTGCAAATCTGATATCAAATAAATATTTATTGTAAAAATGAAAAGTTTATTTGTAGTATTTTATTAAAAAAATAATATTTACTTTATTTCAAAATAAACATTAATTATTGTACACCCACTTTAACTAACTAGAAACATTACTCGAAAACAGATGTTAAAATTATATGCTAAAATTATGTTAATTATTAAAATTTTTGTAATTACACTATCTTTTGGCTGGAGATATCGTGTCCAAAATTTGAAACCCGCTGACACATTAATTCTACGATAGCAAAAGGTATAAAGGTTACTAAGGAAATCGCCATTCACTATATTTTAAGAGATTAACGTACGTCCAATTTGAACTATTGACACTCGTAGTCCATTCACTAACATCAAGTAATGGTGATTCGGGAAAACGGGAAGTTAAAACAATAAAATATTGTTATGAAAAACAATTTAAAGAAATTTATTTACATCATATACCTATGATGGAAAACAGCATGCAATTTAAAATACATATATAAGTTTATTTCTTGGAGGTGACATCTTGCAGGTGAGCTCCGTTTATTCGCAAACATTCCTGCAATCAGGGGCAGATTAGAATCGTTAAATCGAGCGATTCAAGTATTTCGCTTTCAGTATTCAACCTTGCTAACGAAGATAAATCTCTCATCTCCCATAGTTGAACTCAACATATCTTTAATGTGTTGTAATACAGAAATGATCGTTCAGATTCGCAGTTAGGCACTGGAATCGTCAAAAGCAGACGATTATCAGTGTATATATTCGAAAATATATCAGTCATTTTACAGTCAATAATCCAGTTTAACACTTTAAGCGGACAAACTGTAGTATCATGGAATAGATCATCTTCATTCGAACGATTTGAAAAAATCTTTTTCTTGCAATTTTACATGTAGCACGAAGTGCTTCAATTCTGTTAGAAGATCGTTATTCAAATCGATCGAGTAAACGTCTATCAAAACATTCGCTTGATTTTCCAACTCGACACTCTCCATGGTTATTAATTGCATAAGAAAACCAAACAATTGCGTGATGCGATCGTAAGCTTTGCTTCGCTTAGTCAATTCAGCTGGATGGTGCCCCCTCTGACAGCTGAGGCCCTGGTGCTCGGTGTTACAGCATACCTTAGCGTTACGGATAATCCGCCGCTCCCTGCAACATTAGCGGTCCTATGTACAATTCATTGGTAAAACGAATTATTATACCACTAGTAAACTCCCGAAGATGGAGAACTATCTAACCGTTTTGAACGAAATACTTTTATTATTAAGTTAGTTAAATTTCAATATTAGAAAGTTTCTTATATTATCAGAAAATTTATGAAATTCGCAACTACGCTACTATTTTATTAGTAACATAACAATTTAAAGCAGACAATTATAAGATAAATAATAAAATTTCTGAACTTCTGTATTAGATTTTAAGTTACATTTTTAACCACAATACCTCAATGATAAATAATTTAGTCATATATTTTCAGTGTATGTATGTTTCTATAGATATCTGTAGGTCTACCTCTAACGTTATTCACAGATACTTGTAACTGATAACAAAATATGAGGTTTTTGAGACTTAGTTCACAAATCGTTTTGAAAGCGATTCAAAACGAGTGTTGAGACATGCTAATTCTGTCAAATTACTACACATTGAAAATACAGGCTACAGATAGAGATTTTGTATTTTAACTAAAATTTCTCATAACTTTAACCACAAATAACTTTTATCATTTTTTAAACTTTGAGTTCTATTTTCGGCCCTTGGTGCTTCTAAAATTAGTTTTTTGTTTTCATGTACCCTTGACACGCTCAGAATGTAATATACTCATTTGAACCCGCTACTGATATTCCTCGTGAAAAAGTAGACTCCATCTAGATCAAAATTCACAACTTTAATACTACTGTGTCACAACGATTGTCAAACCACAACTAAGGAAAGGTGCGAGTAACAAGCTCATCTACGAATCGTATGGTCACCGGATTTAAGGTATGCGGGTAGATACAAGTGAGTTTTGCCTTGCTAATCAATCCGCTTACATTGCAAATCCTGTGTTTACGCATATATAAAGCTCAGCTCTCTATCTCATAATTGTATTTTCCAATTTCTTAATTACAGTTGTATTTAATCACTTTTTTTTATTGTCTCCTCAGATTTGTTCGTCCCAACCAAATGAGAAATCCTGAAATAATAAGTAGGATTATTCGCTAATGATCGATGTCCAAAGGCACCAATACATGTTAATAAAAATTTTCAAAATGAAAGTTGCAGGCTTCTGAAAAATGTGTAAGGCAATATTCACTCTTTACCGTTAAACAGCAGTAGTCCTGAAATACTCAACTTTGGCGGATGTAAGTTATTTTATTTCTCATTGACAGGTACAAACACAAAACACACACACACATATCTCTGTAGTTAAGTGTGATTTATAATTACTAAATAATATTAAAAATACTAAATAAAAATAATAATAAAATTCTTAATTTTAGTGGTGACCGTCGGTCAATAAATTTTAACGATGGGAGGTGAGGATCGGTCAATTAATATTACACAAATTTTACATTGTTTGTATCGACGTTTCGACAATATTTATTGTCATCATCAGAACGGACAATAGAGAAAAATCAAACACATAACATAACTACCAACCAGAACACCCTACTGCCTTTTAAACATAATATGTTCTTTTAATTACCTTTACAGGTCAAAAGGACGCTTCTGGTTTGTGTTTATAAATAGAGTGTGTATTGTAGGCACCTTACAGTTGTAGACAGTCTTAATATTGTCTAGTATCAGTTAGTTTCAAAGGAGGTATGAATAATTAATAATGACACATATTCGATTAGTTTTAAACTCGTTGCAGTTGTCAATCCGCGTCTTTCATATTTTACGCTTACGCAGAGAGTTTATACCTGTGTGTGTGGGGGGGGGAAGGGCTAAGACAGTTTTGTTTTACATCGGCAAAATAATAACCCTTCTTACACATTATTTTACTTAAATAGTTACAATATTCCAAAACCTAATTAAAATAGTATTACAATTTTAATTATTGATAATATAATAATCACTCAATTACGTCTGTAAATAATTATAGATCCAGTAATCATTGAATGTTTATTGGAATTGGTACAAATAGCAATACATGTCTAAAAATATGTTATAGCTGAATGCAGATTGTAAGATGTTCAATAATGTATATTATTACTACTAGCACTGAACACACTTATCCATAAATTAGAGAATTATGTACAAAATAACAGAACTACTTATATTACAAACACAAAATTATGGTAAACAAATTAATCATGTGGCAATGGTTATTACTTATTATTTATATTGTTGTAAAATAATATTTACCGAGTACATCGTCTATACAGAGTAATATAGTCTATTGTTAAATTATGCAGACGTCGACATTCACACTCTTCCTCCCTCTCACTTGCTCTTCCTCTCTCGCTCCCTCCCCCTATCAAAAACAAAAAACACATAAAGATTCCCCCCCTCCAACACACTCAAATCACAATTACGCATGTTCCACATACCGTAGGTACAGATAATATTCATGTAGAGTTCTTTACGTTTTAGCAGCCAGGTGGGCCTATACGAATACATCTCCTTCACACATGCTAGAACAGACTCTATACTCGTATACACATGAGTGTGTGTGTGCGTGTGTGTGTGTTTGTGCGTGTGCCAGTCAAAGAGAAATAAAATAACTTATTTCCGCGGAAGTCTTAAAAGTAGTTGAATACTTCAGGTCTACTGCTGTTTAAAGGGAACGGATAAATATTATTATCTTATTCCTTTACTTTTTCAGAAGTCTGCAAATTTCACTTTGCAATTTTTTATTATGCCTGTAATAGTGCCTCTGCACATGTATCTTTGGCGAATAATCCTCTTTATTATCTCAGAATTTCTCATTTGGTTGGGACGAAAACATTTGAGAAGAAATAAAAGAATTTGGTTAAACACAACTCTAAATAATAAAGGAGAATACGATTATGAGACGGAGACCTGAGCTGTATATATGCGTAAACACGGGATGTACAATGGAAGTGGGTTGATAAGAGCGCAAAACTTGCTAGTATGGTCGTCTATACGGCTTAGATAGCCGCGTACCTTACATTTGCTGACCATATGATTCGTAAATAGCTTGTTACTTGCACGTTTCCTTAGTTGTAGTTTGACAATCGTTGTGACACTGTAGTATGACTAAATTATTTGTCATTTAGGTATTATGGTTGCAAATTTAACTAAAACCAACGCAGTAGTCCAAAACGTTTAGTATTTATTTTTTGATTGTCTGCTCTACAGTTATGTTACTAATAAAATGGTAGAATAGTTGGGTTTTCGTAATTTTTCTGATAATATGAATAAATGTCCAATATTGGAATTGGATATTACTAACTTAATAATAAATGTATTTTGTTCTGGGACCTTACTAGTGCTGTGATAATGGTTTTAGTAATGACGTGTACAAATTTTCATTGGACCGCTAGTGTTGACTAAGAAGTTGGCGAACAGCGGATACACAGATATGCAGCCATGTGTCTAATGATGCATAGATAAGGTCGGCGCACAGAACACGGGTTTATCAGTATCGGCGCTCAGAGCACGATTTCATTGTTGACGCTAAGAGCACGGGCGCTCTGAGCACGCTACGTTACAAACATACTTTGGACAAATCAGACCCTACTTCAGCTTTTCCCCCAAGATGTCGTCTACACTTAAACGAGACTCGTCTGAAAGGGTGTTTTCTCTGCTCAGACCTTTATATTCCCGACGAAAGGTCCATTTATTCATGTGTCGGGTAATTTGAAATTTGTTACGAAAATTATTTAACGCTTGTGTATGTGTAGCGATAACACGTCTAGAATTATTTGGCCTTGGGTCCGCGGTCTGGTCGGCTTCATACAAAAGAAAAACAAGTTAAGACTAATCAAAATAACTGTCTTTAAAGTGGCTGAAAAACGCATGATAACGTCTTGAAATCAGTCCCATCAAAGTAAACGGTAATAACACATTAAAAATACGCTTTATTGAAACACTGTTAAAAGATACTTATTGACTGAATTGATTTCATATTTCAAACGTATATACCCTAATGCTGTGTAATAAACCTGTTTGTATATTTAAAAAAAGAGCTAGTACTATACTAGCGTACACAGCCGGGAAAAATATAATAAAACCGCCTAAAAATTAAGAGATTAACTAATTTCGTCAACATTTTCGATCCTCTGGGAGGATCCGGTTCCGTCCCCCCCCCCCATTAATACGTCCCTGGTAATACAAGACAGGCATTGTGTAAAATTGTGCCCCTAAATAATTACAAACTAATGTGTTTAAATCCTACAACATTATCGTAATACGCTTAAGTACAGGTTACATAAAATACGTCTGTACGGACCCAATCCAATCCACGCAATAATTGACCTAATTTCTATAACCTGGAACGTCACCCAAACGTGACTTACAGTTGCGGCTGACTTTGCTATAGGCTGGCAGAACACAGTAACGCTTACGCTTCTGACATTCTTAGACAGTTGCTCTTAAAGTTATGAAATTAAATTTTTAGCATCGTAACCCCCCAAACACCTGCCATAGAATATTCGTTCGTCTGTGTAATATGCGTACTCGCCTGCTTGTAACATTTGTTAATAGACTTTATCTCTCAAGTTCACAATCCAACCAACATTTGTGTTTTATGTCCTCGTTAAAAGATTAATCATCAGTTGCATGAAGTTCAGGTCCACTTATGTCTGGAGTTTTTTTTCAGCTTTTAAAGAAAGTCTGAAGGCAATAAAAATTAAAAATTGAACTTTTTTTAAATGCTTGATTTACATAATTTTTGGCTTTTGTGAATAAAATGTTATAGGCTATAATTTATAATACAAATGAACATGGAAACGCATTTTATGAGTAATCAAAATTACGTCTGCACATAGTAATATCATTCCAATTTTTTACGCGATTCGTTTCAAGAGTGTATAGGTATTTTACTAACGATTCAACTGAAAATGATATGGTTTTCACTGTGTAAAAGGGGATATTTTGTACTTTATGCTGACAACTCTGAAGCCAACAATATGGTTACATGCATGTTTTGTTTTTGTGCGTGAAAATAGTGTTTGGTCGTGAATTTGAGTTTCGGTAGTTTCCATTGATATATTTTAAACGAGTTTTTTGAAAAACAATATTTTTCGACACTTAGGTAGACGTATCTCAGAAACTACGTAGGATATTGAAATTTTCAGAGCCCATGTGAGTGTATACTTTGTGTGCTTTAAAAGTAAATGTTTATTAATTCGCCTATAAAAAAAGGTTATAATATTAAGATAAATGGAAATCTTGTCGTGACCATGGAAATTAAGTAGTTCTGCTTCAGTAGACATAAACCATATGCATGAAACGTGTACAAAAATTTCAAGGCTCTGTCTCGTCACGTTTTTGACAAGAATGTATCTAAATTTGGGCAATTTAACATTGCCAGAATAGGGCCTACCGACTCCCCTTAAACTATAAACCTACCGTATAACGAAGCGAGAGCATAGCGTACTTTCTAAACATTTTGACATCTGATGATCTGTATCCGGGTTCCCTGGTTGCATTCCTCCATGTTATGATTTACAACATATACATTTTCTGAAGATTATTAAATCGACTTACTCACAATATAATGAAACGAATGGGAAGAACGAGAAAACATATAAATTCGAGTGTGGGATTCCGCAAAAAAGTAAATAAATAACAGCTATTTTGATCACCTTTTTTGATAACATACTTTGCGTGTTGACAGAATTGAATAAGCTAGAATTGTATTGTAATGTAATGTGGTTTATTATAAAAAATTTTGAGTGCTACTTGTGAATTAAGCAATAGACTCTACGCTAAAGAATATACACCACGTATGAATATGAACTTTGTGGTCACGATAGACAAATTATTCGTCTTAATGACTGCGGTATTGTTTCCATCGGAGCCCTGTCTATCCTGATGTTTACTATGGACAGGTTATTCTTTCTTTTTTCTTCAGCACTAGAGCCCAACGTGAGCCTTGGCTTTCAACACTAATCTTCTCCAAAGTCTCTTGTCCATATCGATGTAACCCCTCACATCCATTCTTCTGAGATCTTCTAGCACATGATCCAACCATCTTACCCTAGGTCGGCCCCTCTTTCTGCTTTTATAGGCTTGCGCCCTCAGGATTATCTTTAGCATCCGCTGATCGTCCATCCGCTCTAGGTGACCTAGCCATTGAATTCGTTGAGACTTTATGTGTTTATGGCCCGGTTAAAAAAGATGACTAATGGAGAGTAAGAAATAACCAGGAGATAGATGAGGTATTGAATCACGAGGACATAGTAAGATTCGTAAAGGCTCAACGAATACACTGGCTAGGTCACGTGGATGGATAATCTGCATATGCCAAAGAAAATCCTGAGCTTAGAAGTCTATAAAAGCGGGGCCGACCGAGGATAAGATCGTTGGATGATGTGCTAGAAGACCTCAGAAGAATGGATGTGAGGGGTTACACAGAGATGGCAATGGGCAGCAGACTTTGGAAAAGATTGGTGTTGGAAGCCAGTGCTCACGTTGGGCTGAAGTACTGAAGAATGAGAAGATTAATACTTTGCGTCTACACATTAATGTTTCTACGTAATTATTTTAAAGCCAGAAAGATTAAAAAACAGGAATAAAAGAAATTAATTAGAAATATCTGCCTAGTAAACATGGACCATTGATATTAAAAATTATTTTAAAACTTTTCTTAGCATCTAACCCCAACTTGTATATATAATTTTAAAAATCAAAGTCTGTAGATTAATCAAAGAACACTAAAAATTGAACACTGTTTTCAAAACTGACCTTCTGATTTCTTATGAGCTAATCTAGCGTTATTAATTACTTGCTCTTTCGTGAGAACCGACTGGTAAGAACTGTGAACTCTAGCGGTAAATAAGTTTCAAGAAACTTTGTACTCGGTGCATTGCGGGTCTACAAATAAATACGCAATACGCAATACGCAACGCGATGTAATACGTCACGCGATCTAAAATTATTAAAAAAAAATTAAATAAAAGGATTAGTGAACATACCTAAGTACTGCTGCATATCTTGTACATTATGGATGCGTTGGCAATTCTTGTTCATTCATTTAATGAGTCTTTACTGAATTTCATTATGCACGTTTCATTGCAGTTTGGCTACCCCTGTTCTTTCGGCTAAATTTTGTTACTTTCATTCGTGCTGATATATATTTTATCATTGTTTTTCTGTCTGCCCTAGATATGATTTTATTCATTTTCGGTCACAAAGGCTGGATTTTATATAATCAATCTACGTTTATTTTCTGTTATTATTATTTATTGTATTTCATTATTTTTGTTACAAATAATATTGATATATATATATATATACACATATATTGCGATGTACAAGGTTACATAGAATAAATGAATCGATATCTAGATATGGAAATGTTTGGCTTTAATTAACGATGTTCTTAATTTTAGACTGCACAGAATGCACTAAAGTTTATGTTAATTGATAACATACACCACAAAAAAACTGATAGACAGTTTTTAATACAAGTAAAATAAATTAATTGTTCTGTTTAAATAAACAAATTACTACTTCTTTTGTGACTAAAATTAATGAACAGTTTCTGTTGACCTTCAGTTTATACTTATAAATAATTCCTACACTCTAATAACATATATCTTCATTTTTATAAGTTTCTCTGTCTTTTTAGCTTATAACTGTTTTATTGGTTTATTTAGTTTATATAAATGGGTTCACTTTCGTGATGTGATGAATGATGCGGTGTTTCTCCTCGTTTCCTGATGAAAATGCCTAAACGGACGATCTTCAAACTATTACCGAATTAGCACTCGATTATTCAGTCGCGCACTATTTGTGTTCGTAACTCCTGACAGACCTATCGTACTGAATGAGAGTTAACGATTACACGTTATAGAGAGTAACGAGACTGCTTCTTCTGAGTTCTACGGTAGACTGCCTTGCATCCCGTCACGGTTCAAATCAACTGATATATTAGCCAATCTCATTGGTCAAAACCGCTCCCTCACCCTTACGCTACAGTCCAGATAACATTCTACTTGTAAGAAATTGCATACAGGCAATGTAAAATCGTGCAAATAAAACAAATAAGTGTTACAATATTTGTAAA
Organism: Magicicada septendecula; assembly: GCA_034769895.1. Taxonomy (NCBI): domain Eukaryota; kingdom Metazoa; phylum Arthropoda; class Insecta; order Hemiptera; family Cicadidae; genus Magicicada; species Magicicada septendecula. The sequence continues at coordinate 288,706,028 of CM068376.1, forward strand.
TTCACAAAATAGAGTTTTCTTAATAATGACAACCAATCAACATTTTGTGAATAACGTACGCATCTGCAGCATTTAAAAAGAATTATGCACGTGCCAGAAAACCTAGGCAGAGCCTACTATAATGTACCTTGTACAGTTTTATCGCCCAGACACTTCCCCGTACAGGGTTGTCTGTGTCTATGGTTTGAACCATCGTTTTTGCATAGGTAAACTAGCAGATTCTTTACTTCAATTCGGAAAAATGAGAAGATTTGAATTATGTATTTTACTTAAAAAATGATGTACTTTAACACAAACTATAAGTTGCTTAAAACATTTTTTAGATAACATCCTTATATTAGAGTGCGAAGAGATAATAAAACTTGGTTTTTAAAATATTTTCAGAAGGATAATTTTCATAAGATTTATTAAGAATACAAATTTATGATTAAACTGATTCCTGATGGCACAATATTTATCACTTTTAATTTGAATAACAATTAATCAAGCTAGAATATTTTCAAATCCGCGCTATTCCACGTTATTTTCAGCCCTTAAACATCATGCTGGTATATTAGAAGTATGTAGCGGGGTGTTTGGCCGTGGTCCAGGGTTTACAAACAAACCAAACGTTTCAGCAGCAGCACTGGCTGCCATCATCAGTGGAATTCGAGTCTACCTTAACGCGGGGTGTCAAACCTCAGGCCCACGTGGTGAAGGCTGACGTTTGACACCCCGCGTTCAGGTAGACTCAAATTCCACTGAAGATGGCACCCAGTGGTGCTGCTGAAACGTTTGGTTTGTTTGTAAATCCTGGACCACGGCCAAACAGCCCGGTACGTACTTCTAATATACCTGACGCCGGCCGTGAAAGTCTTAGAACAATATTATCACGATGGTATACTAAAAAACGAAAGGTGCAAAGAATTTATAAAATTCATGGGAAGAATCGTGAATTTCTCATTTGTCCTGAAGAAAACGGGGTGGAGGGAATCCAATATTTAAACTAGTCTCATCCTCGACTCCCCTCCAAGTTACTAGTAGTTAGTAATTACTACTCTACTCGGGAGCACATATAAAGGCGAAAAGTGAAAGCGCATTGCGCAGAGAGAGACAGAATGTAACACTGCGACAGCCAGTAAGCGAAACGATTGACTGGCCCTTATTGGCTGATACATCACGTGATACTATGCTCTTGCCTCTGCGCAGCTGGCAGCTCTCGCCTTTATATGTGCTCGCGCCTGTATGTATGTATGTTAAGAGGTTTGATCAAAGAGTTCATGCAGTTCTTGTTTATTTTAAAAATTATGCCTTCATTCATGGACACTTGTACAGCCCCCTTCAAAGTAGTCTAGAATGTAACACGATTAAGCCAGCCGTTTTGCAGTCTTTAAAATATCATAAGCAAGCACTTTTTGGTACAGCCTTGAGCTCGCTTACCGGTTTTCGTTTTATGTCTTCATCGATCGCGAAACGTTGTTATCCTTTCGCGGAATTTATCACTATTGCGAGGAGGAAAGATTGCGTTGGGGCACATCTGGTGAATACGGCAGATGCCGTGCCATCGTTATGTTTTTTCGCCTGGCCTGGCAAAATTCTTAACAAGCAATGACGTCGGTCCAGGCACATTATCGGGCTGCAATTTTCATAAATTATTCTTCCCTAAATCTGGCCTTTTTCTGCGAATAGCATCATACAAATGGCGTAAAATGTCCGAATATTACTCTTTGTTTAGCATCGCGCCTAACGATGAAATTTCATGAAACACAAAAACATAATCTTCATCTGACACCCACGATCTTCAGCTCATTTACGGCAGTCTTTGAAGCTTGCAAACCGCTTGTTCACGCACAGCAGTCTCGCCAGAAGCCTTCTGAACACGTTTACCAGGACAGGGGAATTTATCTCACAGTTTACACAAAATTAAATCCATATTCTTCAATCTTGCATTGTAGAATGACAAAAAATCGCCTAATACATCTAAGGATGACTTACTCAATTAGCTGTGAAATCTAAACTGTGCATCAAATAGGGCTAACATTTTATACGATTGTCACTAACATGTGTGCCAACATCACATACAAACAGTTTTGTAATCGCACACTTGTAGCGGTGGAAATAGAAAAATTGAACGAATTTTTTTATGAAACCTCGTATATGGACACATAATACAAATACATGTAGCTACGAAAATGAGTATTTTGAAAGTTCTATATTTTTAAAACTTTGGAAAAGGAGTGAGGCAAGGCTGCTGTATGTCACCAAATTTATTTAACATATAACTTGATGATTTTATTAGGAAGTGCTTCGACAAAACAAGAACTGTGAATGTTGGTGGAAGAAGAATTGAATGTATAAGATTTGCTGAAGACATGGCTGTTTTAGCAGAAACGGAAGAGACAATGAATGAAATGATCAGAGATTTGAATTTAGTATGCGAGGAATATGGAATGAGGTTTAATAAGGAAAACACTAAGTGTATGGAGATATGGTGATTAGCAGAGAAGGAAAAAGGGCAAACATAAAGAAAGGGCAAGACAAAATCAACAGGTGGATCTGTTTAAATATCTTGGAAACTTGATAAGTGAAGATATGTCCTGAACTCGTAAAATGAGAGCAAGAATTGCTATACCAAAAGAGGCATTTAATGGGAAGAAAAGACTGCTGTGTGGCAAAATTAATAAGAATTTAAGAAAAATGTTGGCCAAGTGTTATGTGTGGTGCGTTGCTTTATATGGTGCAGAGACATGGACACTGAGGAAGGAGGATGAGAAAAGTGACAGCCGATGGTTACGGCTGAAGGTGGTTTGCCACACCTCCAGGCAGGTAGGAAAAGGGTCAGATCGCAAATGATGAACGTGAGAAAACTGCCACACATCATTTGCGGGAGGCAAATGACCTTGACAACTGGTATGTGTTGACCATTAATAAAATAAACCCTTCTCGTATAAGTTGTTTCATTTGCTTTCCCAATGTAGAATCTCTGAGAACGTTTGCTAAGTAAAGATGGTCATTTGCTATAATTTGATTTAAAAAAATATTGGTCCAGTAAAAATTTAATTCGCGAACGTTGTCTGCAACGTACAACGTTCAACGTTCAACGTACCAAACAAATTGAAAACTGTAAATGTTTGACAATGTATTTTATTTTTTGTTAGGTTAGTTTGAAATTTTTTTAAATTTGAATAATTCATAAAATAATTATTCACCTTTACTGACTTTTGAACACGAAAAAAAATAATACGTTGTGTGTGTACAGAAATTAGTTATAATCGAATATTTTACAAAATTATATGTTAAGAATCCTGGCTTTCTCTTTGCCGTGAGGAAAACGAGGGGAACCAACAACGTTCAAGCGTTGGCGTAGGGAAGTGGCGACCCCATCGCCCAGTTTCTTTGTAACTGCAAGCAGCCTACTGAGTGACTCCCGGGATAAGGAGTTCCCCTCTACCAAGTGCCAACTGTCTCTTCGGAGGGCGGATGAGCGGGTAGAGGTAGGGAACTTTCTTGCCCTTGGGATGCGAAACTGTCCCTAAAGGCGGAGGAGCCACTTGGTCAACGGCATGAGGATGTGGAAGGCAACGGGATACCACCACATGTTGGATATCCCTAGTAGAGCAAATGGTATGGCCCTCTACGCAAAATCTCGTAAAATTAGAGCAAGAATTGCTATAGCGAAAGAGGCATTTAATGGGAAGAAAACACTGCTGTGTGGTAAAATTAATAAGAATTTAAGAAAACGTTTGGCCAAATGTTACGTGTGGAGCGTTGCTTTATATGGTGCAGGGACATGGACACTGAGGAAGGAGGATGAGAAAAGATTAGAAGGATTTGAGATACGGGTTTGACGAGCAATGGAAAAAGTGAGGTGGGTTGATAAAGTAAGGAATGATGAATTTTTAAGAAGAATAGAGGAAGAGAAATGATTCCTGAAGCTAATAGAAAATAGGAAAAGGAATTGGTTAGTTCATTGTTTAAGAAGAGACTGCTTGCTTACAACGGCCATGGAGGGTGTCATAGAAGAGAAAAAAGAAGAGGCCGTAGAAGAATGAAGTTAATAGATAGCATTAAAATCAGAGGATGTTACGAAGAAACGAAAATACTGATACGCGATACCTTGGAGAGCTTTTACCATTTAAAGACATGCCTTAGGGCAGAACACCAAATAATAATAAATAATTACATTCAAGCTAGTCTCATCCCCCCATGACCCCAAACATGAATTTGTCTGAGTTTAAGTTATTAAGATATTAACAATCATGTTTATACTTTAAACACCCTTAAAATTTTAAACGTAGTTAAAAACTTAGTACTACAGAGACAATAATGACATTTTCAAAAACTTCGCAGTTTAAAATTCTAATTTTTGAAGTTTTTCGCGTGGATTACGATGGCGCTAACAGATTTTGATGCTTACATTGTGGTAATGTATGCGAGGCTTTAAACCGAAAGGAATGTTTTAGCAGCATAGAGTTATTTTAATATCTAAAAGTAACTAAGGAAGGGTGTATTTACGGGGAGGGGGCAGGACCACTCCAGAGGGTCGAAAAAAAGTCGACGAATTTTGTTAATCTCTTAATTTTTAGGTTATTTTATTATTTTTCAGCTGCGTAGGCTAATATAGAAGTAACTCGTTTTTGAGTATACAAACAAATTTATTAAACAGCATTTGTGTATACGTTTGAGATATAGGAAAATCCACTCAGTCAATACGTGTCTTATGAACAATGTTTCAGTAACGCTAAGTTTTATTATTATTACCATTTAATTTAATGGGACTGATTTCAGGATGTCCTCACATGCTTTTCACCCACTTTAAAGATAGTAATGTTGAACAGTCTTAATTAGTTTTTCTTTTGCATTCTAAATACGTCACTGAAGTCAGTCTTTTGTATGGCAAACAACGGCAGTATGACACATACCAGCAGTTCTGCGCGGTCCTGGTGTCGCAATTTACTCAAGATCTTCCATCGAGTCTAACACTCTTCCTAGCTGCTTGGTCAGTGGGACAAATCCCCTATAGTTCTATATTCTTGAAACGGTGTGGAAATTTACCTCCACGAAATAGTTACAACGTCGGCCACCAAGCAGGAGACTCCGCGATTCAATCCGACAGCGGGTAGGGGATGCATGATCGTGTTGGCTCGTGCTACAAACGACGGCACGATGGCAAACTGTAGAACAGTCTGTTAATAGTAATAGAAGTAATAAAAACAGCGATAACAACAATGCCAACACAAATATAATAATAATAACTTTATGTTACGGCACGATTTTAATTTTTGGTTTTGTTGTGGTTAAGACTACCGCAGTGTCGTTGAAACGTAGAGCATATTTTAAGGAATGTACACTAGGCGGCACTAAAAACCACATATATATATATATGATTTTTATAAAATATTGGAAATTATGTAACTTGATTTTAACTTGACCATGATCATGTTAATTCTTTACTAGTGAAATTAACTGTAAACATAGACATAAATGCTTTAGACATTAGGAGTATATACTCTAATATACAAAAATGCAAACGCGCCTTCGTGATTTGCTGACTTTTCTCCTTTTTTCTCACTTTTCGGCACCGGCACTAATACCTGCCACTAGGCGGCACTAGTGCCGCCATGCGTGTAGAAATGCAATTATGATCCCGATCCTGTTTCGCTGCACGATTTTTGCGCTTGCCTTAGGCGTGCCCAGTGCTTCCTCCTTTTCTGTTGTCTCCCGAGCCTCGACATTGCCACTTAGTAACCTTCGGCGACTTTTCTGGGCGGTTTGAGGCGCCCTGCCCGTTGTGGGCGGGCAATTCCTACCTCCCAATCGAAAGGTCTCTGAAGTCTCTCCCATCTGCTGTTGCGGGTCTCTTCGAGGTCCGGGGTCCATCAAAAATTACATCGATCCATCCCTCCAAACATGAATATCTAGGAGGTTCCAGTCCTGCATAGCGCGCGATCGCTAATCATTGTTACAAGCAGGCATCAGGCAGTCATCGGGTTCGCCCGGACACTGCGACCACCGGAGCACGTCAGGCTGCTGCTCCGTACACATGGACCTGCAGCTGCACGATTTGGACTTATCTAATGTTGGTGGCAGTGGTTGTCTGTTATTGTCATTTATGGTGAGGTTACACCAATCACTTTAAAAAATGCCTGTGACTAAAAACAGGACCAGTTTAAAAGTGCGAATGGGTGTGTCCTGCTGCGCTATAGGGAAGAACCGGACTTTTTGGACAACGTTGTCACTGGAGATGAACTGTGGAATTCTACCAGAATAGCCCAAAAAGATAAGAGACTCGATGATGTGAAGACGTCCAGGATCTCCTGGTGGAAAAAAAGTCCAAGGCAAAAACTTTTGCACGGAAAGTTATGGCGACAGAGTTCTGAGACAGGAAGGCACTGATGTTGGTTTACTTTTTCACAAACGAGAAACGTTTAATGTTGATGATTACATTGAAACTTTACAAAAAATTACGGGAAGCCATTCGTTGAAAAGGTGTTGGAATGCTGATCCAAGGTGTAAGGCTTTTGCATGACAATGCAACTCCCCGTACTGCTCAGAGAACACTATTGTACAAGAAATCAAGAGGATGGGGTGGAAAACTCAGACCACCGCCCTTACATACCCGATATGGCACCTTGCCACGTCCATCTGTTTAGGAAACTGAAGGAACACTTTCAGGAATACGTTGCGTGTTTGACGCAGAGATGAAAAGTGATGCAACGGGCTGGTTGAAACATTTGGTAATAAATTTCTATGAAAGGGGACATTAAAATTATTGTCACGACGGGACAAATGTGTAAACCAATTTGGGGATTATTCTGAAAAATAAACAGCAAATAACATTCATTTTGGTTTGTAATTTAACGTAGTGTAATAAAATTTATGTGTCCTTCTTTCACGTGTACCGTACTTTTGCAACTGCTTTTGTATCAATGGAGCCACAACACAATCACTCGATAAACCAAAACAAAAGCAAAAAATATTATTACCATTTAATTAACAAACTTTTGTTATTGTCAAATATGTAATTAAGAATTAGGAAGAAATTGCTGAAATTATTTGTTCGGAGCAAACCACTATACGGATGTGAAACCTGACAGACGAAAACAACTTGGAATGTGATACAGAAGTGTGTTAAAAATTAAGAGCGTGGACAAAGTAACAAATGAGCGTTTTATGGAAATAGCAGCAGATAAACCGAAAAATGAAGACTATAGACTAATATATACGACAAAAATAAATCGTTCAAGCCTATTAAATTTATACCTTTTTTTTTTATAAAATATGCTGGTATGCTCCTGAGGTACAGAACTCGCTCACTGTTTTGAACGAATTATACTTATTATTAGAAAATTTTGATATTCGAACTTTTTCAAGAAAATTACGAAAATCCCGATTTTCCTAATATTTTTTTGTTTAGTAACTTCTTCATAACCCCATCATATAAGTTAAATGATTTAACTTATAGATTATTTACGAAAATGTGTTCGGACGGTGGAAGTGGGAGTATAAAGAAGCTGTTTGTCCTATTATTATTATTTCCGATCTGACCATGAGCAGTGAAGCTTGAAAGCGCTAATCGGAATAATTTTTTTAAGTGGTGTGTAACAGTGATTATTCTGTTTAAATTGGGATAAATAAGTTTTCATGACAGCCATGGGTCGTTCTCATGATAGCCTATGGTACGACATAAATAGGAATAAATATGTAAATTTTTAAATCTTTGTTTATTATTTTAAAACAAAAAGCGAGAGTACAGAAATTTCTTGTTAACCACGGAGTCAACGACCGATTAATTAATTTATATGGCGTTGTTCCCCAGCCGCTAGATACGGTTTTTGTATGGCATCCTCAGTGTTTTATGACTATGCCGTCAAGTCGAATTGACGTCAGTTAGTTAGGCGTTGTTTTCTGTTGTGGAAGGCTAAGCAGAATTACGTCTTCAGAAATGAATTAATTTTGGCTAATAATTTCAGTAAAGTTTTCTCAACGTCGATCTCATCATTTAGTGGAGTATAAAATTTTGACCAGAGTCTGTAGGACTTATTTTCTCGTACTGGCAGCTTCAGAAGGAGTTTCAAAATAAAATGAAACAGAACTGTCTTTTAAGCTTCTTTATAATTTCTGGTAGCAAGTCGGCTCAGCGTCCCTTAGCCTTCCACAAATTCCGATTCTCATGTTATGTATCACTTTGTGACTTTGTTATATATCGATTCACATACATCCGTAAATTCGATTCGTATATGCGATTTTCTTTTTTTTATATTCGTTTTGACTATAACTTGCCGTTCGAGTTTTCTGTGAGATTAAAGCTGTTGGTTTTTATTTTAAAATTTCAAGTTAGAAATTTTGCTGATTTATAACCTGGGACTTGTCATCCAACTGGTCATTATAGCAACTCCCAACCGTTGCGACTTAGGATGGCCTAAGATATTGATTGTACAGAGGAACCTTGGTAGCCCCAACGTTCGATTATCCGCATTATCCGCAAGCACCCTGAGTAAATTATGTTGATATTAAATTTTCCGAGGGTTACGAATAAAGTTGAAACAAAGGCAGGATGAAAGTCAGTAAAGAAAGTGTAATGTAGTTGAAATAAGTTAATCGATAAATTTATAAATAATTTAAACTGAGAACGGAAGAATCAATTTGTAACTGAATATGAATAAAAAGTTACCAGTAGTTGTCTCAGCATCAGCTGTTTAGATTAGTCTAATCTTGATTGGAGTTATTCTGTTGTACTTTGCAGTTTCATTCATTTAATCTTAATTTAACACGCAATAGTAATTTTTCATTTTTTCATTATTCAGCTACGTGAATGCAACATGTTCGATATTCCGAATATTTTAATTACCCGAATCATCCCCGGCCGCAGTTACTTCGTATTATCTATATATAAGTATATCACTACCGACTCGGAACACAAAGTTTTTTATTGGTAAAAACGTAAAAGTTTTACCTTATAGCCTAAACCAGTTTTCGCTTATTAAAGCTTCGTCAGAGGCTGTCACTGGGAGCGCTGTTCGTCTTGTTCTTTGGCGACGGCGCCGACTTTTGAAGGATCGATGTTGTGTGTGTGGTGTGTGATAAATAATATGTGAGATTTGAATTATGAAGTATGTATTATTCGAACATATCACACATGTTCATCATTTATAGATTATTTAAGAAAATGTGTTCGGACGGTGGGCAAGTGGGAGTATAAACAAGCTGTTTGTCCTATTATTATTATTTCCGATCTGACGATGAGCTGTGAAACTTGAAAGAGCTAATCGGAATAATTTTTTATAGTGGTGCGTAACCGTGATTATTCTGTTTGTGATTATAACCACTAACACAACTTTCTTAATTATATATCCCAATTTATTTATTTATTTTATTGTTGTATTGGAGTGTTAGGGGTCCCAAATATTTCTACTAGTAATTTTATACAAACCAGTATGTTGTCTTTGGTATTGACTTAGTCAGTACCAAAGACAACATAGTGGTTTGTATAAAATTACTAGTAGAATTATTTATTTATGTCGTAGAACTGCGTCAACGATCGTAGAGTAACATTTTGATCAAGAATGTGTGGTATAAATTGTGAAATAATGAAAATAAAACGAAGAGAGACAGTAAAAGAATAAAGTTGGTAGTGACATGAGCACAGATACGAGGTTGTTATCTAGTAATGAAAAGAGTTTTTAACAGTTCATTTCAAAATCAAACCATTTTAGTAATACATTATTCGTTTAACATGACAGATTATTATTATGAGATTAACATGCATTACGTGAACAGATTAAAAAATAGTTATATTTATTTTCATTGGAAATCACAATAATAATAATAATAAAAATAACAAACAACAACAATATAATGATTTTCTTCCAGCCGAATCGATTGTGAAGATACGAACTTATTAATATCGCACTCTATACTGACGATGGCTCAGAATAAAATTTACTACCGGTGACTGTAGAATAAATTTAATAATTATTAATGAGTATATGTATGGGTGTGTGCGTGTGTGTGCGCGTGCATGCGTGCGCGCTTCCATGTTCATGTGTTTTATATTGTCTAACCAATTTTAATACGTAATCATACTGAGTAATTAACAAAAACCTTCTGAAGTTACGAGCAATGCAGCCTGCGAAATATAACTTAATATTTTATATTCTGATTAACAAAAGTAGATTGACTATGTCATTGCAATAATATTTACAATTAGTGTGGCGCTTACGGTGGTCGCGTGATATCGCTAACGAGTCACTGGGTTCCCCCAAACACCGTCGACCTCTCGTCTTTCCCTATCGATCGATCCAAACAGAAATACTAGTCCTATGCACGCCACGTCCCCTAGTGTCTGTTTTGTACGGTAAAAATTATTATTCCCACGTATCACTCACAAAAGCATCCGGTCTGTACTTAAATTAGATAGAGATCAACGCATGTGCTATTCCTGAACTTTGTATGTATACTGTCGTATTCTACTCGTATTACGATTATAGTGAGCGCGAGCATGTGCGTGAGTGCGCGCGCGCAGGCGCGTTACACACATTTTCACTACATTTCTTTACGGTTCTTTAACGTCTAGTAAATAATCATCTTTCAAAATTTGAAACAATTTTCTCGAAGAATTCAACCTTAATTCTGCAGAACGGTTTTTTATTACATATAATATATAAAACCAGGTCGTATTTACAGGGGGGGCCGGACCCCCCAGGGGTCGAAAGTTGACAAGAAAGTTTGTTAATTTCTTAACTTTTAAGCTGTTTTATTAATTCTCAGCTGTGTACGCTAATACAGTAGTAACCCTTTTTTAAAAATAGGTCTACACACAAGTTTATTACACACCATTTGCGTGTACGCTTGAAATATGAAATATAGGAAACATCCGTTAAGTCAGTAAGTATCTTATAAACAATGTTTCAACAGCACTTATTTTTATTGTGTTTTTACTTTAATGGGATTAATGATTTCTCGGATTATGCTACCCTATTTTCACCCACCTTAAAGACTGTAATATTGATTAGTCTTAACTTGTTTTTTCTTTTGTATGAAGCCAACCCCCCCCCCAGACCAAATTCTAGATTCGCAACTGTATAAAACAACTGTTTCTTCCATTATATAGGCCCACATAATTGTTTAATTTTGCTTTAAAGTTTTCATCTATAAGTATTAGTCTACTCTAGTTCCTTGTACACTACGTTGTTGAATGAATTTCTGCTCAATGCCATTTCTGTTCACAATAATAAAATTTTTGTTTGTTTACGTAGTTGCTACGCTCAATGCAATTACCTATTTAATATTATGATTAGATATATGTAGCACGCTAAATCGGTCTATTTATTTGCATTATATCAAATATTTTACTATTAATTATGTTGCGTGATGAATTACCAAAAATATTATTTAAAATTTTGAAGGACTTATCTTGTTTTTAACTAAATCGTATCTGTTCCTTTAATAATAAATCATTATTTTTCAGTTAAAAACATTATTTAGTGTTCTGCCCTAAGGCAGTTCTTCAAATGGTAAGAGCTCTCCAAGCTGTCATATCGCATGCCAGTCTTTTCGTTTCTTCGTGACACCCTCTGATTTTAATACTAACTATTAACTTCATTCTTCTACGGCCTCTTCTTTTTTCTCTTCTATGACACCCTCCATGGCAGTTGTAAGCAAGCAGCCTCTTTTTAAACAATGACCTAATCAATTCCATTTCCTATTTTCTATTACCTTCAGGATTCTTCTCTCTTCCCCTATTCTTCTTAAAACTTCATCACTCCTTACTTTATCAACCCACCTTACTTTTTCCATTGCTCACCAAATCCACATCTCAAATGCTTCTAAACTTTTCTCATCCTCCTTCGTCAGTGTCCACGTCTCTGCACCATATAAAGCAACGCACCACACATAACATTTGGCCAACATTTTTCTTAAATTCTTATTAATTTTGCCACACAGCAGTCTTTTCTTCCCATTAAATGCCTCTTTTGGTATAGCAATTCTTGCTCTAATTTTACGAGTTCAGGACATATCTTCACTTATCAAGTTTCCAAGATATTTAAACAGATCCACCTGTTGATTTTGTCTTGCCCTATCTTTATGTTTGCCCTTTTTTCTCCTCTGCTAATCACCATATCACCATACACTTAGTGTTTTCCTTATTAAACCTCATTCCATATTCCTCGCATACTAAATTCAAATCTCTGATCATTTCATTCATTGTCTCTTCCGTTTCTGCTAAAACAGCCATGTCTTCAGCAAACCTTATATATTCAATTCTTCTTCCACCAACATTCACAGTTCTTGCTTTTTCGAAGCACTTCCTAATAAAATCATCAAGTTATATGTTAAATAAATTTGGTGACAACAGCCTTGCCTCACTCCTTTTCCAAAGTTTTAAAAATATAGAACTTTCAAAATACACATTTTCGTAGCTACATGTATTTGTATTATGTGTACATATACGAGGGTTCATAAAAAAATTCGTTCAATTTTTCTATTTCCACCGCTACAAGTGTGCGATTACAAAACTGTTTGTATGTGATGTTGGCACACATGTTAGTGACAATCGTATAAAATGTTAGCCCTATTTGGTGCACAGTTTAGATTTCACAGCTAATTGAGTAAGCCGTCCTTAGATGTATTAGGCTATTTTTTGTCATTCTACAATGCAAGATTGAAGAATATGGATTTAATTTTGTGTAAACTGTGAGATAAATTCCCCTGTCCTGGTAAACGTGTTCAGAAGGCTTCTGGCGAGACTGCTGTGCGTGAACAAGCGGTTTGCAAGCTTCAAAGACTGCCGTAAGTGAGCTGAAGATCGTGGGTGTCAGATGAAGATTATGTTTTTGTGTTTCATGAAATTTCATCGTTAGGCGCAATGGTAAACAAAGAGTAATATTCGGACATTTTACGCCATTTGTATGATGCTATTCGCAGAAAAAGGCCAGATTTAGAGAAGAATAATTTATGAAAATTGCAGCCCGATAATGTGCCTGGACCGACGTCATTGCTTGTTAAGAATTTTGCCAGGCCAGGCGAAAAAACATTATAACGATGGCACGGCATCTGCCGTATTCACCAGATGTGCCCCAACGCGATCTTTCCTCCTCGCAATAGTGATAATTTCCGCGAAAGGATAACAACGATTCGCGATCGATGAAGACGTAAAACGAAAACCGGTAAGCGAGCTCAAGGCTGTACCAAAAAGTGCTTGCTTATGATATTTTAAAGACTGCAAAACGGCTGGCTTAATCGTGTTACATTCTAGACTACTTTGAAGGGGGCTGTACAAGTGTCCATGAATGAAGGCATAATTTTTAAAATAAACAAGAACTGCATGAACTCTTTGATCAAACCTCTTAACATACATACATACAGTGGTGTAACTAGTACGTGGCGTTACTGTGGCACCATTTGTAACTAACTAACTAGACTTCGGAGCACATATAAAGGCGAGAGCTGCCAGCTGCGCAGAGGCATGAGCATAGTATCACGTGATGTGTCAGCCAATAAGGGCCAGTCAATCGTTTCGCTTACTGGCTGTCGCAGTGTTACACTCTGTCTCTCTCTGCGCAATGCGCTTTCACTTTTCGCCTTTATATGTGCTCCCGAGTATAGTAGTAATTACTAACTACTAGTAACTTGGAGGGGAGTCGAGGATGAGACTAGTTTAAATGTTGGATTCCCCCCACCCCGATTTCTTCAGGACAAATGAGAAATTCACGATTCTTCCCATGAAATTTTATAAATTCTTTGCACCTTTCGTTTTTGAGTATACCATCGTGATAATATTGTTCTAAGACTTTCACGGCCGGCGTCAGGTATATTAGAAGTACGTACCGGGCTGTTTGGCCGTGGTCCAGGATTTACAAACAAACCAAACGTTTCAGCAGCACCACTGGGTGCCATCTTCAGTGGAATTTGAGTCTACCTGAACGCGGGTGTCAAACGTCAGCCTTCACCACGTGGGCCTGAGGTTTGACACCCCGCGTTAAGGTAGACTCGAATTCCACTGATGATGGCAGCCAGTGCTGCTGCTGAAACGTTTGGTTTGTTTGTAAACCCTGGACCACGGCCAAACACCCCGCTACATACTTCTAATATACCATCATGATGTTTAAGGGTTGAAAATAACGTGGAATAGCGCGGATTTGAAAATATTCTAGCTTGATTAATTGTTATTCAAATTAAAAGTGATAAATATTGTGCCATTAGGAATCAATTTAATCATAAATTTTAATATTCTTAATAAATCTTATGAAAATTATCCTTCTGAAAATATTTTTAAAACCAAGGTTTTATTATCTCTTCGCACTCTAATATAAGGATGTTATCTCAAAAATGTTTTAAGCAACTTATAGTTTGTGTTAAAGTACATCATTTTTTTAATAAAATACATAATTCAAATCTTCTCATTTTTCCGAATTAAAGTAAAGAATCTGCTAGTTTACCTCTGCAAAAACGATGGTTCAAACCATAGACACAGACAACCCTGTACGGGGGAAGTGTCTGGGCGATAAAACTGTACAAGGAACATTATAATAGGCTCTGCCTACGTTTACTGGCACGTGCATAATTCTTTTTAAATGCTGCAGATGCGTACGTTATTCACAAAATGTTGATTGGTTGTCATTATTAAGAAAACTCTATTTTGTTAATTTACAAATATTGTAACACTTATTTGTAAGTGTTATATTTAACACAAGCCACTGTCTTGGAAATTGGCCTTCGTTAAGTGGTTATGGAATTTTTCCGAAATGTTTAAGAGCTCTGGGGAGGGCATTGATCCTCCTGATTCCCCCCGTACTTATGCCATTGTATTCATACATACATACATACATATTCACACGTTACTTGCCTTCACCTTCTTTTATAATAATAATTTTTCGATGAAGGGTTTGTGAGAATCGGTAAAAAATTTAACATAAATTTTAATTTACTTTTGTCGACGTTTCGACAATGTTTATTGTCTTTTGAATACAAAAGAAATGGCAAACACAACAGAACAATTATTTGAGTAAACGTGTTTGTGTATGTAAGTGTGTGTGTGTTTGTGTGTGTACGCGCGCGCGAGTGCGTGCGTGTGTATGTATCTTCACATATGTGAAGGAGCTGAGATAGTTTTTTTTACATCTTCAAATGTTTTCTTTAAAGGCAACGAGAAAATTATAATATCACAAAACTTAATTTATACAATATTACAATTTAAGTTACTCATAATAATGATATTTTTTAATTAATTATAAAAGCAACAATCAACAATTAGATATTAGAATTGGTACAGAAAAGGTTTATACATATACCAGTCAACATATAGCATAGTAAAATATATTATAGCTAAATACAAATTAAGGGATCTTCAATTATGTAATTATTAAAAGTTATTCTTAACATGTTTCACTCACTATTGGTATTAAAAACAATCATTAATTTATAAAATTCTCTATTACACATTAACTGTAGAATTTTACGAACTTAAATCAGATAATTTACATAATATTACAAGCACAAGTTTATGGTAAACCTATCTATCAAGTGAAATTGGATAATACTATATTCATATCGTTGTAAATTATAATTAACTTAAGAATTTTTACCTTGTATAATCCACTGTGCGATCTCAGTTTTTTATATACAACATGTTTCAGGGACTAAATCCCCATCTTCAGGTACAGTAAAAAATTTATTATTCCCCTAATACATAGGGGTCGTCGAAATGATTAAAATGTTTATACATAAAACACACGCACAAAAATCACTGAATAAATTAACATATAACACAAACACATGAACACGTTAAAAGCGACTCAGTGCACCGGTCGACCTCCGATCGTCAACTCCGAATAATAAATTTTTTACTGTACCTGAAGATGG
Organism: Magicicada septendecula; assembly: GCA_034769895.1. Lineage (NCBI taxonomy): Eukaryota > Metazoa > Arthropoda > Insecta > Hemiptera > Cicadidae > Magicicada > Magicicada septendecula. The sequence goes on from CM068376.1 coordinate 288,721,871, forward strand.
GGATTTAGTCCCTGAAACATGTTGTATATAAAAAACTGAGATCGCACAGTGGATTATACAAGGTAAAAAATTCTTAAGTTAATCATAATAGCGATCTGGAGACTGGAAAAAATGTATGTTGTAAATTATAGTTCAGAGTACTATAGAATATGGTAAAATTGTGTAGGCCTATATGTCAACCATCACACCCTCTCTCTCACCCATTCTCCCTCTACCTCTCATTCTCTCTCCCTCTCACTCTCAGTTGCACTCGCTATCTCTCTCTCTCTCTCTCTCTCTCTCTCTCTCGAAACATTGTCGAAACGTCGATACAAATAAGTTAAAATTTTTGTTATATTTTTGACCGATCCTCACAAACCCTTCACCGAAAAATTCATTGATTGACGGTCACCACGAATTTAAGGGTATAATAATAACGTAACTTTTACAGTTACTTGTGCGATACATATTTCATGGATTGTAATTTTTTTGTAAATTCCACCGAAACCAATTGTAGTGATATTGGAGTTAGTTATTATCAATAAATGGTACCATCGCTTTTCAATTTTACTAGTGCACATTTTGTAAACTTGTAGATTATTTTATTGCTTCCGATCTGAATTACTTGTTTTCCAGCCTCTTGAGGTTTTGATTGCATGATATTGTGTGAGTGTGTGTGTGTGTGTGTGTGTGTGTGTGTGTGAACAACAAATGATGACAGCCGTTATACACGACGAACATAATGAAACAGAAGGAAGACAGTAAATTGTGCGGTAACGTTCCATAGAGACTTGCATAAAAGTGTAATAGTTAGTCTCTAATATGTGAGAGACAGTTTATAATTTAAACACATACGCCACAAATAAAATAATTATAAATGCTATACTATAGGTAATAGTCGGCAGTCACAACCTGAGCTCTGACAGCCACAAAACTTGAAAAAACCGCGTTTTTTGTGTTTCTACGTAAATTGCGAGTCAAAACTAGGTGCGGACGCAAAAAATTCACACCAAATTTTTTGTTAAAATTTGCAAAACCAATTAGGAGATTCAAATAATGTAAAACGCAGGTTTTTTCATTTTCTACGTGTAGTCCACGACTAATTTATCTGCGTACGCGTCAAATTTAGGTAGTTTTCTTTACGTAAATAAGGTAAAATTTATGTTGTTAGGTTAATATGCAAACTAACCTAGCAACTAATCTTTCTCGCTTTTTGTGAAATCCACAAAAAACAACTCGAAGTAAGGCGGGGTGGCCTTGTCTATTACTATACATGTCTCCCTTTCTGTGGCAGAATTCGTTTTCCCCTACTAATACTCGGTTTTTGTGCAGATCACTGGAAAAGCAGCATTGTTTTTAAATGCTCTATCGCTATAAGTAATTATGCGTTTTTTCGCAACTTGTGAATAAAAACATCGTGTCCGCATCTAGTTCTGACCTGCAGTTTACACGGAACACAAAACATGCGGTTTTTGCAAGTTTTGTGGTTGCCAGAGATCAGGTTGTCACTGCCGACTATTACCGCTATATCATGACCTGAGTGTTAATCATGACCTTAATGGCAAACGCGTCAATTGGCAGAGAGGCAAAAGACTAGGCAGGCAGACTTAATGATTAATAATAACAAATTAGGTAATTGCAAAAAAGTAGATGAGTCACAAGTGAAAAGAAAAAAGAACAAATCGTCTGATAAACAGTTTGAAGGGCGGCGCCAGCAATCCTCGTGGATAAGGCTGGTGAGGAAAAGTAGAAGAGAGAGGGGTATAGACCGATGGACGGAGGCAGAGGAGAGAGAGAGAGAGAGAGAGAGAGAGAGAGAGAGAGAGAGAGAGATAGAGAGAGAGAGAGAGAGAGAGACTATACAATCATAAAAGAAAAATGAGATACAGTGAGTAAGGTTAGGGATACAAGGAAAGGTGAATGAGAAATCACAGACAAAGTAAGTTTGTAATGTGTAGAACGTTTAAGTTGGTATTACGAATGGGTACAATAGGATCCTGTTTGCATTTGGGTTTGCCTCAAGGTTGTCCGAGATGACTGCAGCCTTGACGTCGCGAGCGCGCGATTGTCTTGTATCGCGTACCGGAATACTTACAGAAGAACGATTTAACTGTTAAACCAGTAGTTTCGTACTTGAAAACTGCATCAAGAAGAAAGTGTGATGTCTGCTAGTAGGCCTTTGAAGAAATCTGGAGGAAATAAAACTCCGATGACTGAGCTCAGTTACCGAATTTTACCTAACGCTCTTATTTACTGGTCTTTACAATGTAAGCTGACTTATTAGTGTTGATTGATTCTAGTTGTTTTGTTTTACGGGATTTACGATGTCTCTGTCTCTCTGTCTGTCTGTCTGTCTGCCTGCCTGTCTGTCTGTCTGTTTGTCTCCCCCCCCTCTCTCTCTCTCTCTCTCTCTCTCTCTTTCTCTCTCTAACAGTCATCTGTGTGTGTGTGTGTGTGTGTGTGTGTCGCTATGTCAGTTATTTGAAATATTAAACCACAACATTTTCATTCAGACCAGAGTTCAGTTATTTTCAGAATAGAATGTCCCATGTATGGACGGCAAATTTTTCTAACCGACACGTAGCCTATATCGTCAATAACCAAACATTCAAGGCAGACCTCTTGGACAGATTTAGCATACAAATTCTGACACCAGATATGTCGTGATACAAGACGTTTTTCCATTAGACGCGGGGCACTGACAGTTCTATAACGGTTTCGTGACTCTCTGAGAGAGGGGCTTACGGTGTGGAAACGTACAGAAACACTGCAGTTACAAGGCTGTAACTCTAACCTTCGATGGCTAATTTATTACAGATACACACACAGTCCTTGAAACTAAGATTCGATGACAGGCAGCCACCATAGTTAATAATTCGATAACCACAACTTTCAACAAACAACCTGTGTCGTCTCCAAACGAGATGATGAAATTAAATATTTTGAATAAACAGTGCCAGAACAAAGACATCGTCTAAACAATTAACATAAAATAATCAGACAACAAATAATAAATTCGCTTAAAATAATTGAATTTAATTAAAAATTTGTATTATATTAAAATATAAATTATAGCGCACTTACCTTCCATGAAATTCATGCGGTTGGGAGTGAAGAATTCCTCAGTCACAATGTGAGTGAGTGATCGTGTATGGAATTCCTCGCATCAGCCAAACTTCTTCGAAGTTAAGTGCTCTGTAATTAGAGTTGGGATTTACACGATTTGAAAAATCTTAAAATATTCAACTATTTACTACCTAAAAACTATCAAAGTGTTACCTAAAACTGGTAAAACATCTCCTTTATAACTAAAGAAACGTATAACCTGGATCGTCTACATTGTAAATAATTTTGGTTTTCTCTTTTTCTATAAACAAACGATGTATTTATTTTCTACAAGAAGTTACAGATACAGTAAGACTGATTTTACATTAAATTAGTGTTCATTTTCACATTTACATTAAAGTTACACTGGACTGGGAGATGTTTTCAGATTTGAAGCAGCTCCGGCTGTCTACCAGTAGATGTCTCTACACTCCATGACTTAACGTGAGCGAACTTGAATTATGTTAAACCAATGTGGGAAGTTCTGAATAACTTTTAATTTAATATTTTTTCAATTAATAACATCAAGAATTTGTTACACGTTGTTGAACAACCCGGATTTTGTTCGAGTACACTTTACGTTAAACTTTTCAGCTGCTTCACTCCGTGTTTATACGACACAAGAATTGCACGCCCACGGTTTCAACATCGCGATTAGACGCTGTTTCAGATTTTAATCAGACACGAAGATTGGGTTTTCGGTACTGAACGGGGCCGTCATCGACCGCTTACCTGTTTGTACCCTTCACTTCAAGAAAGGTTATTTTTATGGCCACTAAAATGGTGCATCTATTGTTAAGAAGGTTTTACAGTAGAGTTACTGCGGCGGCCCCATCTGGTGGATTAAGTGGCGTTTTCCGTTGCATGTAATTTTAGTTGATTCAAAAACATATACTTTATTAACATTATGTAATATATTAATGATAATATTACCGTTATATAATAATAATAATATAAAAATAATAATATTAATAATAATAATAATAATAATAATAATATTAATAATAAATAATAAATGATGAATGATTATTATTATTCATTTTTAGGCCCAATTTAGCACCAAGATAATTATTTCATTTTTTCATAACAGAAATTTAATTTTGATCATATAACATTGTTACACAGATTGCGACATCCTTGAAAGAAATTCACCGGGATCCTTCCTACACGTCGCCTCATGTCATTTTTTCATTTTTGGCCAGTAGCTCTTGATGTCCTTGGTATGGATGTTCATGTCACTACAGCATATAGTTTATAGAGTTTATAGTACAGGAAAAATGGATATTATTCGGGAAAAATATTGCCCCGATACTTTCTTGAGCGAAAAAAGTAGATTTTTTCTTATATTTTATGAATCTAGAGAGTCCAGAGCGAAATCGTACCTAGGGGTAGTTTTATAAGGGTTGGAAGGGGTGAAAATATGGTTTTTGGGGAATAACTTTTAATGGTTAATTTTATAAAACAAAGTTTCAAACAAAAGTGGTAGCCTATGAAATTCCGCGTATTTTCGTGTTTTGCACGACTTTCTACGACGAAAATTGAGGGAGTTATGAATTTTTAAAAAGTAGGTATTTTTCGAGATTTTGAAATAGCGCAATTTTGCGCGTGCGCTGTTCGCGTGCCAATTAAAAAATAATTCGTTTATAGAAAAAACAAAAATACGCATTCTTCAATTTTTATTCTCTACAATGTAAGCCTTCATTTATCCCGATACGAATATTGGTAAATACTAAAATTGATAAATATACGAAATAAAAAATATATATAGAGCGCATCGCCGTTTCATCAATTTGAGAAGTCTGATGACATGATTAACAAGTAATTACTATTAGTTTATCTAAGAAACATTATGACGAGTAAAATATAGTAGGTTTCAGATCATTTTTACAGATTTATATTTGCCAAATAATACAAATTTTTACACGAATAGGCTATTTTCACCATTATTGTTAATTAATTGTTGTAAATAAACAACAAAATAATAATTCTTATTATTATGAGATAGTACATACAATTAGCTGTAAAATGAGCCCAAGGACGTTTCCTTTCAACAAAAACTGTCGATGTTATGACGGTTTCAATCTTGGTCAAAACCAGGTGAAAAGGGTAATTACTCTGAAAAACTGCTTTGACACCTCCAAACAAGGGTGTAGGGAGAAATGTCTGGCAATTTTTTAAGTTTAAATATAACATAATTAATTGCAAAAGTTTATTTGAAAAATATGAATAAACAAAAATTTTACGAAATTTCAAAAATCATCATTTTTGTAGGTCATAAAAATAAGCAATTTCGATAAATTTCGAGTTTGTAAGGCATTTTTTCTGTTTAGCTTGATCGAATTGAAATATTACCTTTATGATTTTTATATACAATGTCTTAGCTTAAAATACAGCTATAAGGTTTTGGTATAAACCGTTTTTGGGGGTGTGCTAGAGGAATTTTTTCGCAGTAACAACCATTTTTACCTAGTTTTTACTAATATTGAAACCGTCATAGCACCGAGAATTTTTGCTCAAATGGAACGTAGTCTAGTGTAGTCTAGTAACCGTGAGTATAACCTTTACTTTGTAGAGAATTGTAGCCCCTCCACATGTTGGTATGTTCCATGTTCCAGTGGTTCCAGGCTGAACGTTTTTCTTAATTACAACCAACAAAGCGTTAGCATCTCGTTTATTTCCAACGTTTAGGAAGATTGTTTGCTCCTTCTGTCTATCCCTCCCATTAACCACCGAATCTTTATCACTTATCCTTGTTATACTTTCTCTTGCCGAACGCACTCTCTTCTATTACCACTGTAACTCTACTGTAAACCCCTCTTAACAATAGATGCACCTTTTTAGTGGTCGTAAAAATAACCTTTCTTGAAGTGAAGGGTACAAACAGGTAAGCGGTCCAAGACGGCCCCGTTCAGTACCGACAACACCGAAAATTAATTTAATGTAGGACGAATCTTTTGACAATGCGGGTGAAAGCGATTGTTGAACAATCTTGATTCATTGCACTTGCACATTATTATTTATTATATAATAGCCTATTTTACTTTAATAAAACTGTCCACTACAGGTTTCAATTAGATGTTCTCCATTTTTCTCGGTACTGTGGATTTGTCTTCATCTGACTGCAGCTCCTTCCGTTTCTGACGTCATGAAGCATTCCAAGCTATCTTCTTCACGTCCTCTCTTTCCTTCCGCCTTTCCCTCTACGATCCTTAGCTACAGACAGTTGCTACGCAATATGTGCCCCGACTACGGTTGCCAGACGTGCGGCTTCAACCTAATATGTTTGGCTTTTTACAGCTTATTCCGGCTAAAAATAATCATGTCCGGCCTGTCCGGATTTTGTTAGCCTTTTAGTCTGACCAGTCCGGTCACACTTTTATACGTATGGTGATAAAAGTATTATGATAAAAGTATAGCACATATTTTATGGCTGTAAAGGGTACCAGATTTTAAAAATTGTACGTACTAGATTTTTATTTACTTTCCTCTCGGTATGTTTAGCCCTTTTGTGGTATTACTGTTAATCTCTGTATTATCATCAAAGCCGCCGCTCTCATTTATGCGAACTGGTATCACAATCACCAAATCAAAGAGGAAGTCGTAGACTACTCATGAATAAAAAGCGTGCGGGGAAAACTGGGTTTTGTTGTTTCTATTATATAAAATTTTCTTTTAATACAAAGTCCCGAATTTTGAGATTTTATAGTTATAATTATTATTAATAAGAAGGCAAATTTTGATATTATAATAAGATAGATTAACGTTTTTTTTTTTTAATGAAGATGACAGAGTTTGTTTTCCATTTTTATGTGTTTCGAATGTGCCAAATATTGATATTCGGTTTAAATTTTGAGATTTAACTGTTTCGTTAAAATTGAAGTGTTTAATTGAAAAAGATTAAATTTATTTAGTAATAAAAGAATGAAGATACTTCGAGTTCTTTAAAATGATGATTAGAGACCTTATCTTTCTTTTTAATTCATATGTCTTATTATGTTTGTATGTGTAACGATAATAAACCTACCTTATGTATGAAAGAAGCTGGTGTTTTATTTTTTTAATATGTAGTAGGCTTATATATATATATATATATATATATATGCACACACACACACACACACACACACACACACGCAAGCACCTAATATCGAACTAACATAATAAATGTTGTTAACATTATTTGCTTCCGACCTGTATGTTGCCCCGTGCAGAGTATCTGTACTTATAAATTCTCCTGGACCGCTAGCCTTTACCACAGTAATGTGGTCACTAACCTGACACCCGTGTCAGTGTTGTTAGCTCGTTTGTTAGCACTGAAGATGCCCGGCGAAGGCCTGGTTGAGACGTTTGCTGGTATGAACGGCTTTCGACTACGGCCAAACACCCCGGAAGCAAATAATTTTAACAACATTGACTCCGACCGTGTAAGCCTACGACAGAACATAATAAATGCTGCTTTCTATTGTAAAACAACTGCTGTCCGTCTTTTCGGGCAAAGTGTTCCGCTAAATTAACAGCTGTGTTCGACTTTTCTGATTTTTAATCTGGCAACCCTAGCCCCAACCAATACGCCAAGATCTTTTTCCCTTTCTTATTTCTTTCAGTAGTTTTCTTTCCTCTCCTACTGTCGTCAATACTTCATTGTTCCTTGATGTGTCAGTCCGTTTCACCTTAATCATTCTCTGTCACAACCACATTTTGAAACCATCTAGGTACCTTTGTTCTTTCTTTCTGATAGGCAATGTTTCACCTCCATATAAAACCACGCTCCAAATAAACCATTTAGTAAAACTCTTTCGCATCTCAATCTGAATCTTTCTAGCTGACAGTTATGCGTTAACCCATTCAAAAGCTCTTTTACCCACAGATATCCTACTTCTGAATTTCTCCGAACAGCTTTCATTCCACGTGACCGTACTCCCCAAATACTTAAACGCGTTCACTTTTTCCTTCCAAGAATATGTCCTTCATTCTATCCCGGTGACGCACAAATGAACATGGCCAAAATGTTGTAACGACTGTCTCAAAGAGTCGGGAGCGTCCTTCCATCCGTTTCTCCGCTAGTCGAGCAGGTGTAGCGGTTCAGTCAAGGCCACACCCAAGTACCTTCCAGATTGTTCTGAAGAGCACTTGTAAATACGCAAATTATGCTCACGCCACCGAAAGGATGGAAAGTTATTCTGGAACCTCTGCGCGACCTATAAAAGCAAGAGCGGCTGGCTTTGTAAGACAGTTACAGTGAGCGAGTTCGTTAGTGCAGATCTAGTGGAAAGTGATTTCTGTGTTATACTTAGTGCGGGTCTCTATTGCTTGACATTATTATTGCGTGTGGACAAATTTAATTTGAATTATTGTACGAGAATACGTTTTTGATTATAAATTGTTATTTGTAATTAATTAAAGCTGGCAGTTACTGATTTCATTGGTGTCTGTATTTTGTTTCCACTGTACCATACGGCGATCAGTGAGACCGTCGCAACAATATGCATTTATATCCTGAAATACGGCCTAAACACAAAAAGTAGCCGAAATATACATTTATATGAGTTTGTATGTTGTGCATATAAATCCATGTGCTAAATTTGAATTATATTTGAATATAAAAATGTTCGTTTAATTTAACATATTTTAATAATACCGCCAACAAAACACTAATAAACACAATAATGAATACACGGGAAAGCTTACAAATATATAAACATAAAACACAAGACAAAATAATGCCAGGACAAATAGAAATTAACACAAAACATGACACAATAAAATAGTGTGGAAACACATTGTTTTAAAACAATGTTTAAAATACTGAACAATGGGTAATACTCAAAGAACAAAACCCTATGCCACACACGGATGTAAACAACCGAAAACCCACAGGAATCCATAGAAACAACCAACCTGGATACAAAAACCATTCAACAGGACTTAAAACTAAAGTGGCCCATCCATTAACAAGTAAAACTGACAAGGAAATATGTGAAGCCTTGACAAGGCTTGCCAAGCCTTGAACAGGCTGTTACAGCCTTGGCAAGACTCGACAAGGCTCGAAAAGATTCGGCACATTTCTCTGCCAGTTTCCTTGAAACTGGACATCCATTTACAAGTGAACTTTGCAGTGATCCAGTCGTTGTTTTCAGTATGCTCCCCGTTCAAAACCGTCAAAACCGTTTTGCTGTAATTTTAGAAAAAGTGTTTGAAAGCAAAAAGAAGACAGGTTTTGGTCGCGAAATTGGTTTTTACAAAGGAACTTATACAGTCACGTAAATTTATTAGATGAACTCCGACTAAATGATGCAGACAGTTACCGAAAGTACCTTCGTATGGCTGAAGCCAGTTACATAACGCTCCTGGAGAAAGTGTGGCCACTTATAGATAAACAAAACACTAAGTTTCGAAAAGCTAAGTGTTCACGAAAAACTAAAACTAAGTGCTACACTACGATTTTTAGACTGGGTCGTGGGACTCCTTGATCGACCGTTGGTAATAAAATATCGTAGTACCACAACGGTGGTTTGTACAAGTTGTCCGTTCAGATACCAGATTTTTTGGACTCTGTTAATTTCTTATGTTCCTTCCTAAAGGTTGTGCGATATGAATTTATCTTTTTCTGCACAAACTCCTTATTTGCATTTGATTCTATTTTGCGACGCCACGTCCACGAGTTTCTGGAAGGCTCGGTTCCGCTCATCTCTGTCGCTATACTCGTCAGATTTAACTTTCCGTAAACACGGCATCAAAACATATATATTTTTAAAAATCCCTTCACACATCTTGACTCATGTTGTACGATAAAACTCAGTATAATACACAAATAAAAATAAATAATTCACAGTAAATAAATACACAATAACCACACACTACAAAACAAACTGTACGAGTTGTGACAGCGAAACCAGATGTGACCTTGACGGATCATCTGTAGTGTTCAGCGCATGCGCCGGAAAGAAACTGACGTGACTTGCAGTGGAAACTTCCGAACGGTTTGAATGCCGCAAGGATTTGCGCATTTTCTTGTCGCAAGCATTTTCTTGGCCTTGCCATGCCATGTTGCGCCCATCCACTATAAAAACTAACAAGGATCCTTGTCGAGGCTTGCGAAGAAATTGGTCGAGACTACAAGTAAATCGCTCAAGACTTGCCAGTCAAGAAACTTGCAAGGAAAACTGTAAGTGGACGGCTGAGGACGGGCAAAGTATTTGATGCCTGAAACATGATCCAAGTAAGGTTAAACACATCTTGAACGTAAAATAGTATAAAGTATTAAATAATTTACATTTCAAGAAAAAGAACTGTAGCAAAAAGTGTTTCAATTAATTAATGTCGTATTTTGGCTTATGTTTTAATAATATAATAAGACAATTTATTTTTATTTATTTTTTTTTTTTTTGATTGTATTCTTTTTTATATAGCCTAAAGGTACCATATGATGTTATTATCTATATTCTTAAAGCGATCGATCTCGGTCATATACCATCGTCAGGTTATATAGCACATTTGCGTTCACAATATTATAAAACACTATTATTTATAAAAACGAATTTGTAGACATTGTTAATTTGATACACATGTTGTTGTCTAAAGCTTCCTAAGAACTGATTCTGTTATAGAGTGTTCATGTTTACATATTATATCAGCTGATTACTGAATGTTGATTTTGTCGTAATATTTCAAAAGTGATATGATTTTTCAAGTCTGTCATAACGCTTACTAGATTTTCATGGCCCTCTTCTTTTATATGTTTGTATATTCGGTATTGTTCATATATATTTGATCTTTTTTTGTCATTGCATGTTTTCAATACGGTTAAATGTTGTTGTATTGGACCATATTCACAAGACTGTAGTTTTATGTGTTTGGCTACTGTTGAGTTTGGATTTGAGTGTTGAGAATGTTTTGTATGTTCTATATATCTGTGTTTAAATGATCTTGAAGTGAATCCTATGTATTTTTTGTTGCACTGTACATTACATTCTGTCGAGTTCGCAGGTTGACATTGATATTGGTAGACTCCAGCTTTTTCATAAATGTTTTCCTTTTTTGTACTACCAGGCGCTTTTATAAGTTACCAGGTGTACTAACGAGTCATTCAGTCAGTAATGCACTTGTTTTGACACCTTACAATTATTACATTTGGGACAGTTCTACTGAAAATTTGTGCTTATGAAGATTTTATTATTATAACAGTTAGTTTTTACTTTTACCTAACTGATAACAGATGACAATAACTTGTGCGTTTACACTCATTTTACTTACTTTGTATCAAGCGAAAAATTAATTAGAGCGTCATCAGACGTTTTAAAGATTGTAAAATATATGTATAATTTATTGATTATATCTGACAGTAAATTTAATACCAAAAAATGATTATATGATCTTGCAAAACTTTGCCGCCATAGTGTTTAGAAAACATATTTCAAACAATGATTTTTCTGAAGACAGCCATGAAGTAAAACTTATCAAATTAATAAGACATTATTTTATAAAATCTTGTGCTATGATATTGCTAAGGAAAGAACCGCTGCCGCTACCTTCTCTAAATTTGGTGTTCACCAAAAGTTAAATAAATTTGCATTGTTTAGTAATATTTAATGTAAACAATTTTTAAACAGTTAATACGTAGCTAATAAAATAAAATAAACAAAATTAATGTAGATTAGCAATGCTTATTGAACACTTTAACGACCATGGCGAGCGTATACGCCAGCTTCTTTTACGCAATAAACATTTTGAAGTTTACTGCTCACGTCTTTTATTCTTTGTTTCCCCTATTCTTATCTTTATTCGTCTGATTTCAATATTAAATGTTCATAAATAAGAACGAAACAGAACTGTTTATGAACCCAACAGAACTTAGCGATAAACTGAAATAATATGTCAGGATACTGAAATCTTACAGTGAAACAAATGTATTTATTTTGGAAAAGAACTTATTACGTAAAAACCAAACCTCCCACTTTGGAGTCATTAATTATTAAAATTACATAGCTATACCATTTAACGCAAAATATCTCCGCTAAAGCAACAAAAGCTATAACAAAGCAGAAAAATCAGACTTTGTGCAAGTACAGTAAATAGCATAGGCCTACGCAGTGTTCTTGCCCACCAGTGGTGTAGCGATCGGACCGAATTCAGTGAATGCAGCACGTGATCCATAATATAGTACACATCGATGCAAACGTCTACGTCTACGATAAAGCCGTAAATCTGGCATGGTGGGAGCGAGAGGCGCGAGAGGGGCAGGCGTATAGTAAGCTGAATCTACACTACTACTATTATAAAGAGGTAATGTTTGTTCATTGCCCGAGATAACCTCAGAAACTGCTGATCCGATTTTTAAAATTCTTTCACCACCGTGTTGCTTGAAGTTTGAGGACAGTTTTAGACATAAATTGTAACTGATAGTTTTAACAATTTTTAAAAACAGAGCCTTAAGACGGTTCCATGTAATGAAGTTTCTTTTTTAATTTGCGTGTAGTGACATTTTCGGCATGCGACAAGACAAACTTTCGTTTTACGAGAGATAGCTACATGATGTTAGCGAGTGAAATTTAGAGAAAATTCCAAATTCTACTTTGATTTTTGTTTGAATTAAATCCTCCTTTTCGTTTTCGAGATATTGGCGGTTTTGTAAGACATTTAGTTGGTTGGCACGTGCAGGGGTATAGTATAAACTATTTCTTATATTCACGGTTTTTCTTAATATTAAATATTACCTTAATGTAATAATATTTTAATATCAATTGTAATATTTAATTAAATATTAATAATATTTAATTAAATTTTATTTGATTAATATTTTATTAAATTTAATTATAATAATTTTATAAATAAACTTTGCTTATAAAATTTTATTTACTTAACCTATCTCATTTCACATATTTTATTCGCTATATTTTTTAACTAGATTACTAAGTAAGTACATTTACCAAATTAAATTTTGTACCCCCTCCACACACACACAGCACGTACATAAACCTTACTGTGTCACCATCACTCTACTGATATTTTAACTACATTTCATTACCACAGTAAAATATGCTTATTGCCTACAGAAATTTAGAATATCTACATACGTTTGAATATCACTTATTTTGTACATAAAATTAACGCCAAATTTATTATATTAATACATTCTAATAAAAAGCAACATATTCTCATATTACCTTTGTAATCGCTGATAACACAGTATTTTAGGCTATCACCGGCTATAATTAGCACGGTAAAATGTTCGGACGTCTTCGGTAAAAATCGTACCACAATCATCTAAGCTCCTCACCATGCCAGATATACGGCTTGATTATAAAGCTATTCCCAAGCGTAGAAACTAGTCACATCCACTCCTACAGGATCGTGTGAATACAACGCCTGTGTGGGAGCATTTCGTGTCCGTTCGGCAAAACGTAGAGGAACATTACGAAACCCCGGAACGCGAAGAATGAAGGCGTTCGAAAACGTGTTTGTGGGAGGGCCTTTAGCGCATAGTCTCAAACAATGTTGTGACCTCTGCTACTGTCCAGCCATAAAATTTAATTAAAACTGACCGGTGGGTACTAAAAAAGTGTACAAACATTTCGTTTTGTGAAAGAACTGGATGATGACTTTTTCGGTTGGATTGAACTTCACCACTTTTAAGTAACCAGAACGAGTCTCACTTGCTTACGGCTACTCCAAATCTACGTGGCACGATGTATAAGTCGTAACAGGCCAGTGGTCTTGCCACATGATGATGGTTGTGATTATGATGATAATGATGGCGATGATGAATATTTCATCTATATTCAGAACGTTATTACAAGATAATATAATTCAGATTATTCTTTACAAATTAAGGGGCCATTTCAAGCCTTACGTGAATAACATAGTCTTTGTAAATGAAATTCTCGTTGAGCCCACTAATGTGCACTATACACAGGAAAGGTAGGCGTTCGCCTGAAGGGGGGGGGGGAGAAGCAAAGTTTGAGAGAGGGAAAAAATAAACATAATACACAACATTTTCGGGCAACAAAGTAGTATTCTTCCGAGAACAGCCCTCGCAAGTGTTGAGAGAAGTTTTTTAAAATTAAATTTATAAAATTTTACGCACCAACTCAATAGTCAAAAAAGATATGTTGGGCTGGCCACAATATCAAAAGAATTCAAAGCGGGTCTGCTCCAGAAACTGAACTAAAAGAACTGATTGCATACTGTACCAAGCTGAAGGCATAAAGAACTATCTCATTAAGTTTTCTTAACATTTTACTTAATTAATTCAATATATTATTTCAATACCATCCATCAATTAACTTTAATTTTCCCCATGTCCCATTTAATTTTGAAAACGTTCTTTAAATTAAGTTTAGCTTAATGTTATAATATTGTGGTAAAAATTACACCGCTGACTTTTATAATTACATTACCGTTTTCTTTACGAATGGAATAAAATAGAATAGTAGGCTATATCTGTTTCCACAGTATCATAGTTTTCGATTGAACAAGAAAAGAAATCTATTTCCTTTGCAATGATCTTATTGTAATTTGTAATAAATTCTTTCGTCTAGTTTTTAACAAGTGAAATCTGCTACAGACTTTTAGTTAAAGAACTGGGCTTCAGTGATGAAACAGTAGATGTCTTAAGAACAAGAAACATTAAGAAGGTTTGAAAGAAATATAATAAGACATGTTTATGGCCGGATTAAAGAAGATGACGAATGGAGGATAAGGAATAAAGAGTAGATAGATGAGCTATTGAATCTAGAGGACACTTTAAGATTCATAAAGGCTCAACGAATACAATGACTAGGTCACCTAGAGCGGATGGATGGCCAGCGTATGCCAAAGAAAATCCTGAGGGCCCAAAAAAAAGCAGAAAGAGGGGCCGACCTATGATAAGATGGTTGGGTGATGTGCTAGTAGATCTCAGAAGAATGGATGTGAAGTGGTTACACTGAGATGGCAATGTACAGGAGACTTTGGAGAATATTGGTGTTGGAAGCCAGGCTCGCGTTGGGCTGTAGTGCTGAAGAAGAAGAAGATGCCTTAAGAAGCTGAGATATTAATAAAGTTAAAGTTGAAGGACAACTAATACTATTTCTTCTCCAGTTATGGTGTAATATTTTGGCACCTTCTGACTGAAATGAGGAGGAGGTACTTTCATTCTTTATCGTGGATCCAAAATATCTAGGACTGGTTCTAACTGTACATACAGAGAGGCTAATGACGAAAAAAAATTGTCTTCTCAACGAAAACCAGCGTAGTTTTTTAACGGAATCTGCCAGAGTACAGCGGTCACTACAACGCGATAACGTTAGTAAACAATGTATTATCAGTTACATATGCGTGTTATCTCGTGTTAGTTTATCTAGATGTGAACAGAGTTATGTAAGGGGTGTTAGTATCGGTGTCGTCCGAGTGTGTGTTACAAGCATGGTTCCGTTTCTACTGTTGTTAGTTGCGCTGCGACCTAGTCTGTGTGCCCGATGGATAAGTTCCAGCGAGAGTGAAGTGCACGTGAGTGAGGAACAACCCAACTCCCGGGACATGTACGATCCGACGCTGTACGAGGAATGTACCGACTGGTTGACTCCGGTAACCTAATCTCTCTTGTCTGGTATAGTATGCTTACCGTCGGTAAATTCACGATGTTATTTGAAACGACGTAAAAAGCTTTTATATTTTATCCTTAAATTCGTAGTGACCGTCAGTCATTGAATTTTTCGGTGAAGGGTTTGTGAGGATCGGTCAAAAATATAACACAAATTTTAACTTATTTGTATCGACGTTTCGACAATGTTTATTATCATATTCAGGATGACAAGTTTATAACGTTATGTAACATTATGTAAATTATCTGATGTAAGTTCGTAAAGTTCTACAGTTATGTGTAATTTAGAATTTTCTAAACTAATGATTGTTTTTAATACCAGTACACTACTGAGTGAAACATATTAAAAATAACTTTTAATAATTACATAATTGAACATCCCTTAATCTGTATTTAGCTATAATATATTTTACTACGCTATATGTTGACTGGTATAGGACTATGTATAAACGTTTTCTGTGCCAATTTTAATATCTAATTGTAGATTATTTGCTTTCATAATTAATTAAAAATTACCATTACATTATGAGTAATTTAAATTGTGATAGTGTATAAATTAAGTTCTGTGATATTATAATTTTCTCGTTGTCTTTAAAGAAAACATTTGAAGATGTAAAACAAACTATCTTAACTCCTTCACATACATACCACGCACACACGCGCACATACACTCGCATGCACAAACACGTTCACTCAAATAATTGTTCTGCTGTGTTTGACATTTCTTTTGTATTCATACACATGTCCTGAAAATGACAATAAACAATGTCGAAACGTCGACACAAATAAGTTAAAATTTGTGTTATATTTTTGACCGATCCTCATAAACCCTTCACCGAAAAATTCTTTTATATTTTATTTACATTTATTTATAAGCAATCATAAAATAGATTCTTTAAGCTAATCTGCTGATTAGTGTACACCCATGAGAAATGTACAACTAGATGGAGTGTAGAGGTGTTCCATCCAGCGATGTCACCTCGTGGTCCTTAAAGGTCGTATGGCCAAAGTCTTTAACCACAGTACTGTGGTCCTAACGTACGACACCCCGCGTTAGGTTTGACTCGATACATCCACTGAAGATGGCTGATGAATCGTCTGGTTTTAATGAAAACCTTGGACCACGGCCGAACAGCCCGGCAGATAGTTTAAATTCAAGTGACACCGGCCGTGAAATCCTTCGAACAATAATTATCACCATAATTTCATTTGATTTGCAAAGATTATATCAGATTTAGTGAATGTGAAAGTGTTGACTTTATGTTGAAAATTGTCATAACGGCCAAATATTAGGTTAAATATTTTATATTTTTAATAATAATTGTGAATATTAGTATATATTAGTAGTAATCATTTATGTGAATCAAAGTTAAAAAGGATTATTTTAGTTGGGGTTAATTTTTTTAAATGTTCAGGATCTGTTGTTTTTAGTAGACCCTATATGTTAGCATTTAGTATAGTCTGTGTAAGGTTTCAGTGACTGCACAATAAATATATGACGAAACTGTGGCGATAAGAGCTAATTGTACCTATGGAAAATTGTTTTTTGTAGAACTAAGTACAGTATATAACAAGGATATTAATAAACTGTAACTTGTCACTGCTCACAGTGAGTTATGTGGTGCGCAGGTAATTGCTAGTCCTGTGAATGTAATGAACATTGTAAAATTTATTAATGGGAATAAAATATTAAAAAAAAGATTATGATATTTTAAACGTGAATAAAATCAGTACACCATGGAATCAGACAGTCGGCGCATACGACCAACGCTGACAGAAAAAGAGCATTAGTGAATTAAATTTTTCGAGTCAATTTTTTCTTGATAAACTCGTTAATCTAAATGTTTTTCTTGAACAAGTCACGTAGGTTAATTTTTGTTCATCACAACGTAGATAACTGATATTTGTAAAAGTGGTATTTAAATAGTGATATTATTGTGATATTTAATTTAAAAGTTAAATACCTTAAAAATTTCATAAAACTAAACAGGTGTTCACTTTCTTTTATTAAAAAAAATTCAGGAGTCTGATACGGTTATAACATCTTCGTACATAACACAGACGAACGTGGTTAACTTTATATTTATATTTACTTCATTAATCCTTACTTATATTGATCGAATGTATATTTTAATTTTTTATATTTATGTTTAAAAGACATACGATATTAAATAAATGGAGTGGTATATTTGCCTGTTAATTCACTGAGATTCGTTAAAGTAAAAACTTATACCAAATATTTGGAATAAATTTGCTACTATAGAAGCCCCAAGGTTGGTAACTTGGTAAGTTTCATGAAACATAATAAGGTAAACAGTAAAAGAAAAAACTAACAAAAAAAGTCTTGTCGTAAGAGCTCCTCAGGCAGCACACCAAACACTTGATCCGCAAACTTCAAATGATCAAGTGCCTTACACTTTGCGATTGAAGTGTATAATCTACTTCAGCTGTGTTTTTCCGCGCCGCCTCTAACGTAAGCATTAAGTTTTTAAGTTTCTTTACATTTTCTTGTTCCCGTGTTATTTTTTGCTTACGTTTTCTCTGTTCCATTATCGCTTTTTCTCTTTACGTTTTCCTCTGTGTATCGCGATTAGTTCTGTTTCATTAAGATAACAATATTACTAATATATCCTTAAATTCGTAGTGACCGTCAATCAATTAATATTTCGGTGAAAGGTTTAAGATCGTAAAGGATCGTAAGAGATATGCGTTTTACCATCAGTAATGATTGTACACTTTCATTCTGTGTTATTTAAGATATTTAATAATGCTACTTTTTACAACCTAAGTAGTTTAGGAGTTAGGAGGATAGGATAGTCTCACATTAGGAAGTAGTGTGCTTCAGCCGTCTGTTCTTGTCCTAGGATGTCATCCAAGGTACTCTCTTGCTTTGGACACTTTTGCATTTGTTAAACCAATTTTGGCAAGTTCCAGAAACTTGGAAAACAGCAGAGGTCTCTTCTTTAAAAAGGGGGATCGTAAAAAATATAAGAATTATTGGGGGATTAGCCTTCTTAATGCTGTGTATAAAGTATAGTCCTATGCTACAATTTTAAATAAACGCTTAAGGTAAATAGCCGAAGCTTTAATAGGAGAATAGCAAAATGGGGAATACTGGGGGATTAGTCTTCGCAATGTTGTGTATAAAGTATAGGGCTATACCCTAAAATATGTGTATAAATCATAAAAATACACTATTAAAACACTCTATAAAAAACACTTATTAAAACACTTATAGCTGTGAGTTAGTAGTCTTCAAACGAAGACGGTAGCGCGCGCGAATAAAATGTGGACCACTAGGTTCTGACTGCACTTCCGCCGCAGAACGCCGCTCACTGCTCTCTGTGAAATTCACTTTATATATTAATCCATTGTAGTATTCCTATCACGTACAAGGTGTAAGTTGTATATGTCTTCTACAATTAGTTATCTAAAGAGAGCGTCACGCAAATCTCATTTATGTACAACTTTTAACAACTGAGTTAACAGGACGTTAGAAAAAAATTAATAACGTCGTTAATTTTAATCGTAGGAATCTCAATTTTTGATATATTGTACTAAAGAAGGTGGACTACCATTTGTCTACAAGAAATGTTTTTCCGATGCTTAACCTCTGAGTTCTTACGTAATAAAAATGATAAACCCTAAATTTTTAATTCAAATTCGTGTATTTTTTTATTTAACTCTCAATGTAAATTAATTGAAAAAAGATTTAAAAAATTAGAAAAGTTTGTTAAAAACGTCTTTAATTGATGATTAAAATACAGTTCATTAGGCATTTATAGCCCTGTATTTTACGTTTCCACGAGGTTATTAAGTGGAATGTTTTGACTACAAACTCGGCCGCCGCGCGGCCTCTCCGCCAGTCACTTTCTTTCGTTAATCAGGGTATATGCTAGGATTTTAAATAAACGTTTAAGGTAAATAGCTGAAGCTTTAATAAGAGAAGAGCAAAATGAAATTAGGTCTGCTCGCTCAACAATAGATGATTTATTTATCTCGCAACAAATTTGTGAAAAAATGAGAGCATTTAACCTTCAGACTCATGTTGCTTTGGCCGATTTTGAGAAAGCGTCTGATCGAGTGAATTGAAATAAATTATGGTCTATTACGGAGCGTCGCGGCTATCCACAGCATTTAATAAATGTGGTAAGAAATATATATATTACAACTCATAGTAACTACAGGAAAGACAAAGACTGAAGAAATTGTATTAAATAAAGTGGCGAGACGGGGGTGCAGTAATTCTCCAACGTTTTTTAATATCTATAATGACGACATAATCTAAGCATGAAGACGAGATATTAGCTCAGGAATAAAACTTAATCAAGACATTAGCTTGTATATATTATTTATTAAACGCTAACGATGCAGTTTTAATACAACAAACGGAAGATGGGTATTACCGGAGGATGCAGCATTCTTTACATCGTTCAGAGCATATTTGTAATCAGTACGATTTCAAAATGTCAAAAGAGAAAACAAAAATCATGGCTTGTATGGGGAAAGTACCCAGTCAGATCAAAAACTGTTCTTGAGGGAAAATTTTTGGTACAGATCTGTGAGTTTAATTACGTTGCGTGATCAGTACTGAAAATGACGCAGGACGACATGCCATGACGAAATAATAAAAGTTTCAGATGACGTGTGACGTCATGCATAGAACACTAAAGAATACAGCAAAGAAAGAAACAAGGACTAAATTTTATAAAACAATGCTGGTGCCTGTGTTAATGGGTGCCTGTGCCTGGTGTTTGTACTAACGCCAGTGCGAATCATGGGAAGGAAGGTTATAAATCAAATTCACAGTTCAAAAGAGACGAACAAAGGGTTGTACAAGGCGAGATCGTTCGCGTAATGAGGACATTAAGAATAAACCGCTGTAAACGATACAGTCCAGTAATATTTTCTGGAATGGTTGCAACACTGGATAGACGGCTACCTAAAGTACCAAATAAATATAGACCTTTTAGAACAAAGAATGTAGGAAGACCAAGAGCAAGATGGCGAGATACGCTGTGAAGACGGAACAGTAAATGTGCCTACCCTGTGAAGCAGAAGTTATCCCAAGTACTCGTTTTTCACGATCTGAATCGATTCGAGGACTAAAAACGCGCCTTGATTTTATGACATACTGAGGAATCGAAGCCGAGACTTCTACTGTGGAGGAGATGATTTAATTGATACCCATCTCTCGCGGTTACTTCACTATCTGCTGGCGTAAGTAGAGACTATATATTGCTTTGTGCTATAAATTATTCTTTTTTCTGATCGATTCCGTTGCCAGCGCAGCGATAATCCCTCAGCGAATATGACGATAAAGAAAACCATGAATTGTAGCATTCTAACAACTTGCGAAGACATGGGGACATGGTGGGTAGCACCTTGGTTGCCACGGAAACACTGGTATGAAGCCAGTAGTGGAGCAAGTCTTTCCTCCCTGCAATTGTATTCAAATCATCTTCCGACTGTAGATTCTAGCCAGCGCGCCACGCCCAAAGCAATCTCTAAGATTTTTATTCTTTTATGTATTTATTTTTGAAGTTAGAAACTGACTATTTTTATCAATTTATGGTTTCTTGTTCACATGCTACATATGTGTTTTGCCCTCGTCCGATTTCAGTTAGTCGTAGTAACTTAAGCTAATCGAAACCATTCTTCTTCTTTGTAATCATTAGTCTCAAACAGGGGCGGAGTGGCATCCCTGGGGGCTGCGGCTGGAAGCAGTCAAGGGGCCGCCTGCAACTACACACACAAACGCGTACGCGCGTATTTCTGTGCCTACACTTTTTTTAAATTATTTATTTACTCTTTACAGATACATGGTATGTAAAGTATTTACGTAAGTGAACGTTTTAATACGAAACATACAGGACAGTTTATTTGATTATTTAGACTTCAACATAACCAGCTTTAAAACCATAATTACCTATGTCATTGATATATATATATATATATATATATATATATATATATATATATATATGGTAAGTTACCAATAAATACTGCTGGAAATAATCACGCTATTTATTCAATGAAACTTACAATAAAGATTTAGAAGTAATATAAAATCGAAAAAAAAAATCTTAAATGTAATTTATCTCAAAGAAAAAATAATATAAAGTACTTGAATCCACACAGAAAAAACAACTTACGGATTTCGAAATCATCATCCTGTAAAATTATAAAATCTAATACTTTCATTCTCGAAAACCAATAGAAGATTAATATCCTAATAGCAGCAGTAGGAGAAAATGTTTTTAATAACGGTAAATATATATATATATATTGCAACGAATCACAGGATCATGATAGGCGGGGCAAGTTCATATATTACACAGACAATGGACATTCATATTATATTGGTAGATGGTTAAGTTGGGTTGTTATCAATTGTATTTAGTAAGGTTAAGGGTTTAGTTTAGAATAACTGTGCATTATTATTTATGGTTGTTCATGTACTGTGTTAGTGGAAATGTGCGCGCGTGCGTGAGTGGGAAACGTTTCCCGGGCGGTGCGTGAAGTATTATCGTTGTTTTGACATTAGCTGAACTGAGACATGTGTATCGCTACAATCCCTATACCTGTTGGACTATTGTTTACGTTCATGTATATTATTAGTATGTAGGCAGTCATGCATGAGATACGAGTAGTCTGATTACCGCTATGCATGCTGTTACAAAGTAAATCCACTCTACTGCATGAAAAGTGCATGGTCACTTTTTACTAACCATGTGACTTCCATCCACCAATAGAATGCTGACTGGTGGTTGGAAATTTTCTTAAGCCTGTCGTTACTCAGGCAGTTCTTCTACGCCATCTACCGCGAACGGGTCGTGCACACCTTGTACAAGAATTCTACCGCTTGCAAGGTGTTGTAAAGACTATTCGTCGTTAGTGAAACGGGAAGGCTCAGAACTGTGTATGTAGTACATCTGCACACAGTAGTGTTTAAACGCATTACGCGTATAATTACGATAGTTCTTCTACGCCATCTACCGCGAACGGAACGTGCACTCCTTGTACAAGATTCTACCGCTTGCAAGGTGTTGTAAAAACTATTCGTCGTTAGTGAAACGGGAAGACTCAGAACTGTGTGTGTAGTACATTTGCACACATCAGTGTTTTAACGCATTGTGCGAAAAATTACAAGCAGTTCTTCACTGCTGCTACCGCGAACGGTACATACAATCCTTGTACAAGACTCTACCGCTTGCAAGGATCTGTTAAGACTTTTCGGGGATAGTAACGCGTGCGACGCATAACAATTGATTTTATATCTTTACACACGATATTAATATTGTAGTATTACGTGTGTAAGAAGTGAGTGTAACAGTATCATTAATTATTACGCAATAGTTCCATCAAGACGTTTCCGTGCTAGTGCAAGATTTCCTCATAGGGTGGTCTGCTGATCGCGGTAGACCTTTGTATTCGCGAGAACACTTGAAGAAGCCGGAGAGGTATAAGCTCAATATACCGTTATTAGTTTAAACTCACTGTCACCTGAGATATTACTTGGTCTTAAACTCTATATAAGTTTTGCGAGAAATAAAAACCGTAGTACCGTTGTGTGTGCGAAGTGTCGGATTCATCGTGGGAATTGTAGGACATCAGCCCAGCTGTTACAGGACATCAGCCCAGCTGTTATAGGACATCAGCCCAGCTGTTATAGGACATCAGCCCAGCTGTTATAGGACATCAGCCCAGCTGTTATAGGACACCTGCCCAGCTGTTACAGGACGCCAGCCCAGCTGTAAACGTTTCTGGTGAAACGTCTGTCATTTGTAAGCCACACCTGACGAACCATTTATACCGCAAAGACCGGCCCTTCTCTTCAACAACATCATCGTGGGAGTCTTCTTATGTAACGTATCACGTCTTGCGTATGAACATT
The DNA here is from genome assembly GCA_034769895.1 of Magicicada septendecula. Taxonomy (NCBI): domain Eukaryota; kingdom Metazoa; phylum Arthropoda; class Insecta; order Hemiptera; family Cicadidae; genus Magicicada; species Magicicada septendecula. Next base: position 288,745,432 of record CM068376.1, read on the forward strand.
ATTTAACATTTTAAAAGAAAGACTCTATATCAAACATTACATTCTGTACATTTCAAATATACCATATAAACTATAACTTGTGTTGTACAATAAATAATCTTAAACCCTTCAATATAGACTTGTAATTTGAAATACACATACTATCATATCCTATGCGCCAATAGTTTAGTAATTTGTGTTGTCGCATAGAGATATTTTGGCGCTTAGCAACGTAGGGCTCGGAAAATAGCGGAAATTTTACGCTATTATATATTTGTCTATGAATATAAAATTTGTTGGAAAAATCCGACGTATAAATATAATTAGCGTAATAATTGTATGTGTACTGTTCATGTGAAAAGCTGAGGATATAATTTTTCAAGTGTGCATATTCTCTTGTATATCATATATGAACAGATTTTATCAGTATATTGGAGGTTGATTATTAGTTGTTGTATGTTAGATAAGGTATTTGCATGTTGATATTTTGAACTGCTTTTTCTGTGTGCGCATAAACTGGTTACCATATGTTCTAATCTTGTGGTGATAATAATAACTTGCTTTGCGTATAAATCAATAAATTTAAATTTACTAAATTTTAAATTAAATTTTAATCATTATGGCGGATACTGCTGAAATCAAGAATGCTTTAGCGGCCTTATTAGAAGAAATGAAAGCCAATAAAGAAGAGCGGAAAGCTGATAGAGAGGAAAATAAAGCCCGTCAAGAGGAGGTGAAAATGAGTCTACGGGAATTAGCGGAAAAAATGAAAGCAGAAGAAGAAGAACATGACGCCAGTATGCAGAAATTTTGGGAAGAAATGGAAGCTGGTAGAGAGGAGAGGATGGCGAAGCTACAGGAAATGTCAGCTGATATGGAAGTAGATTTAACTGTTGAGAATATTGTACCTTATGATAATTTTGAAGTACCAAATGTCCTTGTGGAACATACTCTCAACGAAAGTAATATGGAAGTTAACCAAGATGTGACATCTGAAGGATTAACGGAGAACAGTAGCGTAGCAGGTGAACTTGAAAGTGATTATACAGAAACCACCTTATTAGGGCCTAGTAGTTCATATCTCGGTAAAGTCGAGTATTTAGATTCTGCATCAAATTGTAGTGAAGATAACAGAAATGAAATTAGTAGTAACAACACTATTAGTCTGGAACATACTTCAGGTAAGTGCTGTGATGAGGTGATAGTTTATAGTGTAACAGATATAGCATGCGAGAACCGTGAACGTATGATAGAATCTGAAGCTATCATGGATGCGGACAGTGTATGCATAACACATAAAAATCCCGAACCAGTAGTAGAGCCTGGAACTAGTATGGATACTACCGGTGCAGGTATTTCTGACACATGTCGGTATGATGAGATACTTAATGAATCTATATCAGGTACTGAGGTGTTTGTGGAGGACGGAGAGGTGAATGATACGGGTGACAATAAGGTGACAACAATTATGATAAATAATAATGAACCGCCGTGTAATCAGTTTCATGTTCAAACACCACCAAATCAGCCGAAATCACAACAACATAAAATTACAACTCAGCAAATTAATACCAACTTATTAGCAACAGTTACTGAAAATGATTCAGTTGAAAAGCAGTTCAATCAATCAAGTATGAAAAATGTTAGTTATAAGAATAGAACTGTTATGTATGGCCTATATCCTGCCGAAATTAGGGATAATTTAATGTGTAATAATGATAATAGTAATAAACATAAAGGAAATATGAGTATTGAAAATTGCACCGACCTTATTGTCGAAGCAAAAATCAGTGGTTATGTTGACGAGATGTTGGTCGACAGCGCCACAGGAATATCGCTGTTGGACGATCAGTTACGTAAGAGGTGTAAAAACCACTTTATACAAATGCCGATTCGGCCGGTAAGTCACACAAGGATAAATTCAGCAACGTGTGAGTCGCAGGTAATTGAAAAACAGGCAATTAAAGCAACATACGAACAGGGTACGGAAGTAGATGCGACCGTCCTTGGAGTTAAAAAACTCGGACATAATATTATTTGGGAAGTGGATAAATTGAATAAATTGCATGCTACATTGGAATGTCAGAAAGAATTATTGCAAGCTAAGGTTGATTGTCGACCTCACGTTATCAGACTGGGACGCTCGAAAGATAAGATAACGAATAACTCACCGACCCCCAAGGTTCAGTTAATGAGTTGCGAGATAAGGCAATTACGGCGTATATTAAACAAATTCAAATCTGTATTTCCAAGTAAACGTGTGCGTTTCAAAACTGAGAAAAATTTATACAAAAAACTCAGAAATAAATGTCAGGATATAGGGGTAAGAATGTGTAGTGATTTAAATATGTCAATTCAGGTTTAAATGTTGTATGTAAGATGGATCTGTGAATGAACAATAATCTAGTTTTGATAAGGAATGTTGTCTGTGTACCCTGTGACCCTGCATAAAATTTCGTTATCTGTGTGTCAAGAACATGTGTGTTTGTTTTGGTTTGAAGGTTACCACGTGTCTTTTGATTTGATGCTTATGTCAAAGTGACAGTTGGAAATGTTAGTATTAATTGGGGATGTTTATTTGATTTTAGTTCGAGGGTATTATTATTATTTCAGGATTAGGAAGTTGTTTTGGTATATAAAAAAAAAAAAAAAATTTTATTTTTTGTTAGTTAACTAAAGAAAAAAAAAAAAATTTTTTTTTTTTATGCGGGAAGGAGTTAATCCTGCAACGAATCACAGGATCATGATAGGCGGGGCAAGTTCATATATTACACAGACAATGGACATTCATATTATATTGGTAGATGGTTAAGTTGGGTTGTTATCAATTGTATTTAGTAAGGTTAAGGGTTTAGTTTAGAATAACTGTGCATTATTATTTATGGTTGTTCATGTACTGTGTTAGTGGAAATGTGCGCGCGTGCGTGAGTGGGAAACGTTTCCCGGGCGGTGCGTGAAGTATTATCGTTGTTTTGACATTAGCTGAACTGAGACATGTGTATCGCTACAATCCCTATACCTGTTGGACTATTGTTTACGTTCATGTATATTATTAGTATGTAGGCAGTCATGCATGAGATACGAGTAGTCTGATTACCGCTATGCATGCTGTTACAAAGTAAATGCACTCTACTGCATGAAAAGTGCATGGTCACTTTTTACTAACCATGTGACTTCCATCCACCAATAGAATGCTGACTGGTGGTTGGAAATTTTCTTAAGCCTGTCGGTACACAGGCAGTTCTTCTACGCCATCTACCGCGAACGGGTCGTGCACTCCTTGTACAAGAATTCTACCGCTTGCAAGGTGTTGTAAAGACTATTCGTCGTTAGTGAAACGGGAAGGCTCAGAACTGTGTATGTAGTACATCTGCACACAGTAGTGTTTAAACGCATTACGCGTATAATTACGATAGTTCTTCTACGCCATCTACCGCGAACGGAACGTGCACTCCTTGTACAAGATTCTACCGCTTGCAAGGTGTTGTAAAAACTATTCGTCGTTAGTGAAACGGGAAGACTCAGAACTGTGTGTGTAGTACATTTGCACACATCAGTGTTTTAACGCATTGTGCGAAAAATTACAAGCAGTTCTTCACTGCTGCTACCGCGAACGGTACATACAATCCTTGTACAAGACTCTACCGCTTGCAAGGATCTGTTAAGACTTTTCGGGGATAGTAACGCGTGCGACGCATAACAATTGGTTTTATATCTTTACACACGATATTAATATTGTAGTATTACGTGTGTAAGAAGTGAGTGTAACAGTATCATTAATTGTTACGCAATAGTTCCATCAAGACGTTTCCGTGCTAGTGCAAGATTTCCTCATAGGGTGGTCTGCTGATCGCGGTAGACCTTTGTATTCGCGAGAACACTTGAAGAAGCCGGAGAGGTATAAGCTCAATATACCGTTATTAGTTTAAACTCACTGTCACCTGAGATATTACTTGGTCTTAAACTCTATATAAGTTTTGCGAGAAATAAAAACCGTAGTACCGTTGTGTGTGCGAAGTGTCGGATTCATCGTGGGAATTGTAGGACATCAGCCCAGCTGTTACAGGACATCAGCCCAGCTGTTATAGGACATCAGCCCAGCTGTTATAGGACATCAGCCCAGCTGTTATAGGACATCAGCCCAGCTGTTATAGGACACCTGCCCAGCTGTTACAGGACGCCAGCCCAGCTGTAAACGTTTCTGGTGAAACGTCTGTCATTTGTAAGCCACACCTGACGAACCATCTATACCGCAAAGACCGGCCCTTCTCTTCAACAACATCATCGTGGGAGTCTTCTTATGTAACGTATCACGTCTTGCGTATGAACATTATTTAACATTTTAAAAGAAAGACTCTATATCAAACATTACATTCTGTACATTTCAGATATACCATATAAACTATAACTTGTGTTGTACAATAAATAATCTTAAACCCTCCAATATAGACTTGTAATTTGAAATACACATACTATCATATCCTATGCGCCAATAGTTTAGTAATTTGTGTTGTCGCAATATATATATATATATATATTACAACGATACATAACAAATTTGATATACTGTAATTTATGTGGCCCCACGTTCTTTGGGACGCCAAACTTATACAACGATACCTTTTGTATATGCAGGTTTTAAATAATTATAACAATACCAGGTGTAACTATAATAAGAGTAGTAAATTTATGAGTAGTTAAAATTTCATTTTTATTGTTTTAACAAGCATTATAAATAATAAAACATTGTTAATAATCTCCGATCAAGATATCACTCATTATTAAGTTCATGTCTTAAGCTATACGGTGTTACACACATTTAAAACACTCTTACCTCTAGACATGTTAATAATCCTAATCTAGACATTTATTCAAATTGATTTAATAAAAAAAATACAATTTAAATGTAATTAAGTTTTATTTTAATTGATATAATTTAACTCAGATCTGACCTCAGCTTGCTCAGTTACCAATGTTTCTTTTTTCTTTTCAAAATAATTTAAAATTATATTGTTTACTCTTAAACTGGCATTTGTTTCGTATTCAAAATTTAAATTATTCTTTTCTATAAAATGCAAATATTAAATCATTTCAATTATTTTACTTTGATAAAAAAAAATACTATCTCAAAATTAAACTCTCTTTTTTTTCTTCTATATTTATATTTATCTATATGCGATCGCTCATTCTTACGACTAAAACATTTACATAAGACTCTATTACATTCTTTCTAATTATAAACTTTTTTGTTTTAATTCATTGTCTCTTTATATAGTCTTTATGAGCTCTTTAAAAAAATCATTTGTGAATGCATTATGCATGTCACCTCGAGTTTTGATGACCTTACGACTTATTGACGGGGTCAAGCGTTGTCCAGAGTTGGGTTTCCGTTACTCCTGGGTTGGCGTGGTCCTGGATATGTCCAGAGTCCAGCGTCGTTCTCCAGCAGTGTGTGGTCCGTCCCAGAGAATTACTATTTGCTGCGAGGTGGATCTCGTTCGGCTGTTAGGCGTCTAAAAAGCATCTCCTAACGTCTAGCATCTCGCGTCGCTCTTTGTAGCTTCTCTGTTGATACGCTTGCTGACCTAAACGGTCCCGGTACTCTACGTTTCCCGAAATCGTGTAAACATAATTACTGAACGTCTTTATTCGTTCGTAGATGAGACTTATAATAAAATAAAATTGTTCTACCGACGGACAGCATGTCCGACTGCAACTTTGTTTTGAAAAGAAGAGAAGGGTCTCCAGTCGAACCCTTAATTTATACCCTCTCGAGATTCCGCACCTGTTGGTTCCGAAATTATCCTGTCGAGACCTGCAGATCACATGATAGCCGCCACTCCCGAACTTTTTCATATATTTGCAATTTCTTGCAAATGTCAATGTTGTGTACGGAAATGAGATAGCACAAATCATAGCTAATTTGATTAAGTACTCACTGTATTAATTTGAGCGTCTTAGTGTAATTTGCGTATTTTTGGCACATTTATTTCGCACTGACTTCCCGTAGTGTGTCCTATTAACGTCATTTTCTTACTGTGGATACTTATAAAATTTATACACACTTTGGTGCCTTTAGTTTGTTTATACACTAACTAGTTTTCACACAGTGAATTAAAATAATTATTTTAGTAATTAATTGGGGAGGGTAGCTGAGATTCCTGTCTGTACATGCATCACTAACACACACAAGATACACGCGTAACACACATACAATCGAGCAGGTGTTCTTTGCCTGTTGGAACAGGTTAATTTCTCCCCTAGTATAACAATGAAAAATTTTTACAAACCCAGACCTGTCCATTTACCCCAAACTTATAATAATTTTACAAATTTTATATTTATTTAAATCAATGCTCAATACAGCATATGGCTGTATCGTTACAATATATATATATATATATATATATATATATATTATATTATAACGATTCATAAAGCCAACCCATCGGATCGTTATATGAAAGTGTCATTCTGTCCGAGTATAGCAGCGTAAGCAAGAGAGAGAGGGTATAATCGCAGCTATCTCTCTCTAACATCACCACTGCTACGAAGGTTGCCGGCACAGACATGAATTTTTATTCAATTATTTTTATTAGTTAAAACTGCAATATCTTAAATACGTGGTAAATTTCACAAACCACGCAAAGTCTTATTTAAATAAACCGTTCGGGAAGTAGTCCGCAGTTGCAGAGGAACTAGTAAAGTTTGATAACAACTCTCGCTGTGTAACAACGCATTAATTAATTAAAAAATTAATTAATTAATTAATAATTTATTTATTTGTGAAGTGACCTGTGCAACAGAGAGCTACAGCATCTGTAATTGCCCAGTATCATTGGTCAACGTTTTGGTCACCATCAAAAGGAGGATCACTACGGATTTCTATCTACGGTCGACGCATCAATCAGTAAGAAATAGATTCATTGATCAATGAAATTAAGAAACAAAATAAATAATAAAAAGCAATAAACAATTTTTTAAAAACACTAAGTAAATTCATAATTTGTATTAATTAATAAGATTAGCTATAAATTAATATAGGAGTGTTGAATGGAAGGTGAGGTGTAGTATTGAACGTGCAAATTATTGCAGACCTGTTCTTTAGCACTGGTTTGGGAGATATAAATTTTCTTAATTAAACCAGATAAGAACAATTGGTCGTTTGGACGTTTTAATCTTCACTTTTCACGCACACTCATTAATAATAAGAGTTAGGTTAGCAATAAGTCCTTCACTTAGCTTTCAAAGAACATCAATAAAATAACATTTAATCCTTAATTAAACAAACTCAAGCAAATTTTAATTTGTTATTTGTAACGATTCCCCTTGAATTCCACATTCACTAAACGAATCCTGAGATAGAGTGTCTCTATGCTCTGAGCTAAGCTGAATCCGTGTCACTTGTATCTGGGATTTGTTCTGTCGCCCAGGTAAAGTAAAAGTCACGAGTAAGTAACATTTTATCTATCATTAAATATATAATATTAGTGTGTTAGATAAAAAGGCCGTTAGAAATTTGGCGCCCAACTAATGGGCCCTAGTAAGCACGAGTAAACTCCCAAATTTATTAATAAAAATAAGTTATATATAAATTTGGCGGCGCAACTTAATGGGTCGATTAAACTCACAAATTTATGTATAAGTAAATGAGTTATATATAAATTTGGTGTGCAACTATTAACCCAAGTGACTAGTTTGAATTGTAATAATATTTAATTTGAAACGAAGTGGAATTTAAGGTTACAAATAACTGTTGAAGGGTTAAATATTAAAATAAAATTTGTTAAATAATAATAACAAATAAAAATGGCTAAATCACAAGCAGTAGATACGGCAGCAATTGAACAGATGTTTAAGCAGTTGACCACTAAAATGGATGAAACTAATAGTAAAATTGAAAGTACAAAGAGTCAATTATCTAGTGAAATAAAAGATACTAATAGTAAAATTGAAAGTACAAATAGTCAATTATATAGTAAAATTGAAGAAAATAATCAAAAATTAATAAATGATGTTAATAATAAAATAGAGCAAAATAATAAATACTTATCTAGCGAAATGAAACAAATAAACGAGAATTTAACTAGCCAAATAGAACAAAGTAGTAAAGAAGCAACATTGAAAATAGATGAAGAAATAACTCATTTAGCTAGTAAATTAGATAGTACCAATAGTAAAATAGATGAGAGTAATCTTAAGTTTGATAAGCATACCGAAGAGGTTAAAGCTACCATAGAGGAATTTAAGAAACAAGTAAATACTAATTTTCGCCGCCAAGACGAAAAACTAAATAAATTTAGAAACGAATTTCATGAACGGTTAGAAGAGAAAGTAACCCTTATTAACCAACAATTCAGCGAAGTAACTGCTGAGTTAAAAACACAAACGCTTCTAAATAAAGAAGAAATCCAGAGTACTAGGGTAGAGTGCACGGAACTGGGTGAGAATATTAAGGAATTTAAGAAACATGTAGAGAGTAAGGCTGACCGAGACGAAGTACATCAAAAGGTAGAACAGCAATTAAAGGTAATGCGGGAAGATCTGACTAAGGGAATGAAGTCACAGGAAACCAAAGTCGTGAGGTGTGGCGGCTATAAGGAAGAACCGGAAAACCTTGCATTCTCAGGAAACCCACATGAGAATCCTGTGGAGTTTCTACGGCTGTTTGAGGCTTATGTATCTCGCATAAACCCACTGATGGACGACGAGGACAAGAAGGACATGTTAGGCCGATTTCTCAAGAATTGGGCAGGTACGTGGTGAAAAGTCATCTCGGACAGAGTCCAAACCTACGCCGACTTTAGAGAAACATTCCTTGCTCAATACTGGAACGTACAGATTCAAAGAAGGGTGCGTGATCATCTGGAATTTGGTAATTATCACCCGTCCATGAATATGACAACCACCAACTATGTGCTAAACGTAATGGCACAAGTAAAGCATCTAACACCACCAATAGAGGAGAGAGACCTAGTGTACAAGCTACCGCGTCATTTCTCGGAACGCACTAGAGTAGCAACCACTACCAGAGGAGTGGATACTCTAGAAAAGTTTATAATGGTCGTGGATGAATGTCAAGACCTAGAGAGGGACCTGCAGCGTGTAAATAATCAGCTGAGTAACTACTCTAGAGGCGATCATCAGGAACCAACTTTCTACCCAACGAAAAGAAGAGACAATGAGCGCCCAAAAGAAAAAAGGTTTACCCCATATCCGGGTAACAAACCCCAAAATCGGCAGGAATTGGAAGACAAGGGTAGAAGTAGGAGTGTTGAAAACTGACCAAATAAAGGGTTTAAGGTATGTAAAACAGCCATAACATCTATCGAGCCGCAACCGTCTACTAGTAAAATGAATACGGGAAACGGGAAGCCACTGCCGGTAGAAAAGAAACAAACCTAAACCTACCATTAACTGCAGTGCAACAACCCAAGAAAACAGGTAAAAAGAAAGTAACAAATAATATAAAACAAGTGAGCGATAGGGAGTTCTTGTTAAAAGAAGAGCAAGAAGTGGGTAGAAGCCATTATCCTGAATGTCCGGAAATAATTTGTAAAATCAGTAATCTACTAGTACGAGCGCTAATAGACACCGGCAGTGAGGTAACCTGTGTCAGCTCAAAGTTTGTAGAAAATAATAGTCAGTTACGTAATTGTCCCAGACTACCAGTAAAAAATTTTAGTGTACAGGGAGCCACTGGAGCCAAAATGCAAAAGATCACTGAACAAATTTATTTACCTGTCAATATAAATGGTATCCAAACCCAAATTGTAGCTCTTATAGTCCCGAAACTCGTTCACGATTGTATTATTGGGGTAGATACGTTACTTGAATGGAAGGCAGAAATAAATTTCAAAAGAAATACCATCACGATGGAAATTGATACAAATAAAATCAATGTAAGCATTAAAGAATTTAAGCATTGGAAGTCGGTAAGTGTCATAAAAGGGTATAGAGAGAAACCGCTAGTTGACGTTAGGAGTGACCAGAACCGTATTGATGATACACCAGAAATCAACATCGGGACTGGGTTGAGCAACGAGCAACAGAACCAAATTCAGCAACTCGTCTGTGAGTATAGGGATGTTTTTAGAACAGACCCTGGAAGAGCTAAGTTCTATGAACATCAGTTAACACTTACTGAAAACGCATCATTTGTGCAAAGGACTTATCCAATCCCTTTACACTATAGAGAAGAAGTGGAAAAAGAGGTCCAACAGATGTTAGCGAATGGAGTTATAGAGAGGGCAAGAAGTCCCTATATTAACCCTTTAGTAGTTGTCACCAAGCCGAACGGGAGTATCCGCTTATGCCTTGATGCCAGGAAATTAAATTCTGTATTAGTACCTAATTACGAGTGCGCAAGGAGTGTGGAAGAATTGTTCCAAAAATGTAATGGAGTTAAGTACATGACCAAACTGGACTTAACATCAGGATTTTGGCAAATTCCCATCCGCAAATGTGATAGACAGTATACGGCATTTTTGTATAAAAACAAGTGCTACCAATTTAAAGTGGTACCTTTTGGCCTGAGCACCAGCTTAGCTGACATGGTAAGGTGTTTAGACAGTGCCTTAGGTAATGAGGTAGAGAAGTATACACTAGTGTTCGTAGATGATATTCTATGTGTGTCACAAACATTCGAGGAGCACTTACAACATTTAAGAAATATTTTTGCAAAATTAAGATCAGCAAATATGACGCTGAATCTACGGATATCAGAGTTTGGTAAGGAGGAAATTAAGTTTTTACGTCACCGAATCTCAGTGGAAGGAATAACCACGGACCCAAAGAAGGTAAAAGCCATACAAGAATTTCCACCTCCAAAGAACTGCAAGCAGCTAAAATCATTTCTAGGTTTAGCTAACTACTATCAGAGGTTTACAAGTAAATACGCGGAAAGTACTGTTCCATTGTTGAAGTTGTTAAACAAAGGGATTAAATGGAGGTGGACAAGGGACCACGATGAAGCGCTACAACAAGTGAAAAGTCTTTTTATAAAAACTGTTGTATTACATCATCCAAGGGTAGGAGAAAGATTTTATTTGCAAACAGACGCCAGCAATATCGCTATAGGAGCACACTTGTATCAGATAGATGAGAAGGGCCAAAAAGCGGTATTAGGATTTGTAAGTCGCACACTTAAAGGGGCGGAATTAACCTATTTTACGACAGAAAAGGAGCTATTAGCGATAGTGCATAGCCTGTCAAAGTTTAGAAATTATATTCTGGGTGCTAAACTTACTATAATCACCGACAATAAGGCGTTAGTATTTTTATTAAAGTGTAAATTGCTAGGTGCTCGTCTGACTCGTTGGATCTTGGCTATACAAGAGTACCAGTTTGAAATACAGTATTGTAAAGCGAAAGACAACTTGGTAGCAGATGTACTCAGTAGAAATCCACCATCAGAAAACAACATGGATACAGTTTACAGTAAAAGTAGTAGCACTGATATTGGTATTTACGCGGTAAAGCATGTAACAAAACCTGAAGTAGTTAGACGACTTAAGGAAATAGGGACCCATCAACAACAAGACCCTAGGATTAGTGTAGCTTGGAGAAGTGCAGTTACCAACACCAAACCAGGATTTTCCATATATGAAGGGAAACTATATAAGCTATGTTCCCATAAGTGGAAATTATTACTACCAAGCTGTATGATGGAGGAACTTATTTGGGAATGCCACTTGTCATTGGGCCACGCTGGATTTAAGAAATGCCATCGAGACTTAACAGAAAACTTCATTGGAAAGGGGTTAGCGAAACGCATGAAAAGATTATTGTCTACTTGTGACCTGTGCCAGAAGTGTAAACACCCGAACTTATCGACCAGAGTAGAAATGCAAACAATCCAAGCAAAAGAGAAAGGAGAGTTATTAGCTATGGATTATTACGGGCCTCTACCAAAAGCAAAAGGAGGGGTAAAGCACATTCTAGTAACAGTAGATTTCTTTTCTAAATTTGTTAAACTATACCCACTCCAAAGGCCACGACAAAAGCAACACTCAGAGCGTTAACAAAGTTCTACATCCCACAGTATGGTAAACCTAGGAAAATATTGTCCGACCAAGGGAAACAGTTCACCCATAACCTATGGAGAGAAACCTTGGAGGAACTCAATATAAAACCAATTCTTACATCAATACGTCACCCTCAAGCGAATTTAGCTGAGCGAATAAATAGAGAATTAGGTAGATATTTTAGGATATTGTGCCATCAGAACCATTCTGCATGGGTAGATTACTTGAGTTTTATTTCGGATTGTATTAATAATACATGTAATGAAACAACGGGGTACACACCTTCAGAATTATTTATCAACAAAGAACCAGTGTACATGTATGGACCAAAACCATAAAAAGTCCACCCAACTACAATCTACCTATTCCATATGAGGTAAAAACCAGAATAGCAGAAGAAAGAATACAGAGAGAAGGCCAAAAGAGGGTAGAACGATATAATCGTACTCACAAGTTGGTAAGGTTTGTGGAAGGAGAGGAAGTGCTAGTGAAAGCGAATCCTGTATCCTCTGCCATAGATAATACCACAGCCAAGTTCTTTCCGATATTCATGGGACCTTATAGAATAGAAAAGCAGGTTGCAAGGTACACATACATATTAAAAGATGTTGAAAAAAACAAAATTATAGGAAAGTACCATGGGGATAGTTTGAGGAAATATAGACAAAATATAGAGCAATAAAGAAACAATGGTTTGAGCCAATGAGGCATGTGAATCAAACGTAGTCAAACAAATATTTATAAATGTCTTTGAAGCAATGTCAATGTTAATAAGTAGTAGGTAAATAAATGTTAGTATTGTCGTTTTGATCATTGCCATCAATTAAATCAAACCTGTGATTAAAGCATTAATGTTCAAATAAATCTCTAACATGTGTATGCCATGTTAGGTTTAGTAACATATTGTAATAATTAGTTATAAGGTAGAAGTAACCAAAATTGTAATGGTGCAAAATGTGCGCGAGCTAAACCAACAGTGACAGTTTTAAAATTTAAAGAAAGTGCGTAACTTTACAAGAAAAAAAAAATTAATGTATTTCTTAAATAATCAATTTTTTTATACCAAGTGGGGTTATATCTAACGATTCATAAAGCCGACCCATCAGATCGTTATATGGAAGTGTCATACTGTGCGAGTATAGCAGCGTAAGCAAGAGAGAGAGGGTATAATCGCAGCTATCTCTCTCTAACATCACCTCTGCTACGAAGGTTGCCGGTAGAGACATGAATTTTTATTCAATTATTTTTATTAGTTAAAATTGCAATATCTTCAAAACTAATAAATATACAGCAATTCTGAAACCTGCATAGTGTTCAGGAATTAAAGCTCTATAAGTGGCCAAAATATCAACAAATATAATTAACAGTTACAGAAGTTATACAGAAGAAGAACGCCAAGAGAAATAACTAGAGAATTAGGCTAGGTACGAATTAGGTGTTTTCACACACTTACAGAAAAAGACCTAAGCAATAATATTCTGTGGTCAGATCTGTGAAATCACGTTTGCAAATACCCATAATCAAACGATTTGCAAACAGAGGAAGTATGAAATTAGCCAGTAATTCTCTACCATCTCGAACCCGTTATGAGGCGTTTGGTCGACTTGTTCGATATTGTTTCAAATGGAAAACGCATGATTTATTTGGAACAACCAATCACAAGGCTGTATTCAGAAGAGACGCCAACTCAGACTTGGGGAAGCGAGCACTCTTCGTTCGAATCTTAAATGAGCAAGACGTGTGTTAAATACGTGGTAAATTTCACAAACCACGCAAAGTCTTATTTAAATAAACCGTTCGGGAAGTAGTCCGCAGTTGCAGAGGAACTAGTAAAGTTCGATAACAACTCTCGCTGTGTAACAACGCATTAATTAACTAAAAAATTAATTAATGAATTAATAATTTATTTATTTGTGAAGTGACCTGTGCAACAGAGAGCTACAGCATCTGTAATTGCCCAGTATCATTGGTCAACGTTTTGGTCAACATCATTTCTTCTGTGCCGAACCATCAAAACGAGGATCACTACGGATTTCTATCTACGGTCGACGCATCAATCAGTAAGAAATAGATTCATTGATCAATGAAATTAAGAAACAAAATAAATAATAAAAAGCAATAAACAATTTTTTAAAAGACATTAAGTAAATTCATAATTTGTACTTAATTAGTAAGATTAGCTATAAATTAATATAGGAGTGTTGAATGGAAGGTGAGGTGTAGTATTGAACGTGCAAATTATTGCAGACCTGTTCTTTAGCACTGGTTTGGGAGATATAAATTTTCTTAATTAAACCAGATAAGAACAATTGGTCGTTTGGACGTTTTAATCTTCACTTTTCACGCACACTCATTAATAATAAGAGTTAGGTTAGCAATAAGTCCTTCACTTAGCTTTGAAAGAACATTAATAAAATAACATTTAATCCTTAATTAAACAAACTCAAGCAAATTTTAAAGTGTTATTTGTAACGATTCCCCTTGAATTCCACATTCACTGAACAAATCCTGAGATAGAGTGTCTCTATGCTCTGAGCTAAGCTGAATCCGTGTCATTTGTATCTGGGATTTGTTCTGGCGCCCAGGTAAAGTAAAAGTCACGGGTAAGTAACATTTTATCTATCATTAAATATATAATATTAGTGTGTTAAATAAAAAGGCCGTTAGAATATATATATATATATATATTTCAACGATACGTTTAGCATAAGTATATGTATCAACCCCTGACTGAGGTATGATAACATATGTATAGACGTATGAAATATGTAAGATTTACAGAATAAAAAATATTATAATAAATATACGTTAGATATAAGAAAGAATGTAATAAATATAAGCAGTATTTAAATTTAAATAAATCAAATATTGTACGTAAGCATGTATATGGAAGCATATGACTTTGTTGGTTTTTAAATGTAACGAAGGGGAGCAATTAACACGCAGAGACCGGCAGCGGTGACGTCAGAACGACATGCGGTCGCCTGTGTAGCAGTCTGTCTGTGTGTGTGTGTGTGTGTGTGTGTGGGTGTGTGTGTGTGTGTGTGTGTGTGTGTGTGTGTGTGTGTGTGTGTGTGTGTGTGTGTGTGTGTGTGTGTGTGTGTGTGTGTGTGTGTGTGTGTGTGTGTGTGTGTGTGTGTGTGTGTGTGTGTGTGTGTGTGTGTGTGTGTGTGTGTGTGTGTGTGTGTGTGTGTGTGTGTGTAACAGACAGGTTAAATTATGCAAACGAGGGTGGAAGATTTCACACAGTTTTTTTAAGGATTGTACGTGAACCAAAAGTCACACGAATCAGCGACATATGTGAATACATAGCTGACGCCTGGCGCTTCAATTTGGCGTTAAGTGGTCATTAATCGTGGGAACGGTTCAGACACCGTGTGAAATTTTGCCATAGCTGCCATAATTTGCACAGCGTAACATCCATAATTTGCATAGACAAGGTTTAATATTATACCTAACCATTGGTGTAATAATATTTATAAAAAAGTGTGCGCTTCATAAAAAGACGCGTAGGTTGAAAGTGATGATAAAACCGACGCGCCTGCCAGTCCAAAGTTGTCAGAAACAGTTTCCAACAGGAATTGCAACGGGCAGCAGTATAAAACCTCAACGCGCGACACACTTTTTCTCACTATCTCACCTAATAGTAAGAGGATCCACGCATCTCGACACCGTAAACTTTACGAAGTTATAGTAATGTTTTGAACAGTAGTCAATATACTGAAGTGCGATGGAACCGGCATTACGTCGGTGCAGTTATTAAAGAACGAGTGATTTTAATAAAAGACTGTATTAATGAAGCTACAAGAGTCGTAACTATGTAGAACGTCTAGACAGCTACGAGGGACAAGAAAGAAGAGGAGAGGAACTAGACATCTACGGGAGGACGCAGCGACAGCCTATGCAGCTACATCCAGCCGTTCATCATCAAGACTAGAGGTCCACGTCAGAACTCAGCATCCAGGAGACGGAGCGAGGAATTCTACGACGCAGAGACAAGAGGAGCTGATACCGAAGAGGATCATCAAACTCGAGAGCCCGGATGACGGTAACAACAATTTAAATGGGTGCAGGAAAAATGCAGGTGAACTCGAACATTTATTTAATATTATAAATGACCCTGAAGTCTATCACCAAAAGCTAGTTTCCATATCCAAGTTTACAGAACATTAATATATTTTTTTTAATTGGAACAATGAATAAATAATTGTTAGAAATATAAATGAGAATATAGAATAGCACAATAAGTAATCTCATAATTAAAGGGTCAAGAAAGAACCATAGTTTATTATATTTTGTAATTAATTAAATGAGTAATTTTTAAATATGAGATTTACGTAATAGTTAATTAATTGAGACATTAAAATTAGAATCAATTAACGTAAAGAAGATTCTCTATTAATATTTTAAAAAAGTTTCATTTACGTGGTATACATGGAAAACCACACTTGTAAAGACTAGATCAATAGTTAAATGTTATACGTAGTAATTACGTTTCCTATTATATTTATATGTGTTATATGTATATGTCTGTGTACTATTTCAGGTCATATATAATGTATGTGTGTATATACTACGTCTTAGAAGTATAAGAAATCAGAGTTAAACACATTATGAGTATATTATATTCCGGTTGAATATAAGGGTTCATATAACAAGAAACTCACATTAAACAATTTTAAATAACATGACAATTTGCGATTTTTGAATAAATCAAATGAATATGCTTTTCTTGAAGCAGTCGTACTAATTTCACAACCAGTACTCAATCCTCTGTACTCTTTACTTGTAAATTAAAACTTATAACGTTATTCACGCGCTTATCCACGTTGGGCGCCAATTACTATACAACGTTTTTTTTATACACTTACTTTTTACACATACGCACTTACTCGTATGCGCGCACTTACCCACGTCTCGGAGGTATACTCTTCTTCAGCAGTATTTACCTTGTGATGTTCCCCGGCTGGGTCGCAGGCTTTGGTCGTTGATTGAGTGTGGATAAGCGCGTGAATAACGTTATAAGTTTTAATTTACAAGTAAAGAGTACAGAGGATTGAATACTGGTTGTGAAATTAGTACGACTGTTTCAAGAAAAGCATATTCATTTGATTTATTCAAAAATCGCAAATTGTCATGTTATTTAAAATTGTTTAATGTGGGTTTCTTGTTATATGAACCCTTATATTCAACCCGAATATAATATACTCATAATGGTGTTTAACTCTGATTTCTTATACTTCTAAGACATAGTATATACAAGCATACATTATATATGTCCTGAAATAGTACACAGACATATACATATAACACATATAAATATAATAGGAAACGTAATTAATACGTATAACATTTAAATATTGAGCTAGTCTTTACAAGTGTGGTTTGCAATGTATACCACGCAAATGAAATTTTAATTAATTAAAATATTAATAGAGAATCTTCTTTACGTTATTTGATTCTAATTTTAATGTCTCAATTAATTAACTATTACGTAAATCTCATATTTTACAAATTACTCATTTAATTAATTACAAAATATAATAAACTATGGTTCTTTCTTCACCATTCAATTATGAGATTACTACTATGATATTATCTATTCTCATTTGTATATTTAACAATTATTTATTCATTCTTTAAGTTAAAAAATATATTAATGTTCTTGTAAACTTGGATATCGAAACTAGAGCTTTTGGTGATAGACTTCAGGGTCATTTATAATATTAAATAAATGTTCGAGTTCACCTGCATTTTTCCTGCACCCATTTAAATTGTTGTTACCGTCATCTGGACTCTCGAGTTTGTTGATCCTCTTCGGTATCAGCTCCTCTTGTCTCTACGTCGTTGAATTCCTCGCTCCGTCTCCTGGATGCTGAGTTCTGACGTGGACCACTAGTCTTGATGCTAAACGGCTGGATGTAGCTGCTTGTGTTGTCCCTGCGTCCTCTCGTAGATGTCTAGTTCCTCTCCTCTTCTTTCTTGTCCCTCGTTGCTGTCTAGAAGTTCTACGTAGTTACGACTCTTGTAGCTTCATTAATACAGTCTTTTATTAAAATCACTCGTTCTTTAATAACTGCACCGACGTAATGCCGGTTCCATCGCACTTCAGTATATTGACTACTGTTCAAAACATTACTATAACTTCGTAAAGTTTACGGTGTCGAGATGCGTGGATGCCTCTTACTATTAGGTGAGATAGTGAGAAAAAGTGTGTCGCGCGCACACTTTTTTATAAATATTATTACACCAATGGTTAGGTATAATATTAAACCTTGTCTATGCAAATTATGGATGTTACGCTGTGCAAATTATGACAGCTATGGCAAAATTTCACACGGTGTCTGAACCGTTCCCACGATTAATGACCACTTAACGCCAAATTGAAGCGCCAGGCGTCAGCTATGTATTCACATATGTCGCTGATTCGTGTGACTTTTGGTTCACGTACAATCCTTAAAAAAACTGTGTGAAAACTTCCACCCTCGTTTGCATAATTTAACCTGTCTGTTATTTACACATGTACACACACACACACACACACACACGCACGCAGACTGCTACACAGGCGACCGCATGTCGTTCTGACGTCACCGCTGCCGGTCTCTGCGTGTTAATTGCTCCCCTTTGTTACATTTAAAAACCAACAAAGTCATATGCTTCCATATACATGCTTACGTACAATATTTGATTTATTTAAATTTAAATACTGCTTATATTTATTACATTCTTTCTTATATCTAACGTATATTTATTATACTATTTTTTATTCTGTACATCTTACGTATTTCATACGTCTATACATATGTTATCATACCTCAGTCAGGGGTTGATACATATACTTATGCTAAACGTATCGTTGCATAAAATATATTGCAACGATACATATTATTATTTTCGCATAGCATATAGTGTGTGTGAAGAAATTATAAACGAGTCTTAAATGGAGGTAATGAAAAATTATTTATTACACACAAGAAATAATATTTTTTACGATGTATATTAAATTAGATAATTGTCATGCGTTTTATGTTTGAATAAAGTTTATATAGTTCGATTTTAGATCAACTTTACTTGTTAGATGATATCCGTTCACTTGCTGATTTGTCCTTCGGATGTGCGTATCCTCCTCTCGGCGTCCCTCTCCGTCCTGGCGTCCTCTTCGTCGGCGGGTTGCTCTAGCGGCGATTCCTCTGTACGTCACGCTGACGATTCCGTCGAACTGCTAACACCAAATAGACTTTTCACACAATTGTCACTCTCACAATAATTAGCGTTCTCGCTCGCAAAAGTTATTATTAATTTACACGTTAAATTTTATTAGATCTCATGGTGAATATGGGTATTTATTATAAAAGCGGTGTATTTAGCTTACACCTTCCAGAAAAGCTTGAAGTGTTCAATAATTCCCTATGCGAACTATCTTGACTACCGCGAAAAGCACTTTACTATAACGCTAATAATTTTTATAGAAGTAGTTAACCCGCTTGGCTCTTTACGCAAAGCTCGCAAAGAGTTCCAAGTTTTATGATAATCTGAGATTTCTATAATTCCGTACGAGAAAAACTCTCGTCGACGGACACAACTTCACTCGGCAAATGCTATCGACCAACTGTGTCGATGCGTACCTTACAGAGTACGAATATTAATGAAATTAGTGTCTTCTGATTGGTCCATCCGATGTCACATGGTTGATATTAGCAAAAGATATAAGAGTTACATACAAAACTTTGTATAAATCCGCAAAAGCTTGCATTGATTTTATCTATGAATTTTATTTACTCTATCATTGATAAGGGTTAAAAGCTGAGTTTTTTCCTATACAAAAAACCGTACTTATAAAATAGTTGGAAACCTCAGAGTATATAAAAACTGTAGCTATTTACATAAACAATCCACTGTCAAACTTTCACGTCGATTGGTTGATTACCGCGGAAGATATAGCGAATAAGGTTTATCACACGCGCACCCGCGCACAATTTCACACACAAAGTACATGACATAAAAGAACACATTTTTATAAAGGATTTGATATAACCTACGTCCTTATCCATTGCTAAATACAAAACTTACAGCTAAAAGACTAAAAATTGAATAAAACCATTTTAGACATGTCAATGTTCGTCATCCATGCTGAGATACGGTTAATATAGCTTATCATCCTGTTTTGTTGCAATATATATATATATATATATATATATTTCTCGTTTTTTCTGGAAATAAAATTTTCATGGCTCGGTGGCCCCCTGAGCCTCCTCGGCGGCCGGGGCCCTCGGCGATCGCCGACTAACCGACCTGGCCAGTCCGCTCCTGGTCTCAACTCTTTAGGTAAATAGAGTACAGTATCATGTATGTTGCAGTGCGAGTCAGACTGGGAGTGCTGCAAGGGTCTAGTCTGCAGATGGAGGAGCTTCGCTCACGAGTACAGATGTGAGACCGCGTACCAGCTTTTCTTCGACAAGTGGACACCGCCTGAGAAACGTAACCCACCGCCACCCTCTCATGTGCCGCCCCCACCGAGGTTCTGGCGATTGAGGGATTTCATACCAGTCGTATAGCACGACGTGAATACGAAATATATAATATTGTAATATTATATAAGTTTGTAAAATATATAATAAATTATTCTTATAAGAAAATAATTTTTATCAGTTTTGTTTTGTTTACATTTACTACACCTCTTACGATTCACAAACTACCCAAGTGTGTTCCGGCTTTTTTTTTATTTAAGTCCTGAAAACCAAAGGAAAACTGTAAAAATACTATTTCTTCGTTACCAGCGTGTTTGAATCGAGCTTGAGCGAACTCTCTGTACGTACCCGTTACATGTGTAATTATAGAGTCTCTCAGAAGTATATGGGATCTACAGTTTAAGACGGCTCCAACAACAAAGTAGAGACTATTATTAACCATGGACACAACGGCTGGTTTGACATCGCCTTTCGATGAGCGATTTATAAAAACGATATTGTATACATAAAAGCCACGAGCTTGAGTACTACCGGCTATATCGCAACCGGTCCAAAAATATATTATAATCATCCTATCTATATAGTAACTTATATTGTATTTATGTTTATTAAAATTTATATCCATATATAATATACATGGCAAGAAACCCCCAAGATGGAAAGTATAAGGAATAATGCAGTCAGGGGCACCATAGAATTTGAGGCCACGGTTATGGAAGCGAGAGAACCAAAACGATGAATATAATACGGTCATCTCAGGAGAACGGAAGAAGGTAGAATCCCTAAAGCAGTGGCATATGGAAAAAGGCGGAGACGAAAACACCGAAATAAAGTGTAAAGGATGCTTCTGGAGCTTCCAACCAGAAGATATTGAATACAAGTGGCGAAATGCGTTCAAAGGAGAATAGATTAACATTTTGTAGTTTGGAAATCCCTTGTGTTTGACTAAAATATTGCCACGACGGTCTCACGGATCATCGTATTATACAGTGGAAACAAAATACAGACACCTGTGATGTCATCAATTAAAAACTTTAATTACTCATAAATAACAATTTGAAATCAACAAGGTACTCTCATACAATAATGTGTTCAAGTTAAATTTGTCCACACACACACAACAACAATGTCAACTGTTAAAGTTCCGCACTAATTATAACACAACAATCACTTTCCACTAATCCGTAACAATCACTTGATCCGCACTCTACAATATCGCCAGGTGTAACTAACTACCTAAGCCGGCCGCTGTTGCGTATAGGCCTATAGATCCCACAAAGGTTCCAGAATAATTTTCCATTCTTCTGGCGACGTCCCGACATAATTTGCGTAGTTTCAAGTGCTTGAACAGTCTGGAAGCTACGTGAATACACTGCCTTGACAGAGACACTGCACCTGCTCGGTTAGCCGAGAAACGACGCTCTCGAAAAATCGAGAGCGTTATAAGTAATTGCCGTAGCCATACGTTAGCTTATTTTATTTATAATGTATTATATTTAATTTGTCGAGTATATGTACTGTATGTAATTACTCCTCTTATGGTTTTTTTTTTAGTAGGGGAAAACTTTTACAAGCAAATTTTCAAAAAAAAAATGTTTACATTAGGCCTACTGTATGTATTGCAATGTTATACCATACATGGTACATTTATGTAACAATAAGTAGGCCTTATCAGTGCCACCCAAACTAATTCAATCAGAGGTAGTACAATAGATATTATGCCTCCTTTTCACTTTCACTTCTACACCAGCGTCGTTTCCGTGTTAGCAAACGCCATTAAAGTTTGTTCACTCTTAGAGTGAATGCTGATGTAAACAAAGCGGAGTGATAACAGTACAGAGGCATTTACAATACGAACATATGCACACGAAGCATGTAAGAAAACTTTCTTAACAAAACAAATAAAACCTAAAGAAGTATAAAAACCGTTTACCTTATTTTTAGTTGTAATACTCCCAAAATATATTTAAAAAAGTTTTATTACAGTAATCAGTTGTGAACTACTTTATTTCTAGGAATCAGTGATGCGGCCACTCGTCTAGCCAATCCGGTTTAAGTACAAACATATGGTTTTATTTACTAGGTTCCACTCTAAGAATGAACAAACTTTAGCTATTCAAAACAAACTGGTATGTACAGACCTACCTGTGGGAAAATTCATGGTTTTAAATTGAGACTTGAAATAGTTTTCAATTTGTAATGGTGCACGCTTAAAAACAATACTGTTTTGTTTATTAACGGTTATTTTTATATAATACGATTCCTTGTTAATGAATAAGAAACAATTTCAACATAATATATTTTTTATTTAATTGCATTATATAATACCGTATTTATAAAGTACTTATTTAAACTTTAGTATTATCCAGTATAATTGAAATTAAAATATGTTCTTATTAAAATAATTTTGTTTATTATTCAATAATTAAGAACGAAATGAATAATTTGTGACCAGTAATCACCATGAGCTGCAGAACTCGATCAAAACACGTTACTTCGAACGTGACACATTTATTACTAGATGAAGTTCAATATTAGATCATTTCAATTATCAGAAAAATTATGTAACACGATTACTCTATTGTTTTGTTATAGTCAAATAACAATTGTAAAGTAGGCAGTCATTATTATATTTTTAATTATTATGAACATATTAAATACTAAAAGTTCTGACTACTGAATAGTTTTCGTGTTGTTTTTGTAACTATAATGCCTGAATGACAAATAATTTAGTCCTAGCTTTTCTTTTAAGTTTATGTGTGTTCCTATAGGCCTGTATCTAATACACATAACTGATAACAATATATAAAGAGTTTTACAAACATAGCTTACAGACTTTATGGATATGGTTCAAAATTTACAAACATTAATTTTGCCAAATTATTGAAAACACCCAGTTTGCATTTTGAATAAAATTCCTTATAATTTTATACCTCATAAATATAGTCTTTTACAATTTTTTCAAAATTACGTCCCGTTTTGCCCCTTGGACCACTAAAGTTAAAATATTTCCAGAGTAAACACTACATTTACGGTTAATATTCTCTTTAGTATGATATGCGGCACTGACTTTTCAATTTTTTCAAATTTTTGATCCATCTTTCCACTCCTGCTTTCGTTAAATTTCGAAATTTTAAAAACTGAATGCTATATTCAGATTTTAGTTAAAAATCTTTTATTTGATATCCTACATGAATTTGCACATTTTTTACAAACGTTTGATCTAGATTTAAGCCCTAGTGTCTCTAAATTTTGTTACCTTTGAAAGATCAAATTAAGAAAGCACAGTTGCGCTGGTTTGGACACCTTCAGAGGATGGAAGGGGATAGACTTCTAAAACAACTGTATGAGGTAAGAGTTGCTGGGAAAAGACCCGGGGGCCGGAGAAGAGTGATTTGGGAGAACAAGTAAGGTGCTCTCTGCAGGGGCTGGGAGTGCAATGGAATGAAGCCAAGGCCCTGACCATGCCAGGGCGAGACCTTTGTTGACCACGGTGGCGAGACATTTGTCCAACCTCTACACCTTGCGGCAGAAGAAGAAGAAGAAGAAGAAGAAGAAGAAGAGGTGTCTAAATTTTCAATTTCCAAACCCTGGACTCTATATTCAGATTCTGGTTAAAACGGATATCAAAATGAATAAAGAGGTTCTTTGCGAGTTTTCAAAATGTTGTGAACGAATCTAAAAAATAACGGCAGTCTGCATCGGTTGATGCATTCAAAGGTTATCGAGAGACTTCCCTCAAATAGACAGCCAGACAAATTAGTCCAGTCGCCAGAGATTTTGACTTGATAAAAAATTGGGGCAAAGCAATATTTGGTGCACGTGTTAAATAAACGTTAATAATTAATATAAAAAAATCTTTGCATGTTTACCTTTCTAGGGTTTTCTGAAAATGGTCTGGAAAAATCGTAAAGACAGATTTTCTTAAAGCACTCCGTAAATATGTACAGTTGGAAGAAATAAAAAGGTGTATATTGAAGAGCAAACAATTTCCTTCAGAAAGTCTCCTTACATATTTTTACGTTAATGGAACTGTTTTCCTGAAAATTGGTAATGATGAGCGCTGCGTTTTAAAAAGAGCGTTTGCCCCCGATCTTGCGTAATTCGCTAAATTAGCCAGGCGCGTCTATTCAAAAATATCATAACTTTCTTTAATCTAAGCGTAGCCAGTTAAATAAAGGCTAGTTTTGAAGGGGAACAGTATAGCTTTCAAAATTTGTTGATTTTTACATAAATATTTTATTTGAACATAAAGAATATAGTGTATAAATATTTACTGTAGATACAAAAAGAAGTAAAACCACAAAATTACAAGTACTATACAATAAAATTTAAAAAAATAGTAGTTCTTTACTAATTTACCTTTAAAAGAGATAAACTTTTTATTTTATAATAATGAAAACTACTTTTGAAGTTGTTATTTAAAAAAAAAACCTTTTCAAAAGTGAGTATTTCGACGTATTTTAAATTTACTCTAAAATTCAGAGTTTATCTGCCTTTATTAATCTTAAAAATAGAGATATCGAAATACAAAAAATTGTATTTGAAAGCTGCAAGTGTTCTGCATCAAAAACTACACTCATGAAAATTAAAATCATTTTCAAAATTAAAAAAATAAATAAAAATTGTGTATACTAAAAAAAGGTGCCTCCTTTGCGTTACATACATGTATCTTTTAAGTGGGTTTATTTGAGTACTTGAAATTAACGTTACAGCTACTACAATGCTAAATCTATCTATTCATGTTATTTCTCGTACCTGATTATACCTATACTCTAAAAACAAGACCCTAGAAAACAGGTAAGATTTTTAAACGGCGCGGCGTTCTATTCCCCTCGAGTGTGCAACTGTAAATGTAGCTGCGCGTGCAACACCCATTGTTGTGGTGTGCCGTACGAACATCTGCTATACAAGAACGGAGCAGTAACCCAGTTGATATTTCTTCAAAGGTTATGATCAAAACATTACAAATATTTTGTTTTTATCATATAAAACAGGTAAAAAAAATTGCAGTTTAAAGTTTTTATTTACACTTTTTATACATGCTAATATTTATTTATTTGTGAACACGTGTAGTGGAGTCAAAATAAAAATCAAATGTGAATTGTTTTGGGAGTCGATTTTTTGTGTGCTAAATTGGTTAATGGGATCAAGTTGAGCTAATAGTTAAGTTTTGTGTAAAAACAACCCGTTTATTTTTTTATTAACAATTTAAGTTGCAAAATAGCGTTTTTATAAATATCTTTGGACCTAACAAGCCGATTTTAATGTGAATTTTTTTCAGTATTCTATAATAAATTAAGAACATTTCTTGCCTTAATACGGAAGTCGATATTATTATTATTGTTAATGTGCTATCAATAAATAAAGTGGCGATGGCGTTTATAAACAAATTGCTGTTGTTTTAACACAAATTAATGAAAGTTGATAAAACTTGAGGGAAAGGTAACCGTTGAGGAGTACTATAAACCCCAAAAATTTCATATTGAAATGTTGAATATAACCTCAAAAAAATCGCAATTCACAAAAAAACTTGGAGTGCTCATAAAGTATGGCAAGATTGTGGCACAAAGGTGTACGACGGCTTAAATTAAAGCTTATTAAAAATACTTTCGGGTGGTTTATTAACAAAATTTTTTGGCCTTTCTGACACCATTTTTTGACCATTTAAAAAATTAAACGTAAAGAACTGCATTTTTCTAACAAAACAAAAATTATTTGTACTGATCATTTTTTACATACATTAAAAGTTTATAAAAGGCACATACTGTATTTAAAAAAACAAATTTGTAAAAACGGTGGATTTAAACTTGAAAATAAAAAAATTTTCAAAAGAGATATTTTGACTTCACTAGTGGTGAAGTTTTAAAGAATTCTTTTACTGAACATAAGTGCTACATAAGGTTTTTTGATTTTTAGGTATTAAATATGGATCAGTGTGATACTAAAATATGTTTTATTTGTAATGCTGATCTTTGTATTGAAGATACAGAAAAAGTGACTCGAGGACTACCGAATTTAATAAGAGTTAGCTCTGAGAGAAACGATGGAAAATATGAAATGTTAAAAAAAGTTGATTCAATTTTAGTACACAGGAAATGTCGAGAAAAATATACGTTAAAATGGAATGATGTTTTGTGTTATAAGGATTTAGGCACTTTGTCGAAAAAAAAAGTAAATATAGCCCAGTCAAGAGTGAGGCAGAAAGAGTAAAGAATTGTTTGATTTCAAAAAACTTTGTATAATTTGTGGATTAGATGCCGATAAAAGTAATACGAGATTAAGTATTAATCAACGCAAAAATATTTCCATAATTCAAAGTCCTACTTTTAAAGAAAAATTATTAGAAATGATTGCAGAACATAATGACGAATTAGGAAAAGCAATTCTACGACGAATTTCTTGTGATGATTTGGTAGCTGTACAAGCGAGATATCACCGCAGTTGTCACAAAAAAGTTTTAAACAGTTACACTCGTGACACAAGTGATGCTAAAGGTTGACCCAAGGATGTAAAAATCTCACGTCAAATGGAATTGATTTTTGATTATTTAAGTGACAGTGATGATACCCAGTTTACGCTCACAGAATTAATTGCATTATTAGGTAAATATATTGCTTAATTATAAATTATAATTATACTATTTTTTAAATTAAATTTTCATGTTTATTTTATTTAATATCTAATTTTCTTAAAAAGGACATGATGCTTGTCATCCAAATACCATTATTGCTAAATTAAAAGAAAATTATGGCGATTGTATAAGAATTATATCCAGAAAAGGTGGCTCAACCCTCATATGTCTTGTAGATCGTGAATACAATGTCATGCGTCAAGCATGGATAGCCTCAAAAAAAGATGAAAATGAAGAAAAATGAAAAATCTTAAAATCTGCAGCAGCAATTATTCGAAACGATGTTAATCTGAAGAAAAGTAATACAGAATTTTATCCTCCAAGTGATAATATATTCCAAAATATTAATGAGAATATCCCAGAATCCCTTCAGTTTCTGATAGAAGAAATAATTTTAAAAAATAAAAAAGGTGATATTAGTTCATATGAAACAAAATGCACAGCAATTACTCATTCAATTATGAGTTGCATAAGACCTAGAACCTTTCTATCACCATTGCGAGTTGGTCTGTCTGTAATGTTGCATAGGAAATTTGCTTCAAAACGAATTATAGATATATTGTCGCATCTGGGAGTGTGTTCATCATACAAAGAAGCAACACTTTATGAGGATAGTGTATTGCTTAGTCCACGTTCTCCATTTAGATCTGGTTATTTTGCACAATTGGCATTTGACAATTCAGATATTAACATCAATACTATAGACGGGAAAAATACTTTTCATAGTATGGGAGGTATTATGATTGTAAGTCCCAGAGATTGTTATTATAACAAAGTTCCCTTAAAACGATTGACAGTTAAGCCTACTGCAAAAGAAATCAGCAAAATTGACAAAATACCATTCCAAATTTTTGAAAATATTAATACACATGCACTCCAAAACATTGTTTTTGAAAAAGTAGATAATCCGAGTTTTAATAATATAGATTTTTCTAATTCTGACTTCCTTTGGATTTATGGAGTGACCAAACCAGGCATTACTAGCTGGAATGCCTTTATGTCCAAGCTTTTGGAAAATATGACTTATACATTATCTAGAATTGTTTGCTTGCCTTTTGTACACTCTCCTCCAACTGACAAAAATACAATGTACACCGTTTTAAAATACGCTGTAAAACTAGTGAAAAACTTAAATCTATTTAATTGTTTTGTTACTTTCGATCAACCTTTGTATCAGAAAGCGTTTGAAATGGTCCAATCCTCACCTGATGATGATATACATAATGTAATTGTTCGACTTGGAGGATTTCATCTGCTTATGTCTTTTCTTGGTTCAATCGGTTATGTGATGGCAGGAAGCGGTTTAAAAGAAGCATTAAGCTGTTGCTATGCGCCAGGAACTGTAGATAAGATGTTAGATGGCCATGCTTATGCTATAGCAGTACGAGGCCACACATTAGTTTGAATAGTTTTGTGTAAAAAGATTATTGAGGAAATGAATCTTTCAGAAGTTGAATATTCAAATATGAAATCTTTACTACAAGAATTTTTAGATGACAATCTTACTTACAAAGAAGTACAAGATCATAATTTTTTAAACATCTTAAATGGTAAATTTCTAGAAAAAATGATTGAAATTGAGGAACGCGGTAAAACTGCAAAATTATGGATACAATACATACGAATGATCTCTATTGCAAAAGCATTTGCGCGCTCTGAAAAAATGGGTAATCTAAAAATTATTATTACAAGTTACAAATTACAATTACAATTACAAGTTATTCAGCAAATGTTGCCATATTTTTATGTAACTGGACATTTTAATTATACGAAATCAGCCTTATTATATGTACAATATATGAATCAATTTATAAAAGAATCTGAAAAACTTTTCAGCTCAATGCAAAACCAAGATGTAATTCCAGAAACTACCGCTTTAAAAATTAAAGAACTTCAAAATTTTATAAATAACGGATTTTGTACTGTAAGACGAACTGAGAAATTCTGGTCAGGAACTCATGCTGATATGACAATCGAACAGGACTTAATGAGAGTCATGAAAGTTGATGGTGGTATGATTGGACGGGGAGTAACTACCAGTACTGCAAATAAAGGGATTTTAGCGATGCCATATAGCCTACACATGGTATCTGCGAAGAAGTAGAAAATTTTTGTGGTATAAAATTTTCTACTTCCGATCAGCATGTAGATGCTAGAGATTCTCGAATAAAACGAGATACTGAAGATATTCTCAAAATAAAATCCTGGTTTGATTGTCACGAGCCATTTCCTTATCAAGATTCAATAATGTCTATATCTACTGGTGTTACTGGTGGTAATAATATTAACTGTCATAATGCTTTTGAGGTTGGAAAAGCAGGATTAGAAGAAATTGCTGGTACAAACTTCCATAAAGTTTCGTTTAAACGAAAAAATAGAGTACTGTCATTAAAAAGTGTTAATAGTAGTCTGAAAATTCAAGAGGAAATTGTCCCTATAGATCCAATGTTTATATT
Source organism: Magicicada septendecula (assembly GCA_034769895.1). NCBI lineage: Eukaryota > Metazoa > Arthropoda > Insecta > Hemiptera > Cicadidae > Magicicada > Magicicada septendecula. The sequence continues at coordinate 288,774,998 of CM068376.1, forward strand.
TCAACGCATTTGTGTAGCAAGAAAAAGTGACGACGAATTAAAAGATTACATGCGTTATGAACTTGCACCGTACCCAATATCTATGTTTTACGAAGGTGTATTTGGGAAAACAGATAAGTCTAAACTATATGATATGTTTGAAGTAGACCGCACTGAGATTAACCTTGAAGATTGCATTTACGTCATTGATGGTGGTATGTTACTGCATAGAGTAGTATGGTCTAAAAATGACAAGTTCAAATGTATTTTTCAAAGATACGTAAATTATGTCAAGAGACACTTTGGATCAAAAGTTACTGTAGTTTTTGATGGCTATACAAACAATTCTAACAGCATCAAAGCTATGGAGCGTTATCGCCGTACCAATCAAAATTCCTCTCCAGATATTTTATTCCATGAAGATATGTGTGTCACAGTGACCCAAGAACAATTTCTTTCGAATAAAACTAATAAAACTCGATTTATTGAAATTCTAACGAGATATTTGGAAGAAGAAAGCATAAACGTTAAACAAGCTGACGATGATGCAGACTTATTAATTGTGAAAACACCCTTAGAATTATATGATAAACCTCCAGTTATTGTTGCAGAGGACGTAGATATTTTGGTGCTCATTACTGCGCTTACACCTAGTAATAAGAAAATTTATCTCTTAAAACCCACGAGAGGAACCATGAGTGCTAGTCTATTTTCTTCTGATAACAGCTTCAGAAAGTATAAATTTTGCAAAGAGAATATACTATTTTTGCATGCTCTAACCGGCTGTGACACAACATCATGCTTTTATGGTAAAGGTAAAAAATCGGTTTTTAATTCGATTGAAAAAAAATTAATAAACTCAGATTTAAAAGAAGCGATCGAAGCATTTAAATTGGAAAATCAACCTCAAACATCTATATATAAAAATGGTCTATTAATTCTCCTGTATATGTATAATGCACCAAAAAAAATTACATGTGTTGATAAATACAGACATACAAGTTTTACTAAAGCGATTTCAAAAAAGAAAAAAAGCTTAAAACCTGTAAAGTTAGAAAGTCTGCCACCTACTTCTGATGCTGCCAAGCAGCACTTTTACAGAGTATATTTACAAGTCCAGCAGTGGCTCGGCAGTGATCTAATACCAAAAGATTGGGGTTGGAATGTTGGAGAAATTTTAACGCCTATAAAAATGACACAGCCAGCTGCCCCAAAATCTTTATTAAAAATGATCTTTTGTAATTGCAAAACTGGCTGCAAAAAAGGATCGTGTACATGCAGAAGCGCTGGTCTTTTATGTTCATCGATTTGTGGTACATGCTCAACTGAAACTTGCAAAAACTTTCCAATTGTTGACGAGATTGATTTTGATGATAATGACTTTGATGATAGTGAGGAAAAAATCCTCGAAGAAGAAGAAATCACTAACTAAATTCTCAACATAAATAATTTTTAAAATTCCAAATTTAAAACACATATATTCTTGTATAATGTTATTTTGTTTGTATTCGTTTTACCTTTTATTAAAAAGAGAGCTTTTCTTTGAAATATTTTATTTATTACTGGAGGATTTGCCCGGCTTTGCTTGGGAGGAAGTGGTGTCATATTCTTACTTGCTAGGAAATTCACTTTAATTTGATACCATTTATGCTGTTTTTTTCACATCCACCAAGCAGGGGGGGATATTTATAATAATCCAAATTAATATGCACGTCAAATTGTTACTTATATTGAAATTCCCTTTAATTTGATACCCCACGTGCGGTATTTCATATTTTCCATTTTTGACATCACCCCTCCACCAATTTATTGAGCCCCGGAGACCAAAATTTTTAATAGTGCGTATATGCATGTCACATACGGTATTTCATATTTTCCATTTTTGACACCCCTCCATTACAACCCATTCATTGAGCCCCAGGGCCCAAACATATTCAATAGTACGTATATGCATGTAAAATTGTTACTTGCATTAAAATTCCCTTTAATTTGATACCCCACAGTATTTTCATATTTCATATTTTTCATTTTTGACATCCCCCCCCGGGCCCAAAACACCTATCTTATGTTGGTTCTCCCGTTGCATAAAATATTTGTGCTAAGTTTTGTTGAAATCGGTCCAGTGGTTTAGTAGGAGGTGTGGAATATAAATACACACAATGACTTTTATGTATATTAAGATACACATGTTTAATAATATTATTCAACAGAGGAAGATTTGTTAAAATCGACCATTCTGTCTATCGATTTAATACTCCTAACGATGAAATAATAACAAAATCGTTATTTTGATTTTATTACTATTAAAATTTGAACTATTTTAAACAAAAAGAATGAAGACTTTATCATGATCCAATGGTTTATTTAGTAGTAAGGAAAGAAATTCACGGAATGTAAACGTTTTTCTTCGTATTGTTTAAATTAGCAGCCATCCTTACTATTTCTTTTATGAATTTGCTAACTGCTATAATTTTTATTGTTCGACTAAGCTTTTCGTCATCACTGACATCATCAGGTCTTAAACAACCTGATGATTAAGATTAAGACTTAAACATCAGTTGTTTAAGACCTGATGATGTCAGTGATGACGAAAAGCTTAGTCGAACAATAAAAATTATAGCAGTTAGCAAATTCATAAAAGAAATAGCAAACGTTTTTATCGATTTTACCGCGCGCTGCCCTTAAATAAGGTTTTTTTTTAAAGCCTGGCCTTATAAACATGCAAAGATGATTTTAAACCGATATTTAGACCTTTTTCAATAACTATACCAAATATCACTTTGCCTCAATTTTTTAAGAAATTTTACCGTTATTTTTACTCTGGCGACTGGACTAAATACGAAACAGTCGAGTTGTAACTGATAATTCACTTCGCTCGTGAAAGTAGGCTATTTCTTATCATACTAAGTGTTTCACGTTCGGTCCTGAAACTCCATAATAGCATATCTACTGAACAGAGAACATGGATACCGAAAATAAATAGGCCTCTCTCTCTCTCTCTCTCTCCAATGGCGCTACAGCCCAATTTGGGCCCTGGCCTCCTCCAGTTTATGCCTCCAGGCATCCCTCTCCTTTGCCATTCTTTTCCAATTGTCGATATGTAGCAGCGATCTTGAGTCTTCGCTCACTTCATGTTCCCATCTCTTTCTGGGTCTTCCAACTGGACGGCGGCCTTCCATTCTTCCGTTGAACACTCGGTTAGGTGCTCTGCTCCTCTCCATTCTAACTAGGTGCCCTGCCCAACGGTGCCTTTGGATTTTTATATATGTTGTTATTGTGGGCTCTTTATACAGCTGATAAAGCTCATGATTGAAACGTATCCGCCACACTCCATTCTCGTTAATTGGGCCTAAAATTCTTCTTAAAATTTTTCTTTCAAAGGTGTTGAGAAAGTTTGTTATTTTTTCTGTCATTATCCAGGTTTCTGCGCCATAGGTGGCTATTGGTCGGATAATAGTTTTATATATTCGGATTTTTACGGCCCTATGTATCTCTTTTGACCGGAATACTTGTGACAAAGAGAAGTAAGCTTTGTTTGCTAGTGTGACTCTTCTTCTTATCTCTTCTTCCTCGCTGCCGTCCCTTGTCATCTCCACTCCCAAATATGTAAATCTTTCCACCATCTCAATGTTTTCCTCTCCAATTGTTAGATTCTGTGCTAATCGACGTTTTCTTGTTTGGGTCATAGCTTTGGTTTTGTCTGTATTGATAGTCAGACCTATTGTTTTTGCATTCTCCTCCAGTTCCAAGTAGAGTTCCGTAATATCTCTTACTGACCGTCCCATTAGATTCACGTCATTAGCATATGCTGCAATTTGTGTAGACTTATTAAATAGTAAATTGCAAGCGTTGGAGGACATTTTCCTTATAACATATTCCATGCATATGTTAAAGAGAACCGGGGCCAGCCCGCCTCCTTGTTTTAATCCCCTTGTTATTTCAAAAGGGTCTGTTAGTTGGTCCTGAATACGAACGAACGCTTGTGTGTGGTCCATTGTAGCTTGGATTAGTTTTACCAATTTATTTGGTATGCCAAACTCATGTAATAGTGTGTACAGTTTTTCTCTATTTATACAGTCATACGCCTGTCTAAAGTCCACAAAAATCTGATGAACGTCAACGCCATGCTCCAATGCTTTAGCTAGGGTTTGCTTAACACAAAACTGCTGATCAATGGTGGATCTTCCTGGTCTGAATCCTGCCTGATACTCTCCTATAATACCTTCTGTGTAAATACTTATTCTTCTTCTTACTATCCAGGTGAATATTTTGTAGCCCACACACAGCAGCGAGATGCCTCTATAATTTTTACAATTTAATTTGTCACCATTCTTGTATATCGGACATATTATTGATTTTTTCCAATCTACAGGAAGTTCCTCCATATTCCATATCTCTAATATCAGACTGTAGTTTCTGTGTGAGGGTGTGTCCTCCTTCCTTAAATATTTCTGCCGGGATACCGTCTATACCTGGGGCTTTATTTTTTTCTCATTTCTTCAATGGCCATAACAACTTCATCCAGCGTTGGATAGGGAGTGTCTTCTAATTCGCTTTCTTGATTTTGGTTTAGATGTTCCGTGCCTGTCTTGTTTGCATTATCATCCGGTTGTTCTCCCAATAGGTGGAGGAAATAATTTCTCCAAGTAAATTTTATAGTGGCGCTGTCACTTACGATTTGGCCTTCGTCGTTTCTGCATAAATTGGTACGGGGTTTATATCCCCCTCTTAGGTATTTTAAGTATTTAAAATACTTGGAGTCCTGAAACTCCATAATAGCATATCTACTAAACAGAGAACATAGATATCCAATATTAATATGCCTACTAGACAAAAACGTTTAAGAAGCTTTCGACTTCTGACAATTATCTAAAAATTCAAACCGTCCCCGCGAGACTAATACGGAAGAAGACAGTTTATCTAGAGGCAAACGGTACTGGCTGTCTTTCAGAGAATTAATTGTTTTAAATCACTATTTAATGTTTTTGTCGGTTCACATATTTCATCTTCAATACCTTTACTCTTCGCATCATTCGCGGAGTGACGATTGTGACCTCTGTCGCTCACACATAGGCCTACGCACCAAATGAAACTCCCATTGACTTTATGGGAATAAAGTCATATAACTACAGTCTCCATTAGTGTAAGTTATAGAAGAGATCTGTCTGGGGTGTGGCGCAAAGAGATAGCACGGAGTGATATCAAGAGAAAAGAGACGTTAACCAGGTTCATTTGGGGCTCGAGCGTGTGGCCAAGTCTAAAGTGTCGGCAAAACGCCAGTTATCGCACTCGGCTATTGGCAGAAGAGAAGAGTGTAGGCGTCTGTGATCTCGGTTTTTCTCGAATTCTAAAAAAATCTTTTTCAATAATTTGTTTATTTGTATTATTATTATTTAATTTGTGTCCAGAAACATGTCCTTCTCGATTTTTACTTACACGTCTTACAAAAAAATGTTTTAAAATAAAAAATTCAAGAAATGAAATATTTCCGTTTACAAAAACATGAACTGACGATTACAGTTTTCAGTTATTCTACTAATTATTTCATTCTGCATCTACTCCCTAAAGCAGTAAATCAAATATTATATTTCCGTCGGAACGCAGAGAGATCAATCTATACAATTTTTATGAATATATTCAATGAACAGATTCTCTAAACACTAAACGCGCTGTTGAATAAATAGTTCGACGGCAAAAATCTAGCCAATACACCCCTTCAAACGGTTTTACGCAGGAAAAGCTGATTTAATAAATTTGCTATATCCCCTGACACGCGTAGGCGAAGCTTATAGATTCGGTCGGGTGAACTCCGACCCATCATAACCCTGTTACTAACGTCTCACGCCAAATAAAATTCCCGGTCAATTGCGTTCTGACGCGATTAGATGCTAAGAGTCGGTTGATTTTACACTCTTCCATTTTTTTCTTGTTTGGTTTACAGTCTTCTGTATTTATAGTTTTTTTAATGGTAGACATTTATATTTTTATACCAGTAAATAATAGTTCTGTTTAGATTTTAAATCGTCTACAAGTTTACAAAAACCTCAAATGGCAAGGGTTCCACAAAATCAAATCGAGAAAAAGAATTGTATTTTTAGTTTTTTTTTTTTGTTTTCTCTGAGACAACTTTCTCCATCTGATGTGCTATTTTTCTTAGCTCCAAACTCTGCCCGAAATAAGGCTTGATTGAAATACGGTTATCTAAAAGATTTGTACAATTTTTAATGTGACGGCGAATGACTCAGTGGTAGGCAACTAGATTAGCATGACTTTCGTTCGTCCGAGTCAATCCAACCCAGCAGTGCTGTATCTAGAATTTGGGTTTGGCGGGGGGCTCCGGGGTCGTGTCGGCTTCATACAAAAGAAAACCAAGTTAGGACTAATCAACATTACTATCTTTAAAGTAGCTGAAAATCCTTTGGTAACATCCCGAAATCAGTCCCATTAAAGTAACTGTAATAACACAATAAAAATACGTGTTAGTGAAACGTTGTTAAAAGATCAAGTGACTGAAATAGCTAGGCCTACTACTATATTAGCGTACACAGCTGAAAAAATAAAATAAAACAGGCTAAAAATTAAATGATTAACAAAATTCGTCAACTTTTTCGACCCTCTGAGGGGGGGGTCCGGTCCCACACGCCTCTGCAACCCAGTCTACTTATTGTTGGAACAATATGGTAATCTGTATAAGGCCTAGTATTCATAGCAATCATTCGCCCGCTGGCAGATGTATGCAGCAATACAGCTGTATGCCACAAATGCCCTGTGTGTACACAAGTTGATGTGAGGTCATGGCGTATTTGGTGGTCATGTCAAACCGTAAGCTCAAACCAAACCGATAGTAGGTACACGCAAGACATTTAAAAGTGGTGGTAAGTACGCAAGAAAAAGTTATTGAGACAGCTACAATTCGAAGATGGCATACGATTCAGAAATTTTCTTCTCATGACCATGAAAGACTTTGAAAAACGTTTATTCTTCTACTTCTTTAGCACTATAGCCCACCGTGCTGGCTTCCAGCACCAATCTTCTCGAATGTCTCCTATCCGTTGCCATCTCAGCGTAACTCCTAACATCCTTGGATTTCATTTTCCATGATGTGTCCGTTGATTAACTAAATATAATTATAGCACTACCGACTCGGAACACAAGGTTTTTTACTGGTAAAAACGTAAAAGTTTTACCTTATAGCCTGAACTAGTTTTCGCCTGAGCCTCTGACGAAGCTTATAATAAGCGAAAACTGGTTTAGGCTATAAGGTAAAACTTTTACCTTTTACCAATAAAAAACTTTGTGTTCAAAATCGGTAGTGCTATAATTATATTTCCTAACATCCATTCTTCTGAGATCTTCCAGCATATCATCTAACTGTCTTATCCTAGGTTGACCTCTGTTTCTGTTTTTATACACCTGTACCTTCAGGATTTTCTTTGGCATACGCTGATCATCAATCCGCTGTAGGTGACCTAATCATTGAATTCGTTGAGCCTTTACGAATCTTACAATGTTCTCATGCTTCAATAGCTCATCAATCTCCTGGCTATTTCTTATTCCCATTCATCATATTACTTCACCGGGCCATAAACACGTCGCACAATCTTTCTTTCGAACCTTCTTAGTGTTCTTGTTCTTTTTTTGCTAATGTCACCTCCTTGAGCAACAACCAGTCTGATAAGTGTCTTATATATTTTCATTTTTGTATTATCACTAATGCAATTGCATCTCAATAGCCTACTGTTAGCATAGTATGGTCTATTTCTTATTTGTATCTACCATGTATTGTCGTGTTTATGCACCCTTCATTATCTATCATGTTAGCCAGATAACTGAATTTATTAACCGCGTCAAATGAAAAACTCTGAAAAGTTGTTATACTTGTGTCCAATAATTAACAAACAGAACACCAAGTTCGGGACGACGTTTTCTTCTCTAAAAATGTCCAAAAAAGTACTTTCCCCGTTTATGGAAAAAGATTATGAATAAATAAAAATAGAATTTATCCTACAAATTATTTTGCATAAAGGTATTATTACATAATAAATTATAATAAAAATGTATAATTTTAATTATATCTTTTACTTTACTATAGTAGCCTTTTCAGACAATGCCACAACAAAAGCATACCTCAAGTAAGCCTAAGTACCGCAGGACAACGCTCTATGTACTAAACCCATGTAGATGATAGAGGAGTTAAATCGAGATTGGTGTAATAGGGCTTGGCGGGAATCCTAAGGTCACTCGCGGCAAGCAGTTGTGTCCTGCACACAGGCCCGGCTCCAGGCAGGGGCGAACCGTGTCACCGCCCAGGGCGGCAGATTCTGGGATGTTAAGTTTTGAAATTGAGGGAAAAAATAAAATTCTTCACTTAATTTCATCACAATATGTAAGATCAGTAAGAATTACTTTATGTGTAAAGTCAGCGGAGTTTAACGAAGAGTCGAAAACTCGTGAACGAGAGAACGTAAGCCTGACAATGAGTGCTATATCGATAGAACATCAGTTAGCTGAATCACTTGATTACAACGAAGTCATAAAGAGTTTGCCAGTGCAAAAGCTAGACGAGTATTTTGTAACTAAGGTATATGATACATTACTTTTGCTATAGTTCAAGTATAATGAATTTTAGTTAGTATTTTAATTTTAAGTCATCACATAGGCATACATTTTTATTTCTAGGGAAGTCTCACGATTCCTTGTATTGTCTCTACAATTTTTATCATAGCCGTGTGCTGCTTCGTAAACTCGAAAAAGTTCTAGTTATCTGATAAACACAACAATGCAAGCATTCCTAGTCGTCATTTGAAGGCAATCGCCGTATCTTCAGAGTAGGTCTAGTGTGCGTGAATGTGTTAAGAGTTAAAATAGAGAGGGGGTGGCACTCATAAATACTGCATGCACAGGGCAGCAGAAGCGCTGGGGCCGGCCCTGCCTACACACCAGCATACAACTGTGTATGTTTTCCAATCTGGGGACGTAATGAATCAAAAATTATTACTGAAATTGTTACTAATAAAGGATACTGTTAGTGGAGCTTGCATGGCTTCATCTCTGGTTAACTCCCCTAGGTTCTTCCGTTGTTGGGATAATCCTCTTCCACTTTTGAGATTAATGGCCAGTTTTCACATGTTACCCTAAATTATGCGTACAAGCCCAGAGATCAGCGAAGTGTGGAATGCCCAAGGAAAAGATGGTTTCCAGAACAGATGGTTCAGCCTAGGCTATGAAGTGGAGGATAAGTAGAAGTAGAAGTAGAAGTAAAAGTAGTAGTAGTAGTAGTAGTAGTAGTAGTAGTAGTAGTAGTAGTAGTAGTAGTAGTAGTAGTAGTAGTAGTAGTAGAAGTAGAAGTAGAAGTAGAAGTAGAAGAAGAAGAAGAAGAAGAAGAAGAAGAAGAAGAAGAAGAAGAAGAAGAAGAAGAAGAAGAAGAAGAAGAAGAAGAAGAAGGAGGAGGAGGAGGAGGAGGAGGAGGAGGAGGAGGAGGAGGAGGAGGAGGAGAAGAAGAAGAAGATAATCCATGCTATGAAGTTAGATAAGTCTGTTAGGAGAACTTTGAACAGATGGTTAAATCAAACATGCATTTCAAAATTGTGTGACATTTGAGTAATGAATTTGCAAAAACAGTAAATGCTGACATCCCCCTCTGACTGTACTGTACAAGGAAGTATAACATATTGCCTAATTATCTGCAGGTATGACCTATAAATCATACTAGTAGATCAGTAACCTCAGTCAGTAAAAATCACTAATATTGACACACTTCAGACCTAACTTTTGTTCCAAAATTCTAAGTTCAATACAGCAAGACTTCACAGATGTTCCAATGACAATTCACACATTTTTAATGGAATAAGTTTTCCGTATTCAAATATTTATGTGTGCAGACTATTGAAGCAGATAGCAATTCATTAAATATGTGCATGTGGTCTTGTGGTACACATTCTTCACATACAGAAATTAAAATTTTAAAGAATCTGTTCACAGGTGTTAAAGAAAAAAAAAATATTACCTCAAAATGTATCTGCTGCGTCTTTAACTACTGGAAAGGTACAAATTAGTATTAAGTAAATAATGTACAAGTTGTTAAAATGCCAATACCTACTTAAGGGATACAACGTATGATGAACAGCATAATAGCCTGTCTTGAAATATAGCAGTTGAAAGACAACTGGCCAAAAACCAGACTTGACTTGTTTAGTTGATAATAATATGTTGTCGACCATAATAATAGGAAAATTAATGGGTTTTAATAAAATTGTTTCTATTGAACATGATTGTCTATGATATTATATGTTTTTAATATTAAAAATTTTACTACTATGATATTTTCACTACTGACTTCCACACTTCAAGGTGGAAAAGGGCAAGACTAAAAAAGATAAGTGCATGGAAATAACTATACTGTGGTAGTTACAGTATGGACACGCCCCATTCTAGAAGTGGTGTAGCTTTTAATTCTATTTATGAGCTTGTTTCCATGCAAAAATGTTTACAATACGGCAACCGCTGATGTTTATATTTGACCCCACTGATGTTTATTCAAAATAAATACTGCGCTGTTATTAAAACAGAGAAAATGAACTATGAATTGAACAACATTTTGAAATAAAATGGATGCCATGAAGTTTTTAAGCAATAAATAACTTATAAGGTATTGTAAACATTCATTAAAACTGTTAATACAATGTAGAGAAGCTAGGTATAAAAAGAGTGCAAAGACATAGGTGCCTAGGTCCACAGGCAATATTTATGCATCTTTATTCTCACCAACTTAATTTGGTCTTGTTACATGGTGCAAAAAATATTTAAAAAGTTAAATTGTTTGTTTGTTTTTAACTGCATTTCAGTTTCTTCAGTAGATCTGCTGCCAGACTTGATTTACTCCGAGAAGAAGAGTTTAAACTTCCTCACCCAACATCATCCTGTTTGAATTACCATTCATGGCGGTTTCAATTATCAAAGAAATTTCCAAAGAAATATATTGTGCAGTTTTTCACATTACCGAATGTGATGACTGGGATCCTGAGTCTATAAATGCTGCAATTTGTCCTAAATATTTTAAAGTCGATATCTTTCATGTTTTACTTGTGTGTATATGATCAAATTTTTGTGTTTACTCAACATCTGTTTAATGTTCTAGAGACAATATCTAACAGTGATGTAAATCTATGCATAAATGAAATTAGGACAGTTAAAGAAAATATCACAGCACTGTGTTCAAATGACGTGCTGAAAAACCGTATGAATGAATGTAGGCATATGAATGCTGATTCGAATAATGTATTGCAGGTGAAATGTATAAATGCATTGCTTATGAAATTCTTGATTCTGAGACAGTGCAACGAGACAGCCTGTTTGGCGAATTTGAAATATATTTTTCTAGAACTTTTAAATGAGAAAAATTTATTTATTTTCCTCAACTCCAGTTTGACAAGCTGAAATATTTGTTTCCAAAATTGTTTGACTGGGTAACACTGCACAATGAATTATTAAACATCTACAGCAGCAGTGGCGTAACTTACGCCCCCGCAGACCCCGCACTGCGTTGGGGGGGCCCGAAGGCTTGGTAGTCCCTATGCATATTTGCTGTAACTATCGGGGCTAAAATTCCGAAAATATTTTTTCGTCTTTGCACCTACAATGCATATTGCGGAGGTTCGATCTACTATTCTTCCAGAAAAAGGGGGAAAGTAGATAAAGTTTGTCGAAAACAGTGGAGAAAAAAGAGGAAAAAGTAGGTTTTAATTACTAGACCTATTAATGGATAAATAAAGAACTTGATTATCTTTTAAATATTATGAATTTTTCTTTTTCGTGCTAGGCCGAAAGAGACAATTTTCGTGCCTGCAGCGCGAATATAATTGCCATTTTCCGCCGGGGGGAACACGAAAAATCGTATACGCACCACGAGAAGTAATAAAGAATGCCTCTTAACGCATGTTTGTTATTGTATTAATTGTTTGTCAAGTCGTACATTACTTGATATCGCTCAATTCTGAACTAAACGGACGAGACCGCTCCCCTCGGCTGCCACTGCTGGCGCTGATGACTAGCCCTCACACTGAAAGAGGAGAGCAAGCGCTCGTAGATGGCGACACCCATCGCTTCATAGTTCGAATAGCAGACTTTGCTATGAAATCGACAGCACAGCACTACGAATTTCGTTGCGCGTAGTAATGTATATTGTCGCACATGGCGCAACGAAATCATGGTAGGGATGATATCGGCTATAATTGCAACTAACAGTAGTTGCACGCCCAACCCTTGTTGTTTTCTACTGTCTTTCAAGTGTTCTTACTGCTTGTGTTGCGTTTGTTTTGTTTATCAAGTAAATAATGCCGTATCAGAGTGGGGCACAGAAAAGAAAAAAGAAGAAGGTGCAGGAAACCAAAACCGCTAAACTCACGAAAATAGACACATTTTTCCCATCTAATTGGCCTTCATCCACAAACAGAGGTAACAGTAGTTCTAGTAATCATGACAGTTCTAGTAATTCAGATATTAATGAAGACGTTCAGCCAGAGCCTTGTTCTTCAAAATCGATTCCTGTCACACTAGATAATAAACCTAAAAATAAGACATCTGTTAGCGATGTTACAAACGTTAAAGATCGTGAAAATGTTACGAACCCGTCTGCAGTAGTTATTTTAGAGAGAATAACTGAAGGAAACAAGACTAATTCTGACAAAGACTTTCAGACCTGTACTTTTAATCTAAGTAATAAATACCCCTCAGATCGAGACCATTTTTCTGAAAATGTGGCAGACGAAATTAAACAGTTTATTGTTAATCATGGTCCATGTAAACCGAAGGGACCTTTTCCTAAAGATGCCAAACAACAAAACAGGTGCTTTTCAAAAACATATTACGAAAAAGTTACTAAAACCGGCATGATTATCCCAAGAGAATGGTTGTGCTATTCTGCTCAAGGTGTTGCCTACTGTCAGTCGTGCTGGCTGTTTGCAGACAGGAGTTCATCGTTTTATTACAGTAATTGGGTCAATGGCATCAGGGACTGGAAGGGCCTGTCAAAAAAAATTGACGTACATGAAACAAGTAGAGTACATATCCAGGCTTGCATTACTTTAGATTTATGGAAGAGGCGCAACACAATTGATAGTAGTTTGGAAAGTGCAATACAGAAAGAGGAAAATACGTGGTACAAAATATTGCACAGAATTGTTAACGTGACTCTGACCTTAGCATCTTGTAATCTAGCCTTTAGAGGTCACCGAGAAGAGATTGGAAACCCTAATAGTGGTAACTTTCTTGCAGTGATCGAGCTCCTTGCTAAATATGACCATGTGTTGCAAGATTTATTAAGCAGTGACTCAGGACACCATAGGTACCTCAGCCCTTCGATACAAAATGAATTAGTTCAAATTTTATCAGAGAAAGTTAACTCTGAAATAATAAAAGATATTTGTGACGCACAGTTCTTCTCTGTGATATTAGATACAACACAGGATATTACGATAAAAGATCAGTTGTCTCAAGTTTTTAGATATGTGACAGTGCACAAAGATTCCTCAGGGATACCTGTGGCATTAGCAGTTAATGAAAGTTTTCTAGGCTTCAAGGTAGTTGATGATCAATCTGCAGGGGGACTAGAACAAGTGATTCTCAAAGATTTAGAGACAAATGGTTTATCGTTGTCAAAATGCAGAGCCCAAGGGTATGACAGCGCAGCAACCATGGCTGGTATCTATACCGGGTTGAAAACAAGAATTCAAGAAAAGCAAAGGGCTGCAAAGTATGTACACTGTGCTGCCCATAACTTGAACCTAGTAGCGAATGATGCAATGTCAGGTATTCCTGAAAATGTCAATTTCTTTGGAACAGTTGAACAACTGTATATTTTTTTCAGTCAAAGCATTAAAAGGTGGGAACTTCTTTCTTCATCTTCACGAACTCTGAAGAAACTTTGCTAAAGAGATGGTCTTCTAGATGAGATTCTTTGAAAGCCCTTAGGTATTCTTATACGGACGTAATGAAGGCTCTTTCAAACATAATTCTGTTGTCGTAAAAGCCTCAAGAAAGGGCTGAAGCAATGGGTCTGAAAAAGCAGCTTGAAAATTTTTCATTCATTTTTCAAGTAGTAATTCAGACACAAATTCTTAAAGTAATAAATATAGTATCAAAACGACTGCAAACCGAAGGATATGATTTGTTTGAGGCAACTACACAGTTATCAAAAAATGTAACTAACATTAGGAACAATTTTGAAGAAATGAAGAACTCTGCAACAGATCTTGCAAATGCACGGGGAGTCAATACACAGTTTGAAGACAAAAGAAGTAAGAGAGTAAAGAAGCATTTTGACGAGCTTTGTCAAGATGAGAGGTTGACAGATAGCGAAAAACACTTCAAAGTATCTGTTTTTTATGCAATTCTGGACACAGTGATTTCCCAATTAACAACTAGGTTTGAAGCGATGAAAGAAATCAGCAGTCTTTTCTCGATTCTTTCACCAAAATGGAGGCAACAGATATTGATATGTCTAAGAAAGTGAATGCCCTAGTCGAAGAATATGAAGAGGATATAAGTGTTGACCTTAATTTTCAAATCAACTCTTTTAGAATGGCTCTGAAATCAGACATTGAAAAGAAGACATCAATTCGACAGTTAGCAGATCTCCTCTTTCTGGAAAACTTTTCAATAGCATCTAGCTTCCCAGACTTGTGCACTGCTTTTATGCTTTTCTTAACCTTACCCGTAACTCTGGCGAGTGCGGAGCGCTCATTTTCCGAGTTAAAGTTCATTAAAAATTATTTAAGGAGCACTATGACCCAAGAGAGACTGAGTGGCCTCAGTTTACTAAGTATTGAAAACGAACGAGCAAGGAACCTGGGTCTGAACGAAGTAATCAAGGTGTTTGCATCAAACAAAGCGAGAAGAAAAGAGAGACTGTTTGCCAGAACTAAATAAAAAGATAATACTTAACTAAATAATACTTCTAATGAAATGTTTTGTTGTACGCACTATTAAAATGTCATCTTAGATCTCAAAATTTTATTTTATGTGAACAATGTTTCATTATGATTGTAGAGGCTATTTATAATAATAATTTGATTTTTTGTATGTTTTTTTTTCAATAAAGAGGGGCCCGAAAAAATGTTTTGCGGGGGGCCCGGCCGAAAAACGTTACGCCACTGTACAGCAGTGATGATAGAATGCTTCCCTGTGTTAAACTGCTAGAATATACTGTGGAGAACCAACTCGGTAATGTGTATGAACAAACATTAAGTTACTACTACTGTTAGTACCAAGTGTTCCAGTTACATCGACTTCGACTGAGAGTTCAATGAGTACGCTGAAGAGAATCAAACTGTACCTTTGTAATGCTATGAAAAATAAAAGATCATCACAATTAGCTACATTGTACATTCAAAAAGAATTGACATTTATGGGTACAAGCAACCCAACTTTCGTGTTTTATTTTTTCCCCTTCAGGTCCTAACATGAGTCTACACATCTAAGTTTTCTTTACATTTTAAATCTATCAGTTTCCTGCTGATTTTTTATAATCCTGTTAATTCGAGTAACTTAAGTAACTTATATAATGATAGATATTCTTGTAAACTTCAAGAGACGCTTCGTGCGGAATTCATTTACAAGAAAATATGAAAAGTATCTATAATGCCTGAAATAATCCGGATTTGTTATCACTTAAAAATGTGAGTAAAATTTTTATTTTTTTCTAGCAATATTTTCTAATTAAGATTCATAAATGACACCAATGACAAAACAATAGTTGTTTCTTCATATTTAGGTCGAATTATACATAATGAACATTTGGGAAAATTTACAAATATACACACATAAAACACAAAAACTAATACCTGAACAAATACAAATCAATACAAAACATGACACAATTTTCAAAGCACTTAAGATCGAAAATACACAAAATACTAATACTTACACCAAAATCACACACAATAATACCACTTTAAAATACCAGAGACCAACAAGAAACCACAATAACGACCACCCAACACACAAATATTTCACCAGACGCAAAATCACGAAGGCTGAGGATGAGAACACAATGGTTCTCGAAACATGTTCCTAATAAGGAAAGAAATATCTTGAGGTAAATTCATTATAAAAATTAAATATAATATATACATCAAGAAACGGACTGTAGCAAAAAGTGTTCGAAAAATTGCGACAAAACAATTATTAGGCATAGTATTTTGAACACAATAATAATAACTTAGAGTCTGTTATCTGGAGTAAGGTTGTATATTTAAACAAATTTAAATATGGTCTGTGGTTTAACAAAATTATTTATTTTAGATTAATAATGTCTATTAAAGATTTGAGACTTTCTTGCTTTAAATGTCTATGTTTACTTGTTCGTTGAATTCCCTTTTGATACCGTTGATCCGTCACATTGCTCCTGTCACGGTCCATTGAATCTGCCACCTTGCTGCCAGCCGATATCTGCAACACTGACGACACGTGGACACTCAGCTCACACGCACGCACGCCGACACACCGATAGCGGTTATCTCTTAACTCAGGGCTCGATACTGGGTTGTACTTTAAATTAATATGGATTCGGTGTATTGAACGTACATCTTCCCGCGTCTTGAGGTGTCCTCGCGTTTACACAGGTGTATCTCGGTAGATATACCCATTTCTTAATTCAAAACTTATAGCTACTTTACAAAATTTAAACAAAATCAGTTTTCAACATGTCTACAACGTCATAAATTGGTATAAAAGAATGTAGTCCTGGCTACAGATACCCTTTCTGCGATGTTCCATTGCAGGAATATCCCCTCCACTTATAAAAAAAAATTGTTTACATGACCACAAATTTTTTTTTCTTTTTTTTTAACATAAAATAATATCAACCTCCAATTTTATAACAATATAGTAAAACTCAAAATAAATAAATAATACTAGTTAAACTAAAAAAAATCTCTCTTCTCCAATAATTTTGACATCTGTCATTTTGAATGTAAACAAACACAAACACGTGGTTGATATCTCTGTTATCCTTTGACCCAGATAGATTAGCTGATATAAACAGTTCATGACGTCATACTACCTACTCCCAGTCGATCAACGCTCAACACATTTACTAACATTTTTCATCATATATGAATTTACACATTTTTACTTAATTTAACAATTAATTTATGACATTCATTCTTTATATACCCAGATATATGTGAACACATTAACTTTTGACATAATATTTTCGTAATGACAACGCATGGAACTTCGCAGTAGTTTTGCTTGTATTTGGATTCGTAACAATATAAGTATGTTTTCCCACCTGTTCAGATAACATGAATGGACCATTATAAAGTCTATGGAATTTAGCTGTTGTATTTTCAATACTACTACTCACGTTCGAAGCATTGAGTAAAATTAATTCGCCTACTCTGAACGATTGCAGCTTATGCTCAGAATTGAATTATTCTGTACGCTGTTCTGCAAACTTCCTTATCCGCTCCTTCGCATCCAAACGCTTAATCTCGTTCGGCACAGTCAAATTCTGAGTGGCTATCCTTTTTATACATTCACTCCAAACACGCTTCGCTTGAACATCCGATTGCAGCTCTAACGGTGTATATCCAGTAGTGGTATTGTAACTACCATTTATGGCGTTCTCGAAAAACTCAAGATACTGCGGCCACTTGCTTTGGTTTGTGTTACAACATGTTCTGAATAAACGACCGAGCTCCCTATTGACTCTCTCTGCAAGATTTCCTTGAGGTCTCCTAATGGATGTCAATACCGCTTGAATGTTCCTCTTCTCCAACTCAGCTTTCCATTTTTTATTTTGGCATTGCTTGTCTTGATCGGACAGGATCTTCTTGACATGGCCGTACTTAGGGATGTACTTTTCTAAAATTATTTTAAGTACAGCATCTGTCGTGGGTCTACCTATAGCATAAAGACTTACATTCTTTGTGAAGGCATCCGTACATACAACCAGATTTCTCATACCCCGAGATGCACGTGGTAATGGACCAAGGAAATCGATACACGGTAATTCATTTTTCCCATGCATCACGATGTTTCTCATTTCTACGTATGTGTGTTGGTTTGGGCATTTGGCTGTCTGGCAAGTGTGGCAGGTACGAAGGACTGATTTGACTTTCCTGGCCATGTTCATCCATATAAAATCCTCACGCAGCGTCAAGTAGCATTTTTAGGCTCCTGCATGAGCAAGACTTTCATGGCAAGCCCAGGTTAGGTCCTCCACGAGATGGTCCGGAACCATTATTTTCCATTGTCCGTCTATAAGCTTGTACAAAACATTGTTAGCAATTTGAAATGTGGAATTTTCTTTTACTTGGATTTCTATAACGATTTTTTTAATTTTATCGTCACGTTGTTACTTTCTATGCTTTCATTGGATTTCTGATTCTGACTGGTACCTTTTTTATTATTATTTTTGTTTGTTTTGCACGGCCCCACACCGTGCAACCTTACGCGTTTTTTGGACCGTTTTCATTATCTTAGTTATCTTTGGTTATGGACGCGACTTTATGATTACCTAACTTGGAAGAATTGTGTTCGCGATCAGGCTTTTTCCATTGTTTACTTTTGTATTCATTTTGTTTTTGTGTGTTATTGACGTTTACTCGTGTATGTGCACTGTAAGTTTCAACATGGCCATCGACATTTTCCCATTTTGTAAGCAGCAACAGCAGCTCTTCTAAAGTTTTAATTCCCTGTGTAATTACTGCTACTTGTACTCCTCTGTTAAAATGATGGGCTAGCTTGTTGACAATTTCAGCTTCCGACATCTTAGGCTCCAGGTGTTTTGCCTTAGCTACAAGTTGAATCAGGTATTTCTCCTTGACCCCTTTACTTAGAGTATAATTACCGAACTCCAGCTGCACGCGTACTTTACGGTGGATTTCGTCGTTCCAATATCGAGCCTTAAAGTGGTTAACAAGATCTTCATATACAACTATTTTGTCTTGCACGATCGAAAACCATTCAGCAGCTGTACCCTTTAGATGCTGCACCACCCAGTTTATTTTGTCAACATCGCTAAGATTGTCAGTAATATTTTCCATATTACGTTGGCATTGCTTAAGGAACTGTACAAGATTCTCATGTTCAAGGCCATAAAATTTCATGCGTATGTTGATGTCGTCCTGAGTTTTGAATACATAAGTAACCTGGTTTGGGGGTGGAGTAGTTTGCTGTATTTGTTTCATTTCTTGTTCTAAAATTTCAACTTGTTTTCATAAGTATTTATGCAATCATTTATCGCGGTCGTCTGCGATTGCAAACGCTCTTCTACTGCTAGCACACGCGTTTCACATTCCGTTATACGTGAGTTATTTACCTAATTCTAGTGCGTCCTCAAAATCAACGCGGATAGACTGAACCTTTTCAGTTATTTTGTTCTCGGGCGCTTCGATGATAGCTTTATTTTGTTTTGCTTGCTCGTGTATGGCAGCGAATATTTTTTTATTTTGATTTTTATTGTCATCACGTACAGATTTTAAGTTTTCATGTAATATTTTATTATCGTCGCGTACAGATTTTAAATTTCCTTGTACTAGTTTGTTATCTTCGCATAGCTGTTTATTTTCGTCGCTACGGACTGTATACTTGATAAAATCGCATTTAGCGTGGACTGCAAATCAGCTGATGATAGTGGTTCCGCCATAATTATTAACGATAACAGATCACAACAAAGTTTATCTTAAAGTCTTGACTTACGTACGGGCACACTTATTCTTATTATAAACGTTTAATGTTCAACTGATCTTAAATATTATCGAAATGCACAGTAATCAGTCAGAAATCATACAACTACAATGTCCACACAAATACTTAACCTAACATGCACAAATTAAATAATTCACTCCAGATAATTTCCCTATATTATGCTACAGTTCTAACCTAAAACACAGTCTTTCAGAGTATATGCAATATGTCAAGTAATACACACACTAAAGACAAATTTAACAGTTCAAATAATACCAAATTTTTATAATATACTATTTACTCGAGCCCCACGTTGGGCGCCATTTAATACTATGCGACAAAACAATTATTAGGCATAGTATTTTGAACACAATAATAATAACTTAGAGTCTGTTATCTGGAGTAAGGTTGTATATTTAAACGAATTTAAATAGGGTCTGTGGTTTAACAAAATTATTTATTTTAGATTAATAATGTCTATTAAAGATTTGAGACTTTCTTGCTTTAAATGTCTATGTTTACTTGTTCGTTGAATTCCCTTTTGATACCGTTGATCCGTCACACTGCTCCTGTCACGGTCCATTGAATCTGCCACCTTGCTGCCAGCTGATATCTGCAACACTGACGACACGTGGACACTCAGCTCACACGCACACACGCCGACACACCGATAGCGGTTATCTCTTAACTCAGGGCTCGATACTGGGTTGTACTTTAAATTAATATGGATTCGGTGTATTGAACGTACACCTTCCCTCGTCTTGAGGTGTCCTCGCGTTTACACAGGTATCTCGGTAGATATACCTTCCCTAAGCGGATATCTTGGCTTTCGCGAGACTAGCACTAGTTAAATTAATTATTTTAATTTTATTTATCTGAGTTCTTCTATCAATAGGATATTAGCAAACGGGCAACTCGTCGCTAAGATTCCCTACTCGTAACCCTTATATAAGAACGTATTCTGCTACGAAAAACTAGCACAGGGAGAACGTCTGTTTAGGTCGAGCTGGTAGATGAAACTTCCTTGACGGAGACCCAATCTTAATGAAAATTGGGGCCGCTGATTGGTCGAAACCCCTAACACGTGATTGATGGGTAAAACTGATAGATAGAAGTCCTGAACAAATTGGCAAAAAGCTGCAGAAGCTGGTACAGATTTTATCTATAAATTTTATTACTTTAGAAGATAAGGAATCTATAGAAAGATGAATTTTGCTAAAAAAATACATATTAAAATAATCTGTTTCGAGTCTTTGACAAACGAAAAACATAGCGCTAATTTAGATGCATGCGCTGTCCAAGTCTCAATTCAATACGTTAATTTTAACCAGAATTATTCACATAAATACGAATAACACGCGCACCCGCGCACTCGCACACTAAATTCGCACTTGACATGACAGAAAATAAATTTATGGGCATTTTGACACATAACAGTTAATTACCGGTACTCATTTCTTAATTCAAATCTTATAGCTACTTTACAAAATTTAAACAAAATCAATTTTCAACATGTCTACAACGTCATAAATTGGTATAAAAGCATGTAGTCCTGGCTACAGATAACCTTTCTGCGATGTTTCATTGCAATATATATATATATATAATATTTATGGTATGAGATATTTTGAATTTTGTTTTATCTACCTTCACATTCCCAATAATATGAGAGCCTTCCCTACTTTTTAAAACAAGGCCACCACTGGTTTACAGTGTCAAGTAATCTAACTAGATAGTTTGGAACTGCTAAGTAATGGATTTCTTAAGGTCATTACTTAATAACCTTAGGAAATATGTTGTGAAAAATTTAGTTGAGTGCTAGGAAAATTTTCATTTGCCTCTTTTAATACTTAAAACTGAACTTCATGAATATTTAATATTGGCCTTCGTTAACCCTTTAAGCCCCAACCCTCACGATAGTCATGCAGCGACGTAGCCAGGATTTTATTTCGGGGGGGCTGAAAATCGGTGAGGGCACGCCACTAATCCAAACCTGTGCATGCAGTGGAAAAGCGGGGGGGGGACGAAATATTAAAGTTCCAGTTTGCTTTGAATTTTTTTTATTTATTGGTGACATATTAAAAATTGAAGAAAGTTGTTTATAAATACTCACTTACAAAAGTTTAAACCTTCTTGCCCTTCCTGACGAGGCAAACATGTTGACGATGTCTTCGTTGGACATCCCTATGACGATGTCCCGGTGCACCGACATCAAGGCTAGTCCAGTAAGCCTGGTTTCGACTATTGTGTTTCTCAGATAGTTTTTTAAGAGTTTCAGCTTAGAAAAACTCCTTTCGACAGATGCTGTCGACACAGGTATGACCGCAAAGATGGTGAAGAGAGTGTACATGTTCGGGAAAAGTTCTTTATCACACTGTGCCAAGGCGTCGATAGCTGTTTTAGGTTTTCCTGTATCGTTTTTCCACCTCTCCTTCCACAAACTCCATTCCCCTGAATGAGCTTCGGTAAATCCACTGTGTAGATCGTCCTTGTAGAATTCGAAGGACGGCTTTACTTTGTCGAAATCTACGTCACAATGCAATGGGATCAGATACTGTAGAGAAGCGATGATTGCTTCGTGTGCTAAAAATCTTTCACTAAGTCCAATTATGAGGTCGTCGATGCACGGGATGAAGATTGAGATGCGAAAGTAATCTTCGGGATTGGCAGCCGGTGGATTTTGCCTATTTTTTTGCGCAGTTGCTATTCATGGCATCGTAAGTTCCAACTGAAGTAAGTTGGCGAGCTCCTTTGCTTCTTCAAATAGTTTCTTGAATTCTGAGTCAGCATTATGTCTTAGATCTTCCACAACGGCTTTCATTTTTCTGACATGGTCCAGAGCACTACATAAATCAATGTCTTTTTTCTGGAGGTATTGGGGCAGACTATATGTGATGCCCAGGAGCTTAGAAGAAACAACTAGAGACACTAAAAAGGAACTAGAACTAATACTATTTAGAACTAATGACGACCTCTTATTGTGCTCATTGGGTAGATAGGCCATTTTCTCCAAGGTCGATACAATGGGCACCAGCATGTCCTTAAAGAGAAGAACCGCTTCATGTCGCTCGCACCACCTCGTCTCACAGAGAGTTTTGATTCTACGGTGATCACTGCTGGGTGACAGCTCTTTAATCTTCTCCTCCAAGATTGCTGTGCGTTTGTCACTGGCTCTGAAGAATGAGCATGTTTCTGTAATCAATCCCATCGTGTTTCTTACGTTTTGAACTTTGAACGAGTCAGATAAACACAGATTTAAACAATGGGACACACAGTGGGTGTATAAAGCTTTGGGATACTTTCTTTTTAGCACAGCTTGAACTCCACGAAACTGTCCACTCATCGCTGAAGCTCCGTCGTAGCCCTGTCCTCTTACGTTCTCTAGATCCAACCCAAGTGTAGTGAGTTTTTCTTCGATCACTCTAGCTAACCCTTCCCCAGTCACATCAGACACAGGCACAAATGTTAAAAAGTCTTCCATTAAAACAGGTCCATTTTCACTCTCTGATACGTATTTAGCACACAGCGAAAACTGTTCTATCTGTGAGATGTCAGTTGTCTCATCTGCCAGAATCGTGAAATATTTACTCTGACTTATTCTTTTGATTATGTCCTTTCGAATCAAAGACCCAATAATCTCTATCAATTCATTTTGTATCTCTGGGCTGACATACATAGCATTTAGAGGGCTATGTAAACTATGATCTTTCAGGACGGTATCTCCAGCGTTCGCTCGAATTCGAATAAGGCTTCTGAAATTACCATCATTCTCCACTGGTGAAGAGAGAGAAATTCTGCCACTGTCTCTTCGACCTCTTAACGGAATGTTTTGCATCCCACACAACTTGACTGTCTCTATGATCCCATTCAGTCTCAACCTGTTTTCCTGGACCTCTTTCTTTCTCACTGTGTCAGTCAGAGCTATGACACTTTCCTGGCGTTTTCCTACTAAAGCTTTTACATGACTTTGAGCTAAAGCGGCATTTTTATGATAGGTGTGTGACTCGTGATTTTTAAAGGATGCAACAGATTTCTTTACATTATAGAAACTTCTTGTCACGAATGCTTGGGGCTTCTCGTGGGATCCCTTCCCAACTTCTTCGGTGTTTAAAAAAAGTACACAAGTAGCGCAGTAAAGTCCACTTTCTTTTTTTGAGTATGCTAACCACTTAAATTCATCGAACCATTTTCGCTGAAAGTGACGTGTAAATGTTTTTGCAGCCTGTAAGGGGAAAATGAAATCCTCATCAGGAGTCCATAAAAAGTTTAGTTTTTCAACTTTTTCAAAATTATTCAGCTTCGTTCCAAGTCCGACCAAGTCCGCGATGTCGATGTTGGAGTCTGAGTGTACTGGGTCTCCAATTGCTTCGACACCCTCAGCTTCATTACTGAATTCAGTCCTCCCAGGTTCAGCTAAAATTAAAAATAATTTTATTAGCATATTGAAAGGCGTGGAAAGGTTAATTCAAGCAGTTTACAAAAACATATGACTCTTAGCTTCGAGCTAAGTATAGCTCATAAGCAACCACTCCCTAATCTTATTCCTGAAATCAGCTATTCAGCTATGATAAAAAGTGAAATGATTTCAATAATGAGGATAGAATTCCTGCCTGAAACGTGCAATCTGCTCCAAAAGTATGCTAGTTACTAAATACTTCCATCGAAATAACTTCCAAGTTTGTAGAGTACAGCAAAATAGCTGATGGGACAAAAAATTGTGGTTCCACTCTCATTAACATTTATGGTAGGATTAAATTAATGATTACTACCTAGGAGGGCGTAGTTACTATTTTTTCAATTCAAAAATATACGAAATAAAAGGGTTTCCAAGGCCTCAGAGGCCCCAGTCATGCATCCTAGGGTTAAAGAAGAATTAGTTTTTGTATTGTACTTACTTGAGTAACTAACACCTTCATCACTTGTTTGCTTGTTTGCCACATCGGTAGTAGGCCTATCTCCATTCCCTTCTTTCTTCCGTTTAGGCGAAGACGTGAAGTACGAGAGGATCGTGCTTTCTTTCATTCTATAAAGAAAAAAAAACTAGTCATGTGTAATATCTGCATGCATTCAATGTTTGTTGTTCACGCTGCCGCTTAAATTTACTTAAATAAGCTTGAACATCCTATTAAGATAGTTAAATTATGCCGATTCAAATAGCCCCGCGAAGAATGATTCACATAACCCCACATGTTCTAAATTCATTGAAAGCAAATAGTACAGGTAATATCCAACAGATGTCGCTAGTTGTCATGTTGACTGTCGTGGGAGCTCCTACATCTTTCAAGACAAACAGATTTTAGGTTAATTCTGAATGATTATAGTGAGTAAGTTAAGCCCTTATAATCTAACGATTGAATATTACATACTGACTATTTTTGAACAAGACACACTTACCTCGACTACTTCTAGATGGATGTATGATAGCTGAAAGGTAGATAACAAAGAAAATTCTTCTGGTTCTGTGCGTATGGCTTCTCAAGACACAATCTGACACAGAATGGCAGCTGAGATACTGAGATATGCACACAGAGTGCGCAACAGGCAGCAGACGGTTTCCTCATTTAGATTCAAATAGCCCCTTGATTCAGTAAGCCCCACCTTACCTTAGGCTACACAATGTGTAACTCCAAACGTGAAACGATCGACCTGCCAGTATGAAATTTTAGCGTGCAAAATTTTATAAATTTCTACAATTTGGGGGGGGCTGCAGCCCCTTCAGACCCCCCCTGGCTACGTCAGTGTAGTTATAGTAAAACAAGTTCTCATTTATTTGCATGTAGGAAATTTGCACTACTTTAAAACGCAAAAGCAATGACTGTGATAGTAACTCTAAAGTATGTAGTTTCTAATTTAGCTACTAGATTGTGCTGTTACTCAACAAATCCATTTCTTTCTTCGTATTGTTTAAATTAGCAGCCATCCTTACTATTTCTTTTATGAATTTGCTAACTGCTATAATTTTTTTTGTTCGACTAAGCTTTTCGTCATTGGTTTTAAGACCTGAAGATGTCAGTAATGACGAAAAGCTTAGTCGAACAAAAAAAATTATAGCAGTTAGCAAATTCATAAAATCCATTTCTGGAGGGGAAATACTCAGTTGCTGCTATACTATACAAAAGTATAGTATACAAAAGTTGGATACCTATAATCAACATAAAAAATAAAGATAATTTAAGGTAAATAAACCGATGATCATTTGCCATTGGCAAACTAAACTTCTAATTTTTTTTTTGAAAATTTAATCGGAGAATTCACCAACCAGTTATATGGAATCCTTTTTGTGAAGTAACCCAAGTAAAAAAAAGGAATTACTAGTATCGAAATTATTGGCTGATGTCAATGTATCAAGATAGTATAGCTTTGACGGTATTTTAAGTATAATGTAATGCCGTTATACTAATTTAACAATACAGTTTTCGCAAAGCGTGAATTAAAAACAGACTTTTTTAAGACTGTTTCTTCTTTGTACCTGCAACACGCGGAAGGAAAGTAGTTTTTGTAATTTAGTGGCTGTCAAAAGACCATTCGAAATCCCGCCTGTGCAGGTTGTTCATAGCATTGTTCAGTTTATTTATTATCTTCATTAGTTTGTTTTCTTACGATTACAAGGTTGACGTGAAACATGTCAGTGGTATGAAAACTGCCACTCACAACATGGTTTTAGCAGTTTATGCCATTTCTTCACATTTTCTTCAGGTTTACGCCATATTTGTGTAGGATATATGTAACTAAGGATCTATAAAAGGAAGATATATTATAGAGCTCTAATGTAACGGCTACGTAACATTAAGCGAATACGTAAATGATTATCTGTGCAGGATTATAACTTGAAACTGTTTGAAAATTTCATAGACATATTCTTTCTTTTGAAACTAGAATAAATTATTACTTTGTTTTATTTTCAGATTTTTCATAATCGATTTAATTTTATATACGGGTATAGCGGCCATTACAACTCAATATTCAGTTTGCCGTGGTTTG
This sequence comes from Magicicada septendecula, assembly GCA_034769895.1. NCBI lineage: Eukaryota > Metazoa > Arthropoda > Insecta > Hemiptera > Cicadidae > Magicicada > Magicicada septendecula. The sequence continues at coordinate 288,801,650 of CM068376.1, forward strand.
CCGTGTCTGCAAAAGTAGAATGGTGGTGGAGCGTACAAAACCTATGTTTTATAAGACTGTACGTTTATTGAATTGAGCTGGAAGTGACAGTATGTAGTGTGTTTCGAATTCTGAATGTGCGTTTAGGTTTGTTTGTGATGTAGTACGTTAGTTGAAATTAAGAACGAAAATTGTCTCAGTCGAAGTTCCGCCATTTTTGATGGGAAGCAATACAGCTTGAAATCTATCCGTTTTTTATATTTTAATGTGATTTTGTAACTTATACGACAAATTGTAACTAGTTACAATCTGTTGGTAAATTATGTTTGCTTAATTTTAAGTAAATAGGTTAGCATGCAATGTCCACGAATAATGGACAATTTATGTGGAAGAGTCCAATGTAAAGGTGTACTATATCTGTTTTGAAAACTGAAAGTTTATAAGTTTATACAGTACTATAGGCCTACATTACTCCCTGCGGCAGGAGCTTTATCCGAAGCTCGGAACGCAGTACATGAGCGGGCGACGGGCATGCCCTTCGTCTCGCACAGCCCACTGGTCCGCTATACATTACTCTATATATAGAACTGCTCTCTGTGAAATTCACTTTATATATTAATCCACTGTAGTATTCCTATCACGTACAAGGTGTAAGTTATATATGTCTTCTACAATTAGTTATCTAAAGAGAGCGACACGCAAATCTCATTCATGTACAACTTTTAACAACCGAGTTAACAGGACATTAGAAAAAAATTAATAACGTCGTTAATTTTAATCGTAAAAATCTCGATTTTTGATATATTGTACTAAAGAAGGTGGACTACCATTTGTCTACAAGAAATGTTTTTCCGATGCTTAACCTCTGAGTTCTTACGTAATAAAAATGGTAAACCCTAAATTTTTAATTCAAATTCGTGTATTTTTTTATTTAACTCTCAATGTAAATTAATTGAAAAAAGATTTAAAAAATTAGAAAAGTTTGTTAAAAACGTCTTTAATTGATGATTAAAATACAGTTCATTAGACATTTCTAGCCCTGTATTTTACGTTTCCACGAGGTTATTAATTGGAATGTTTTTACTACAAACTCGGTCGCCGCGTGGCCGCTCCGCCAGTCACTTTCTTTCGTTAATCAGGGTATAGTTAGTTACATTGACTCTGTTGCTGCTCGGCTGATCTGCGTTAGTCGTGTATGCCAAGGTAAAAAATATTATATTTCTTTAATTATCAATTAAACTAAGATTGCCTAGATCTGTTTGTGTTTAAAATTTAACGAGTAATATGTATATGAAAAAGAATTTTACTTATTAGTAGACTTTTGATAGGGTTGTGGGTCTTACCAGAGAGAAATGGATTTGAGGTTATGTTACCCAGTTTAATTAGTAATATGTTTAAACGTTAGGTTTACGAGATTTTCAGTTCTATTATTCTATATTTTAATGAATAGTATTTATAACTTCTAAATAATAAGTTATAAATTTATCATAATTTTTTATAATTAACAATTCTAATTTGTAACTAACGAAACAATCATTATTTGTAATTTTGTGAAGCAAATTTCTTTATTATTTATAATAACATATTACTTAAAGTTCCCATTGTTTTGTATGTGGAATTTATTATTTATATATTTCAGATGACAGCTAAGTAGGCTACCTTACTGAAGACCAGATCTTAGAGATCCTGGAAGGAGGTTCAGAGATGAGCGACTTTTCTGATGATTCATATACAGAAACAACCTCCACTCCACAGGTGGTGGAAAATATCTTGGGTACTGGAGTAGAAGTAACCGCTGGTACAGCCAAAACGCAAATTACCAGTTCTCAGTCGGACAGGAAATCTACAAGTAAAGCTGGACCACGGCGGATTTGGAAGAAGGGACAGTTTCCAGAAAAACCTTATGTTGGACCACTGGATCTCTATAATTTTCAGGTAAGTGACTGACCTTTTTAAGATCATCACATTACTTTTCCCTTTTTTTATACATTTTTACTTTTATCAAAGTTTTTATCAAAACATAAGTCTAATTGCATTCTTTTTCCTTTTCTGTTTACAGAATGCTAACCCGTTTAGGACCCCAGTGATGTACTTTACAAACTATTTCACGGACAGCTTTTTATAGAGGCACCTCAATATACAAACCTGTATTCGGTCTTAAAGCATGGTTCTTTACTAAATACAAATGTTGCTGAATTAAAAAGATTCTTCTGAATAAATCTTCTTATGGGATGTTTTCTATTTCCTCATTTACATCTTTGTTGGCAGAGAGGATACAGTCTCCCTGTAATATCAGATTGCATGGCCAGAAATAGATTTCTAGTATTGAGAAATTAATGCATTAAATTAATACCACTTGGTCGACATTAATTCATCTTCACATTCACAAAACAAACTCTGAAAAGTACAACCAATTACTGATGCTGTGAGAAATGTCTGCCTTTAACTACCCCGTGACCATATTTCCAATTCAATAGATGAACAAATGATTCCATTCACTGGCCGTTGTCATATTAAGTAATACGTTAAAAACAAACCAAGGCCGGTCGGATTGAAAATGTTTTTGCTCACAGCTTCTAATGGAATGGCTCTAGATTTTGAAATTTATCAGAGACAAACAACTCACCTAACACAACCAGAACTAGGCCTAGGACCAGCAGCTGTTTTACAACTGGCAGAGACTCTTCCACCAGGTATTTCGTTTTCTTTGACAGGTATTTCACAAGGAACGATTCCTCTCTTGAAAGCATTATCTGAGAGGAATATCGAAGGAACAGGAACTGTAATGGGTTAAAGCTCACTGAACCTTCAAAAATGAAAAGGGGAGATTTAGTTGAGTATGTTTCTTCTGCACAAGGCTAAGTTTTGTAGAATGGAAAGACAATAATAAAGTGGCATTGGTATCTACTTGTTTTAGTTCTTCACCTGAAGTTAGCGTAAAACGGTTGAAATTTCAGAGTCAATTTGTAGATGTTCCATGCCCATGTATTGTCAAAGAATATAAGAGGGATATGGGTGGGATTGATGTTTGTGACCAACAAACAGAATGCTACAGAACCTGGTTCAAAACCAGGAAGTGGACCTGGAAGTTTATTGTACATTTTCTTGATTTTTCAACTGTAAATTCGTGATTGACATATGTACGAGATGCTAGAAATAATTAAGTTAAAAAAAAACATATTAAAGACCTCTTAGTTTAGGCTTGAAATTACAGTTTCTAATGGAATCACAGTCACAAAACAAGAAATGAGCTGTCTTTAGTGACAGTGAAGAAGAAAGTGATGAGGGTTGTCATAGTGCAAAAATTTCTAAATATTACAACCCTCCAGTTAAAACAGCATGCACAGACAAACGGTATGATGGTATTAATCATCTGCCTAATGTAGACGATATTGCAGTACCACGAAAATGTAAACTTGAGAACTGCAAGACTCATAGTAAAAGTAAGTGTGAAAAATGCAAAAAATATTTATGTTTATCAAAAAATAAAAACTGTTTTAAAGAATTTCATAACCAGTAAATACTTCAATGTGAAATTTTATATATAGAATGTAAATTTTATGTAGTATAATTTTTATTATACAATATAATGTTTATATACAATGTAAATTTTAGTATTTTTAAGGTAGTGTTATGTAATGACAGGAAAGTTTGTAATTTTGTTATTTTTTCTGTTTACTTGAAACGTAAATGTACGTGCAACATTTTTTCTTGTTAGCAAAATAACTAACGATGTATGTAACCTGCATTTAATTATTTTTACTACTGTCACCAACATTATCATTAATACTACTGTACAGATTTTTTTTATTAGTGTTAATTTACTTTTACAATGTAAATAGTAGTATGTAGAATGTAATGTTATTTTATGCTTTATAATGAAAAAAAAATTATTTTAGACATGTATATATTTTAATAAGGTTATTTGTAGAAATGTTTGTGGTTTCATTGCAAGTTTAGCTTGTGCATTTTTTACTTTCATTGCAATTTTCTAACTTATAATGATATTTGACCATTAAGAACATTTTAAATTACACTCTCAGTAAAACTATATGTTTCTTTTATTTACATGTACAAAAATCACCAGCAGTTTACATAGTAGCAGTTTATTTCAGTAATGGATTCAACCATCACAATCACGATGGTTGGGCAAGTGCAACTCACTATGTGCCCAACCATCACTTTCACTTTTCTGTTACACACGCACACGCACATGAAGATATATATATATCGGAAATGAGATCAATCAGTGTTGAGTTGGATTACGTTCGCGTCGCAGGAAATAAATGAAATCAAACAAAACATAAAGTGTATCCTAGGTTTCTGAGACACACATAACATGAATTTTTTTAAAATTTTTAACAATGTTTTTGAAATATTTTAAAAAATAAAATAGTATTTGCAAACATTTTTTTATGACAAGTTACTTGGGTCTTAAAGAGTTAACACTTCGATACTCAACTGAGCTTACAGACCCTTTATTATTCAGTAGTCGCATAACTTTATCACTTAATATAATTACTGTGAAATTGGGCTTAAACACTCTAAAAATATTCAAGATTATATTCATTGAATGAGGGAAGCAAGTTCTCTAGTTTTATCTCAACTGCTTGACATTTGTCTGTCTGCATTTCTGTTTGGGGTATGTCTTGTGAAAACTTACGAATGCCCCGATTTTGGTAAAACTTGGCATGAATGTCCACACTTTTACATTATAGAACCCTTATTGTTTCCGAGATTGGTCCCAAAAATAGGGGGACAGGAGGCAAAAATGTGAGGGGGTTAAAAATGAAAACAAATCACAAAAAACATGTGGAGTATCGAATTAAAAGGGAATTTAATCAAAATCTGAATATAGTATTCTGTTTGGAAAATTTCAAAATTTTTGGATGACAGAGCCCATAGTGTTAAAAATTTGATAAACTTGCAAAAATCCATGTTGGGTATTAAAGTAAATTAAATTAGAATGTTAATCACAACAAGAATGTAGTCCTGGAAATTTAAAGACACCAGAACCCAAAAAAGGGACCAAAAATTAGAAAATTTTGTAAAATTTTAATGAGATGTTGGGCAAAAGGGAATTTCAACCAGAATTTGAATGTAACACTTATTATGAAAAAATGTTTAACTTTAGGGGCACCATAGGCCAAAAAATTATAAGGAAGTTTTAAAAGTCTATGTGAGGGATCAAGTTATGAGGAATTTTATTTAAAATACCAACTCTGTACCTTTAATAATTCAACAGAATTAATATATCTCAGTGCTCCTTTCACATTTTGGATCACCTTCAAAACGTTTGTAAGCTATGTTTACAAAAAACTTTACATATTATTAGTTATACATATTTGTGAAAAGTATTATACATAGGCCTGAAGGTAGGTATGGACACACACATACAATTAAAAGCTAGGATTATATATATTCTTCTTCTTATCTGACATTACAGCCTTTGGTGGGCTTAAGAAGCCTCCTCAACAATACTCCTCCATGCTTCCTTGTTCTCCACCCTTCCTCTCCACCCTCTGATTCCCATGCTAGCAAGACCTTCTGTTACGCCATCGCACCATCTCATTCTTGGTCTGCCCCTACGTCTAGTAGTATATAATCTTCCCTTCAGCATTCTTTCCTCAGACAATCTTTCCACACGTCCCACCCATCGCAACCTCTGTGATTTGATGAATTTCACTGTCTTTTCCATATATGAGAGCTTGTAGTTCATTGTTATTGTGTATTCTCCAACTGCCTTCTTCTCTTACTGGGCCATAAATTCTATGCAATATTTTGCGCTCAAATGATTTTAAAGCAGTTTTGTTATTCTCTGTTCTTTAGGACTATATATTATTTGTCACTTAGTCGTTATGGTTATGAGTTTCATCAAAAAGGCCAATCCAGTCTTTTGGAATTGTTAATGCTTATTTTATGTTTGCCTGCACTACAGTTTTACGAAAAAAAAGTTTTTGTAATTTTTATGATAACTGAAAAATTGTCTAACATTGAAATTTAGCTACTAACAAACATATTTTGTTCAAAATAGTGAGCAAGATCTGAAGCTCAGGCAGGGGCAGATTAGAAACCCGTGGTGCCCTATGCTGCCATCAGACTGGCACCCCCCATTCAACATTTTATCCATTATTTACTATTTACACTGATAAATGGCGTACACAATTTTGAAAGTTAATCATTTTATTAAACTCATAAATTACAACAAATATTTAGCTAAATACCGATCACAATGTGCATAGTAGTACTTAAGTTTAGAAAATACTAATTGATCCATTTTTACTTCCATATTCCTTAAGGAATGGAAGTATGGTGATGGCAAAAAAAATCGTGTTCGAGATTATTGCAGATTCTGATTCTACTACACTCAAAACATGAAAAAAAGTCGTTTTCCGAAAAGTGTCTGTGTGTCTGTCTGTCTGTCTGTGTGTCTGTCTGTCTGTCTGTAGATTTTTTTTCTATGGCAAACGATAACTGCCGCAAATTCAAACAGAATCAAATAATTTTTTGCATACAGCCCGGTTTTGCAGAGTTCTCGCGACCTATTGTTTTTGGTGAAGATCGGTTGAGGGGAAGGGGTAGTTTACCAGCAACGTTTTTTATCATGCGTATTTTCTATGGCAAACGACAACTGCCGCAAATTCAAACAGAATCAAATAATTTTTTGCATACAGCCCGGTTTTGCAGAGTTCTCGCGACCTATTGTTTTTGGTGAAGATCGGTTGAGGGAAAGGGGTAGTTTACCTGCAACGGTTTTTTTTTAGCAAGGGAAATTTTGTTTGTTTGGCAAACGATAACAGCCGCAAATTCAAACAGAATCAAATAATGTTTCGCATACAGCCCTGAATTGTAGAGTTCTCAAGACCTATTGTTTTTGGTGAAGATCGGTTAAGGGAAAGGGGTAGTTTACCTGTAACGTTTTATGTTTTAACAAGGGCATTTCCTATGGCAAACGATAACAGCCGCAAATTCAAACAGAATGAAAAGATTATTTGCATACAGCCCTAAATTGTAGAGTTCTCAATACCTTTTGTTTTTGGTGAAGATCGGTTAAGGGAAAGGGGTAGTTTACCTACAACGTTTTTTTAACAAGGGTATTTTCTATGGCAAACGATAACAGCCGCAAATTCAAGCAGAATCAAATAATTTTCTGCATACAGCCCTGATTTGTAGAGTACTCAAGACCTATTGTTTTTGGTGAAGATCGGTTGAGGGGAAGGGGTAGTTTACCAGCAACGTTTTTTATCATGCGTATTTTCTATGGCAAACGACAACTGCCGCAAATTCAAACAGAATCAAATAATTTTTTGCATACAGCCCTGATTTGTAGAGTACTCGCGACCTATTGTTTTTGGTGAAGATCGGTTGAGGGGAAGGGGTAGTTTACCTGCAACGGTTTTTTTTTTATCAAGGGAAATTTTTTTTTTTTGGCAAACGATAACAGCCGCAAATTCAAACAGAATCAAATAATGTTTCGCATACAGCCCTGAATTGTAGATTTCTCAAGATCTATTGTTTTTGGTGAAGATCGGTTGAGGGAAAGGGGTAGTTTACCTGCAACGTTTTTTTAACAAGGGTATTTTATATGGCAAACGATAACAGCCGCAAATTCAAACAGAATCAAATAATGTTTTGCATACAGTCCTGATTTGTAGAGTACTCAAGACCTATTGTTTTTGGTGAAGATCGGTTAAGGGGAAGGGGTAGTTTACCTGCAACCTTTTACGTTTTATTTTCTATGGCAAACGATAACAGCCGCAAATTCAAACAGAATCAAATAATGTTTTGCATACAGCCCTGATTTGTAGAGTACTCAAGACCTATTGTTTTTGGTGAAGATCGGTTAAGGGGAAGGGGTAGTTTACCTGCAACGTTTTTTTATCAAGCGTATTTTCTATGGCAAACGATAACAGCCGCAAATTCAAACAGAATCAAATAATTTTTTGCATACGTCCCTGAATTGTAGAGGTCTCAATGACTTTCGATTTTGGTGAAGATCGGTTAAGGGGAAGGGGTAGTTTACCTGCAACCTTTTACGTTTTAACAAGAGTAAAGTACTTGAAAATTTATTTAAACTTTTTGAAACAATGGTAATTGTTAAAAATAAAATAATTTTGTTGCCAGGCAATAAAATTATAATTTTTTCATTTTAATGTAATATAATATTTTTCATTTAATACAGCAATAAAAAGGCAGGTAAGACACAGCCTGGCTGTTTGGCTGAAAATGATTTTAAATATAAATCTTAGAATATGGAAGTCATGTATGGTTCTCCATACCGATATTTACTTCCATATTCCTTAAGGAATGGAAGTATGGTGATGGCAAAAAAAATCGTGTTCGAGATTATTGCAGATTCTGATTCTACTACACTCAAAACATGAAAAAAAGTCGTTTTCCGAAAAGTGTCTGTGTGTCTGTCTGTCTATAGATTTTTTTTCTATGGAAAACGATAACTGCCGCAAATTCAAACAGAATCAAATAATTTTTTGCATACAGCCCGGTTTTGCAGAGTTCTCGCGACCTATTGTTTTTGGTGAAGATCGGTTGAGGGAAAGGGGTAGTTTACCTGCAACGGTTTTTTTTTAGCAAGGGAAATTTTGTTTGTTTGGCAAACGATAACAGCCGCAAATTCAAACAGAATCAAATAATGTTTCGCATACAGCCCTGAATTGTAGAGTTCTCAAGACCTATTGTTTTTGGTGAAGATCGGTTAAGGGAAAGGGGTAGTTTACCTGTAACGTTTTATGTTTTAACAAGGGCATTTCCTATGGCAAACGATAACAGCCGCAAATTCAAACAGAATGAAAAGATTATTTGCATACAGCCCTAAATTGTAGAGTTCTCAATACCTTTTGTTTTTGGTGAAGATCGGTTAAGGGAAAGGGGTAGTTTACCTACAACGTTTTTTTAACAAGGGTATTTTCTATGGCAAACGATAACAGCCGCAAATTCAAACAGAATCAAATAATTTTCTGCATACAGCCCTGATTTGTAGAGTACTCAAGACCTATTGTTTTTGGTGAAGATCGGTTGAGGGGAAGGGGTAGTTTACCAGCAACGTTTTTTATCATGCGTATTTTCTATGGCAAACGACAACTGCCGCAAATTCAAACAGAATCAAATAATTTTTTGCATACAGCCCTGATTTGTAGAGTACTCGCGACCTATTGTTTTTGGTGAAGATCGGTTGAGGGGAAGGGGTAGTTTACCTGCAACGGTTTTTTTTTTATCAAGGGAAATTTTTTTTTTTTTGGCAAACGATAACAGCCGCAAATTCAAACAGAATCAAATAATGTTTCGCATACAGCCCTGAATTGTAGATTTCTCAAGATCTATTGTTTTTGGTGAAGATCGGTTGAGGGAAAGGGGTAGTTTACCTGCAACGTTTTTTTAACAAGGGTATTTTATATGGCAAACGATAACAGCCGCAAATTCAAACAGAATCAAATAATGTTTTGCATACAGTCCTGATTTGTAGAGTACTCAAGACCTATTGTTTTTGGTGAAGATCGGTTAAGGGGAAGGGGTAGTTTACCTGCAACCTTTTACGTTTTATTTTCTATGGCAAACGATAACAGCCGCAAATTCAAACAGAATCAAATAATGTTTTGCATACAGCCCTGATTTGTAGAGTACTCAAGACCTATTGTTTTTGGTGAAGATCGGTTAAGGGGAAGGGGTAGTTTACCTGCAACGTTTTTTTATCAAGCGTATTTTCTATGGCAAACGATAACAGCCGCAAATTCAAACAGAATCAAATAATTTTTTGCATACGTCCCTGAATTGTAGAGGTCTCAATGACTTTCGATTTTGGTGAAGATCGGTTAAGGGGAAGGGGTAGTTTACCTGCAACCTTTTACGTTTTAACAAGAGTAAAGTACTTGAAAATTTATTTAAACTTTTTGAAACAATGGTAATTGTTAAAAATAAAATAATTTTGTTGCCAGGCAATAAAATTATAATTTTTTCATTTTAATGTAATATAATATTTTTCATTTAATACAGCAATAAAAAGGCAGGTAAGACACAGCCTGGCTGTTTGGCTGAAAATGATTTTAAATATAAATCTTAGAATATGGAAGTCATGTATGGTTCTCCATACCGATATTTTTTATTATTTTGCCTTGCAGAGTCTTGTATACTTTTTTCTAAATCAAGCAATTTAAGTATCTCACTTTCAATATACAACTTTGCTAATGAAGATAGTCTCCTTATCTCCCATAGGTAATGTCAAAATGTCTCTAATGTGTTTTAATACAGAAAATGATCTTTCATATTCACAGTTCGCTGTTGGAATCGTCAAAAGCACATGATAAGTAATGTATATACATGAAATACATCAACCATTTTACAATCAATAATCCAGTTTAATACTTTGAGCAGACAAGCTGTAATTTTAACTACTGATACACACTTTTTGACACAATTATACAAAAACTAACAATAATTTGGATCCCCGCGCCAATCCTCTTCCTCCACACACCACCCCCACTAAACCTTCCAAATAAAAACCGTTACGAGTTTCTGGCAGTCTGTCTCAAACTGCTGACAAGGCGCACATCACGCCGAAACTCATACAGGAAGAAAAAACAAGTAAGTTTCACAAGTGAAAGTTTCAATATTCTATATTAAGTTATACTGTGAAAAAAGAAGAACAATCAAAACAAGCTGTAGTGGCATGGAATCTATCACCTTCATTCGAACAACTTGAAAAAAAACTCTGTAACGGCACAGAATTTCTTGCAATTTTACTTGTGGCACAGTGTTCTTGAATTCTATTAGAAGATCGTTATTCAAATCATTCAAATAAACGTCCATAAAAGCTTTTGCTTGATTTTCCAACTCGACACTCTCTGTGGTTAATAACTGCGTAAGAACACCAATTAATTCAGCTGGATTGTGCCCCCTCTGACAGCTTAGGCTCTGGTGCCTGGTGCTGCAGCACCACCTTGGCTTTATGAATAATCTGCCACTGAGCTCAGGGAAGAACTTACTGGTTATTGAAAATTAAAGTTAAACAAATAATCTGTTATAACATGACCACAGGAAAACGCCATGTATTAAATTGAAATCATTTGTCCATCATCATGTGTCATATATGAGTCCTTGTAGAAAACTGTTGATTTTAGAGAAGTATTTCAAAACCATGTAAACGCTGAATCTCTGCAGTACCTACAAGTAGGAAAATAAGTAATTTTGTGCAGGAATGGAATGTTTTTTGTTTATCATTACTTATTTTTCCTCAATTTCACTGTGGTCAAGTTTGATCCAATGGCAAGGCAAGGATCTAGAGGGAAGGATTTGAATTTTTTATACAAATCACAAAACCTTACAATTTATAAAATTTATTAATATTTATAAGAATATACAAGAATCAACAACAAATAGAGTCATGTGAACAATAAAAAAAAATCACAATATAAAAATAATTTTTGTTTAAATATTTATTTTTATCTCAAACACCTGGTTGATGATGTAATTACTTAATTACAAATATCAAGAGTTTTGATTAAAATTGAGCTAAAGTGGAAACACATACACAGTATATATATGCATTTAAATAAAAAAACGTTTTTACATAATTTAGCCTATTTTCTCTTGTCACAGAATTGAGCAATCTAACAGCAACATTAGTTGCCACGAAGTTATGAATGTGACAGATACATAATTTTTGTAACTGATAGGAATTGTTCTCTGTGGGTACCAGTCTTACATGATATAAATCCAGACATACCATTCAACGTACACATCAATCGTTCTGGTTAATGCCATTTTAAACCATTCTTAGTACACAGTGGGTATGATGTGATCAGCAATCATAAAATATATTGTCTTGCTGTGGTTGCATGCATGTTGTGCACTCACACATACACACACACACACACACACACAAAGGACACACTCATTTATTTCTTTTTAACAACTTTTCTACAGTTATTTTAGACTGTTGTAAATGTATGTTTGCAGAATTATGTTGAAATACCTACAATATTCTTAAGACACGTGTAGAGAATATTGACAATTATTATATTTTCAACATAACCGTATAATTTGAATTCACATATTAATCATAAAACAAAAACATGTTACTACTTGATACAGAACTTTAAAGACATAAAATATATATTTTAAACTTAAATTATTAGTAAATACGCATGTATAATTTTTTAATCTTAACAACAAATATAGCACATTTGTGCACCTATAGTATTAAATATATAACTCAATAAAACTAAAGAATTATATAAATGACAGTAAAGAAACACATGTCAGTACTTATAAAATGGACGGATTTAATTTGCTTACAATATAATGCAAATGCAAGCTTCAGTGTCTGAGATCATGCATATTAGTCTTTGTAATAGCATATGCATGATCAATAACTCAAAAAAATATACACAAAGTAAATAATATTTCTCAAGGATATGAATGTTATTTGTACATTGATATGTATGGCTACTATAATACATGTGTGCCTGTTCATCTACAAGAAATATGTGCAGTGTATAATAGTCTATGAGTGAAAGTTATTTACCAATATCTTGCTAAGATTATAGGCAAATAATATGAACAAAATAACAGATTCGTGCTGCAGACTTTCAGGATTGGACTAAACACATTAGAAACTTAACGTCGAATTTTTTTAACACATTAATTTTTGAGTCGAAAGTGACTACAATTTTGGAGTTCATCAGAATAATAATGAATTTTTATTCTGACAAAATATAGAAACCAATGGAAAAAGATTTCTGTAGTAATATGGTTATGTAGTTGTTAGACTGAGTTCACAGCATGTCGAAAATAGAAGACTGAAATATGCAGGTATTAGCATATAAGAAGTCTTGCTAGTTTAAAAAAGTATGTGTATTTAGTCAGAGACAAAATTTCATTATGCTAATGTGATTTTATTTATTTATGAAAATAAATTAATGTATAGCAGTTGGTGCACAGCATTGTGGTTACCTGAAAAATTGATGCACTAGCAGTAGGGGAGATGGAAGTCAGTCTCAAATACACTAATTACCTCCCTTTCCACATATCTGATACAGTGCGTTGTGGCAAATTCATCATGTATTCAACAATACATATACTTTAATATTTTCATTACACGGAGCCAACAACAGAGTGCTCCAGTGCATCTGATGATGGGACTTTTATCAACATATAAACAATGAATCAGAGCAAACGCAACGTTACACACCAACTGCTTTAACTATTTTATGTGTTATCTCTTATAATAACAGACACTTTGTACAGAATATATAAACAATTATAAAATAAACCTACTGTTCAAAACAACAATGCTTTTAGGTATAACCCGTTTTATATTTTTGAGACTCAATCATTTTTCTCATTCCTTGATGAGACACCACAATCAACTCACCTATCTATCATCCCATCAAGAAATGAGTAAAACATTTGGTACTAAGAAAAAACTGTTTGTGTTAAAACCTAAAAACACCATTGTCCTTAATGGTGAAATCCATGAAAGTTTACAAGTCAGACCTACAATCAATCATTGTATTTCAAAACTTAAAATACATGTTAATAAAAACAATTTTAATTTTAAAAACTATTACATATTTTATAGTTTTTTTTAATTCTCAGTCCTTTAAAGAAGTCATTCATTACATAGGTAAGTAGTCTTGAGATATCAAGCATATTTTTTCATGAAGTCTTTTTTTTTTAATTTTGAAATGACATTCTCAGACACAGACATCCTGACTTCTTTTAAGTTTTATATGTAACATCCTTATTAAGAATTCTCAGTAAATTGGATTGGTGCCTCTGAGCAAGTATTTTTGTCAGTGAATAAAATTGCTCTGCTTCAGCAACTGAAAACAAAGGCAAAATTTATTCATGTTGGGAGTAACAAGAAACTCAACATAACATAATTTTCTATTAATGTTTGGGGATATTTTGTTTCGTTGATTAATTTTTTTTTGCTTAAAATTCTATTTAAAATTTCATCATTTACTATTATGATGCATTATCATCCATAAATGCTGGATTTGTTCGTGTGTCCATTGGTTTACCATTTGAATGACCATTCTGTGCCTTAGCTTTCTTATTTTTCTCATCATTGGCTGCATAGTGAGCTGTTCCTTCTAAGCTGAGCGTTTCCTGTCGTCCAGAATTACGAACCAAACAGAATACTGCAAGTAGCAAAAGTAAGGCACCGGCAATGAATAGGACATAAAGTAATGCAGTCTTCGCGACAGGAGGAACAGTTGTAGCAATGTTCATCAGGTTTGTTACTTCCTCTGGCAGTCCATCAATTCCCTAGACAGAAATATTTTATTACTGAATGCTCGATACAAATTGTGAAGTGTGGCGTGTGTGTGTGTGTGTGTTGTACATATGCACAGGTATATTTTGTTTGCAGTAAAATAGAATGGGCTACCCATAAATTATGTAGTAAAGTCCACACATCCACAGAGTGAAAAAGTGTATCTAAATAATTTAGTTTGTTTTCAGGTTCCATCAAATGTAAAAACTTGCAATAATTGTGAAAACATGTTGTTATAACTTGCAAATACCATTTGTACAGTAATAACTGAGAATAAAATATAATATTCTACAATATTTAATTTTTAACACTATTTGAATTTGAATCTTTTTGTTTTAAATAAATTGTTTGTATGTTTTAAAGAAATGTCATCCAGATGGTAAACAGACATTTTTTAATTATTGAAACCCTATATACAGTATAAAACAAAATGTATATCACAATGTTTTTGTTAACATGGTATTGAAACTATAAAAATGTAACAATAATTTATATACACAATAACCATAATGTTCTAAATTTAACTTATTGTTTTAATTGTAAAATAAATTTCTTACTATTCTTTTTTTTTTTAATTAGGTGTTTTAGTATAACTGAATATCAACAATTTAATTTAAAACTGCTAATAATTATATGACTCACAGTTTTTTAAAATGTTGTGTTTTCATTGCAATAATACTACTGGATATGACAAATTAAAATGCCAAATCAAGGTAAGCCACAATCAGTAAAGAATAATTGCATATGAAGACTCAGAATCAGATATAACACTAACTGAAATTGGGAAGCAAAAATTAATTCATGTTCAAGGTTTCCAAATGTTTATTAGTAATCAGTAAAAATAATAGAAAGTAGAAATAATAAAATATTTATATAAAACAGTGCAAAGATGAATTCAATAAAATAACAGCGTTACACAAATCATGGCCAATAAAGGTGAGTAAAGGACAAGCAAAAGTAAACAGAACTATTATAAAACTTGCTAAAATGAAAACAGTCAATAGTAACACAAAAGTTATATTACACACTCAATGCATTAATGATGATCAATGAAACTGATTACTGCCCAAATGGTGATGGTCTGACAAGAGCCTTCCCACATGCACACACAAAAAATAGATCACTGAAGGCTACTGAATATTCATAATTTTAAAGAATATTCAACAATATGTCATAATATACAACTCATCAATGACAATCACTGACTACATTTATTAGAATCGGACATTAAATCCATGAATATTCAACTTTCCTCTAACTGTACTAACCCTCTTGATCAAGATGCGACTATTACTGCTGAACTGAAGAACAATGGATAATTTCATCTTCTGAATAAGTAAAAATATTCTAAAGAGTACCGCATTGTGAATAATATAACACTCAAACTATTCACTGAAAATAAGCTGTGATTATATTGCCCATCGTACTGGAAAAATATTATACTGTGTTTTATTTGTTTGCCAACAAAATTTAATACACTTTCTTATTGTGTACACATGATGAATCATATTTTTAATAGCTGGTTTTTATTAACATAATTCTATCTAGACGTTTTCTCTTTCTCAGATTCTTAGCTTACGTTACGATGCTGTTGTGTGCATGTATGTGATGTGGGCACACAAATACTCTATTACTGTGTAAAATTGTTTTTGAAAACTTACATCTTCAAACCACATGATAGGGAACACAATATCAGGAAAACTGGCCACTTGCTTGATGTCTACCACTTGACTTACAGCCAGATTCACTTGAATTCTTGCTCGAGCTCTCAGAGCTGCTCCCATTGTCTGAAAATAATTTTAAAACATTTTTTATCCCTTTTTTGTACTTAATTAAACCAACTAAATAATTAAAAAACATTTAAAAGTACACTATATACAAAATAAATTTTAACTGACAAGGTAGCTTTTTGTCTTTTCAGACACTATAAATACGGGTGTAATGAGCCAATTACAATCGAAAGTAAAAAAAATTGAATTCATTATTTAAAAGGTGATATACGGAATTAATACAATATTTTAACTGCATTTATGCATTCAGTGCAGGAATACACGACATTCTTATCACTCGTTTCATGTATTGGTATAAATAAAGTTGAATAAATGAAAGTTAAATAAATTCAATTACTGAAAGCAAACCATAATGCATAAGGAATATTTATGAACTGAAATGGCGAATTTCATGACTTACTGAATCTTTACAATCACAAGAATAACCGAGACCAGTACATACAGCAAAACACCATTCGCATTGGCACTTGTAAAATCTGTTTTGGACCGTGCGTGCGTGCGTGCGTGCGTGCGTGCGTGCGTGCGTGCGTGCGTGCGTGCGTGTGTGTGTGTGTGAAAGAAAAAAGACAGTAATTTTCCAAAATTTTACTGTAAAATGGAGGGTAATTATTTGTTTATTTTCATAAAAATATAACAATAAACAATTAAGTGTACAGCTGATAGCATACAATGTGTTATGACAATATTTAAACTGAAATATTATACATTTTGTTTAACTGATTTTTATGTTTCTGAACTAGAGTAGACGAACACATGGATTTTGCCTGTAGCAACTGAAACCAAGGCTAATGACTGTTTACACAGTCATGTTCTACTTTATCTTCTCAAAGATATTAGTCATTAATGACCTATGGACTGTTCATATGAGTCACATGGTTAATGTCAAATGTGAAAGGTTTGCCCCCTCACTCACACACACACACACACACACACACACACACAACTTACTACTGTTACTATTTTCTTTTAATACACTTATAGCCCTTTCAATACACTTTTAATAACACAAATCTAAATTCAAAAGATGAGTTATTAAGCAAAGAAGACAAACAACTTTAGCAAGATTTTATGTTTTATCTATTGTTACATAACAGGAACTATTTAATGTTAATTTGGTGACAATATGGTATAATTCAGGGGTGCCAACAGCATGGTGTCAACATTTTTTGGAATTTTTTGTCGCACCACTGGAATTTGCAATATTTGTAATTTTTGGGAGGGATTTTCAAGGCGATTTTTGGGGGAGGATTTCGAGGTACTCAAACTTTTTCTTTGACTTTTAATCCCCCCATGTATTTTAAATTATCTCCTTATCAGCATCATAAATCAAACAAATCATTGAAGAAAAAGAATGCAATTACAAAATCAAGTTAGATTATGTTGATAAGGCCTTACGTACTACTGATTATTTTAGGCTAGGTTTGACCAGGCTTTTACATTTCTCATAATTTAGTTACTGATTAGGGATACTATAAAACTTGTTGGTATCGATAAAAAGAATAACATAAGTTTTTTAATTTCAATAATTGCTTAAATGGCTTTAGTTTTTCAAAAATTGTGGATAAAGCCTCAAAAGATCCACAGTTAATTTGGGTTTATCCCATACCCCCATATTGTGATCCCCTACCCACGAAATCAAATTTGGGGGGTTCAGAATACTTTTGGGGGAAACTGCACCATGGGCTTGGGGGAGGGCACCTCTGGTATAAACAAAATTCATTTTATATACCTGCACATACATATCTGTACATCTATGAAATTATCAATCGCTGTTCTTAATAAATATATCCTACACATGTTATTACTTGTGTTGTGTATTGTGTTTATACGTACAGGTTGGATGTCAATGAATAGTTCATGCTTCTCCTTTTCTGGTGGACTGATGCCTTCAACAGCTTCTCTTAGCGCAGGATCTGCCAGGTAGAAGTGTGGAAATGACAGCATTATTGGTGAATCTGTAGAAACAAGAAAGCAGTGTTACTAAAAACATATTAAACAGTAAAACAATATATAATTGCTTCTACATAAAGACAAATGTGGCCAAGGACTGATTGGCATCCCTGGGGGCCCTCGGCTGGAAGCAGTCAAGGGGGCCCCTACAACTACACACACAAACGTGTATCCTAGTCTTGCTGTGGCTCTGCAGCCTAGTGATAAGCTTACTGACAATAAAATAAGTTGTCAAAGTAAATACTATACCTGTAATAACATTAGGCCCACTATACATGTGTTTCTACACATAACTATACATGTTTCTACGTTGTTGTTGTTTTCTGTTTACTTAAACAGTTAATTTTTTGTTTCTACTGTAAAGAACATTTATACCCTTTAATTCTACATAAAATCCCAATTAAAAATATTCCACAGTGTATTACGGCAGTGGAACCCCCTTGAGCTCGGCACCCGGTCCACTGTCACTTAGTCCCACCAATCCATAGACCCAGTAGTGTAAAATTTTAACCGGGGCCCTCCTGAAAGTTTATGTCAAGGTTCTCCTTTTGAATCTTGACATAAGGCCTTGAGGCCCTCCCAGGCCTTTGGGCCCCCAGCCCTGAATACTGCAATGACAGTCAAACAAAAATGACAATAGCCTACTACTTGTCGCATCAGTCAGTTGCTGCACTGCATGCCTCTACAGTAACCTTCTTCACTTTCCTCCATTAGTAAATACTAAATAGGCTGTATATAAACAAGGCTGAGACGTGATCCCTTCCAATCTGACCAAAATAAATCGTTAAGATTTATTTCCAACAATATTCAGACGAGAAAAGGTTTTTAATACCAGTAAATATATATATATATATTTCTCATTTTTCTCAAAATAAATTTTGCATGGCTCGGGGCCCAGGGCCCTCGGCGATCGCTGACCTGGTCAGTCCGCCCCTGAATGTGGCAGTATATCAAGAAAAGTATTTAAGAAGCTGGCTTAGTCAAGAGCATTCAGCTCATGCCTGTGGCATCAACAGAGTTCTATATTCCTCTTCTCATCTTTGACTTTTTTTTTTAGAGCTCGGTGGTCCCCCCCCACAAATTTATGTTTTCGTAATTGCTTTCTAGTGAATCATTCTCATCCACTGTCTGGGCAGTATATGGTCCCCATGACAGGAATGATCTGTTTAATTCTTCTCTTTTCCTGCTCCTTACTCTAAATATCTCTTTTACAGCCATCTAGGTTCAGACAGTCAACAGACTTGGTTACATCTAAAAAATAAAATCATACAGCTTTTCTTGAAAGTTTTATATAACACACTACATATTTACATCTTTATCAGCAACATGTTTATGATGTAAAACTTTGTTGTATCACACTGAGTGTCTTGCCAACCTAACAAACCTGTTTTTGCAATTTGCCACTTACCCTCAATGTAAGATCTATTCAATAACACACAAGTTATAGTTGAGGACCTGTAGAGAATACTACACAGATATCTGTTCACTTTCCCTTTCACTAAACATCATAACAAAAAAATAATAAACACAAATGATATACTTATAATTAATCCATGATATAAGAGTGATCCACCCACTTTCTATGTTACTTTTAACATGTCACAATATATTCAAACTTGTTTTTTGTGATGGATGTGTTGAAAGATCAGCTACTTGCTCTTTCATTGAAACATATTCTATATTTTTGTTGTTCCCTTTCTCTCATACAATGGTACTTCACCTTTAGTCTTCAGTCTTTTTTGGTTTTCTGGAGTCTTTGCCATTCAAACTGCTAACTTAATGCTTTAAAACATTATGAATGGTTCATCATACACAGCTCATGTGATGTCCTAAACTATGTCTTAGAGACAACATGCTTCATTTACTGCTGTATAAGTGCCATATACTCAAGATGAAGATGATGACACTACCGGAATGTTTTTGAAAAGACCACAGCATTGAACTATCAATAAAAAGTTTTCACCTGCCTTTATACAAAAAAATTCATCTCCATGGCCTTTTTATGTAGTGATATATTCTTAGAAGTATCTACTACAGTTTAACACTGGGGTGATTATGAAAACAACTAAGTTATGAGATTGACTTCCCCGTACCATAGTTGACTACACTCTGATTCAGATGCTGATTTATAACCGAATTTTCATTTTTTTCTTTCATTGTCAGGGGATATCGATGGGTTTACAATTTTCCACACCATAAATTACACATATATTCTAGAGGTATTTTTGTTTGATTTTCTACCTTTCCACAATTTTGTAGTATGCTCAAATGAAGTTAATTAGAAGCTTTTCACATGTCCTTTATTTTGAAGTTTATCATCAATTACAAGTATCATTTAGGAATATCGCTTACTGTTGGTCTCTTCTGCAGACTAGACAATCATCAAGTATGTGCTGTATTGCCCACATATTTTTGTATAAAGGTAATAGTGATATTTACAACACAAAAAATTCTGTCTTTTCAAAAAACGCTGAAATTATCATTAAAGGATTTAGGGATCAAGGCCATAAATATAGTCTTATTTAATTTTAGAATTCTTTCTGTATTTCCTTTGATACTTTTGGGGAAGTACACATATATTTCTACTTTTATATCTCCATACAAGAATATACTTTCAATATCTGGTGGGTTTTAGCTCCTATCATCAGTAAAACCCTTACAACTGGCATCTTGATGACAGGAGTAAAGATCTCAGAATAGTCAATGTTTGTTTCTGCTGAAAGCCTTTTACAATAAATCTACCCTTATACTGAAGAATCATCTTTCTCCCTTTGATGTTAAAAGACCCATTTAATGACTAGGGTACTACAATTATTGTGATTTGCTAATGTACATGCATTACTGTGTTTTAATATTTGAAGTTCTGTATGTGTCATTTTTGAAGTTCTGAAAAATATATTGTTACGACAGTACAGAACAGTCTACGTGTTTGTCGAATGTTCCAGAAGAATCTCGCTCTAATGTGTGTGGCATACGTGACTGTCAACGCATTCACGAGAGTTTTCTCGAAGCCACCAGCCGCGCGGACTGTGTCAAGGCCGCAGTTAATTACGTAGTTCACACTGGCGCTAAGACGCAATTTGGAATGTTCTGGTCTTGAGCGGACATATAAATACATGGCGGCAGCGCCCTTAAGTTTCAGTATAGTAGCGACATATTTTCAGTGCGGTTCGAGTTATTATCAAGCGATATTACTGTGTACGTTCAAGTGGTTATTAGTAAAGTGTTGCGTTTTATAATCGGACGGTATAATTGTAATACAATTGTATTTAATATTAGTGACATTTTATTGTGTGTGAACAATTTTTATTTGATTTGTTGTAGGAGACTGTGTTGTTAATTACGAACTTTTTAACTGTAAAAATTAAAGCTGGTGATAGTGACTTAATTGGTGTCTTGTACTTATTTTGTTTTCCACTGTACCTACGACGATCAAGTAGACCATCGTAACAATATTTTTGTCAAATATAGATAATTAAATTAAAGGCTGTAAAAGTAAATGTAATGTTTTCCAGTCAAGTGTTTTAAGTGATCAGCAATCAAGGAAGCTTTGATTGTTACAGTGAAGCAATAAATTTAAACAGTTTGACAAAATAAAATGAAAAAGCTAAAAGTGAGATCAAAACGTTAGTAGAAGCAGCATGAACCAACTGATGGTGAAGTCTCTGAAGATGTTTTTTATTACTGCTTCTTCAAAACATGTTGGTAAGCTAATACACCATTTCTTCATATTAGCGTAAGCTAATATACCACATACGAAATAATTCAGTGTATAGATCTTATCAACATTGTTTATAAAATTTTCAGAGATAATTCTTTTATTTTTGTGTTTTAATTAGTATTAACCTTATATATTTTTTTAAAATTTATTTAAAACACATGTGCATCTGTCCACCTTCCCTTTCACTAAGCATCATAACAAAGAAATAATAATTAAACACAAATGATATACCGGTACTTAGAATAAATCCGTGATATAAGAGTGATCCACCCACTTTCTATGTTACTTTTGACATGTCACAAAATATTCAAACTTCTTTTTTGTGATGCCTGTGTTGACATTCCTGTACAAAACATGTGTGTACATTCTTGGAATGACAAAAATATATTTTTCAGAATGCGAGTTTTTTTTCACTTTACTGTGATTTAATACTTAATCACATATTCTGTAATTTTTACTGGTATACCCACAATAATAACATTTGAGATTTTCATAATTTGAGCTACTGTATGTTGATTAGACCTAACCTTCAATGTATTAGTTTGATGTTTGGACAGATGTTTGAGATATAAAAGCATCAGATTAGTTCCCAAATTTTTAGTTCATTGTTTCCTCTTTAATTACTAAATTTGGCTTTGTAGAATGGAATTCTGTGGAGGAATGATATGTTTGTCTGACAAGTTCTTTAAAATTTATCAACTTTATATTTCCCCCTTGCTATTCCAGCTGTATAGATAATTCTTGAATACTACAAGCAAATGAGGAATTGTTCAAATCCAACTCCTTTATAGTTCATGCCAATAATTTTGTTTTAGAAGTTGTAAACTATGTCCTGACTTTTTATACAGTGGGCAATAATTTTTCTGACATAGTTTCTGATGTATCACAAGTGACTGTAATGATTAACAGATCCTCTTCCATTTTCAATGCTTTTAATTCTTGTATTTACTTCTTTAGTGGTAAATATCTAACACCTTTGCGTTGAGTAGTTTTAGATATGATTTTAGGTGATACTTTTAGGGCAATTAACTCAAAACCAGAGCTTAAAAAATGTTTTAAAATATGTATATTTTGTCTTTTCATGAGGAATGTCTCCTGTTTCTTTCATTAATTCATGGAGATTATGTTGTGGTTACAAGACAAATTGCTGGCCAGGATCACATCTTTGATGATCTGATATGAATAATGACACTAAACAAAAAGTTAAATCGTGTAAAATTTGTTGATGATGCAGAATAAAAATCCTAATGTAATTAAATCATGGCCTTCTACGAATCTTGGTAGTGTATATTAATTTTAGAAAAAACTCATCAAGTGACTTTGTTAATTGTCATAGATGGTTATTCTAAAAGGATGGTTATTCACTAAATTATGAATAATAATAATTTTAGTGACATTACATCTAAATTATATTGAGTGTCAATCCCTAGTGTCACAGTGTCTGATAATGGTTCACCATTTAATGATAATAGATTTTCTTCTTTTTGTAAAAACTGTAGTATTTATAGTAGTAGTATTAATTCAGATTCCACCACTTGGTTGGTTTTCCTCTTGTTTCTAATGAATTTGCAGAGATAAAGGTTCACTCTTTAAAAAGTAATCAGTAAAGTCACTCTTAACTCACAATGATGTTTCATTACAAAATTATATAAATCCACATTTATGTTTGTTAAGGTTAATCCTCCTTTTCTAACTGGTGTATCACCCAAGAGTTAGTTTTATGTGAAATTATGAACCCAAATGGCCTATCGATTTATTTAATCCTATTAGTAATACCAAAAATTCTGTGAAAAGTGGGTAAAGAAGAAACTGAAATTTAGCAATGAAATTAAATTAAATTAAAATTTATGTAAGCCTACTGGGAGAGAAAATTCTTGTCAATTTGTATTACTTAAAAGGATTAATTAAATCGTTACCAGCTGTAATTACAAAGTAAAAAATAAAATGGTAACAGTGTGTATTTGGTTAAAGTTAACTCTTGTGAAATTAAAGTAGTTGTCTCATGTTTGAAAAGAAGTAATAGTGAGAATAGTGATAATAATGACGACAATTTGCTATTGGTATGGTGTTCCTACATAGTATAATACAAATTGCTCAAAATGATAAATAAAATATTTGTTAGTAGTCCTTATAAAAGACTTGTAAGAATTGTCATTCATTCTTCTCACAATAATTATTTATAATGTACTGTTGCTATTATTTTGCATAACATTATTACTGAATGTTAACACAAGTGAATTGTATTAATTTTGTTTGTAACTTTAAATTAGAGGAGACAAGGTTGTAAATGTGTCGATAGGAAAATTGATTACACAGGTCAGACAAGATGTCAGTCACTGTAGGACAGTGTCTGTAGTAGGAGTCTGTTTTATACTCATAACAATATACTTTACACTTTTATCATGTCAAAGTGTATATTTATTATTTAACTATTTTTGACAGTGTACTATATATTGGAACCTAAGGGGGAATGAATCATAAAAGTGTGCTAATACGAGGGGCTAATATGAAATCGTATTTTACAGGGGCCTGGATTAGAATTAGTCGGAGCATAAAATAGGACAACACAAGTAAAATGGGAACTCTTTAAATATTCTGTAATAATTTCTTTATGTGGTTTGAGGACTGAGTGTCATCTGGGGACTGAAGCCTTTTGATTCTGGAGAAAGAGGAATATGTACACATAAGTTGGCCAGTGCATGTGAATTAATCCAACATTAGTGGTAACTATGATGCAGAAAAATGTATATGTGCAGAAATAAAAAAAATGGTTGTGGAATAAGTCACAGATTTGCTACTCATTTCCCTCTAAAAAATGTGATGTGCCTATTTGCCTACTGTCCCCTACTGACAAGCCTGACACCAAATAAGCAAGAAGCAGAAGATGATGAAGTTGGAGTACAGTACGAAGTGTTGAATGTATATATAGATGTTGTTTTGATAGTTCTTCTTTTTTCACAGCACTAAATTAATATAGATTATTAAACAAAGTAAGTTTCACAAGTGAAAGTTTAATAATCTATATTAATAGTATATATATAGATACATACTGTACATATTTTCAGTGTTTTAATGGTTTCCCAGACCATCATAACACTGCATCCTTCCTCTTAATTCATTCAACTATTTTAACAACATCTGCTGAGATGTGTTACAGAACTGTGTGGAAGTTCTTAGATCAGATGCTGAAATGTAGGCGAAAGAATGAAGAGGACAGATGTGGTAATATCTGGAAATATAAGAGGCTGAACACACCTATTGAAGCATGCACAAAGGATTGCTCAGCACTCAGCTGTGTAGCAAAAATTATGTTCTCCAGACATGTTAATTAATTAAAAAATTGTAACTGTAAATAAAGTACAGAAGTGAAAAACATTATAGTATGGAAGGCATTATTTCCCTAATACTTGCATTCCATTTGTTCTGGTTTCTGATAACAATTTTTAACACAATGTTCCCACAGTGGTGGATCTACAGCTTGAAATGTTGGAACCAGACTGATCCACGGCCCAAGGGGCCTGTAACCTTCTTCTTCAGCTTAAATATGTATTGAATAAAATAATTAACGATAATGTGATGTATTTATAATATACACACACTTATTACTTTACTAATGGTACCTATAATCTCAATCTTCTATTGTGGTGTATTCATTGTTCATAACCTAACAATGTGTGTACATTGCGAGTGCACAGTGTATACGTCCTGACAATGGTCTATGACCAAAGTCAATTGAATGTGAGTAATTAAGACTTTATTATAAATCGTATGTATGATACCTTTAGGTTATGAACAATGAATACATCACAATAGAAGACTGAGCATAAAATAATGTTTTATGGGTATTAAAATATAAAAAATTTTTTAAAAGGATACCATAAAATAATATAGGTGTAATAATACTTCACTATAATTTTCTCAAGATTTCTAACTGTACATTAAACACACACACGCGCGCGCGCGCGCAATTTGTGTACATACCAATCCTACCAAAAAATGCTGACCCCCTATGGACAATAATGGATTTATATATGGAAATAATAATAATTTAACATAAAAAAGAATCTGAAAGTTTACATAATAATAAACAGTGCGTATAGTATATAGCTGAAACTTTCACAACATGGGTTCCCCCGTCATTGTGTCCTGGCTTCTGTAGCTTCCTTGCTTATTCCTCTGTTATAAAAATGTTTGTTCTTACTTCAGTAGGCCTACTTCTTAATGATTTGTCTGGCACTAGACTAGATGCTATGATGAATTTTGCTTTGTGTGATGAACACTGGTTTATATTTTGCATTGTGTGAGTAAGTTACAATTCTGAAGCACAGTCATGCCAACTTGTAAAGCATAGTATGAATTGAATTTCCTTAGTTATGGTGAAAATAGTGTGGTGTGACACAATGTTATCACATTCAAAATTTTACTTTGCAAGTGTCATGAAATTCAACACGTAGAAACCAAATAATACAAACTTAAACATTTAGAACAGAATTTCAAACAAAGTTGTAAATTTATATATATATATACTGTTAATGATTTCGAGGTTCGGTCATTAATCATGAAAACTCAGTTTTGCGACGTTTCGAGATTTATTCTTCTCATAATCATGCCTACAACATTAATATAGTCTTACTACAATTATATTATTTGTAAGTGTGTATAGGTGTGTGTAAAGTCATACATTACTATAACTATTTATTACCTTAACTGTGAGATGAGCTACAGCAACCACATTACACTAAACACTTATCACTGTTCCACACTTATACACATATAACACATTACATTTGTATAGTGTTAGCATTATGTAGTTATCTGACAGACTGCCAGCGATATAAAATTTTAATAGTGCCTTAACTAGTAAGTTGTTCAGTATTCCTATAACCTGTAAACTATTGTCCATTTTTAAAAAGAGTGAATAAGATTAGAATAACACTTGCTAAGACTTTGTACGTCCGTTTTCTTGTTAACTGAAAGGTGTTTATTCTTCTCTATTGTTAGCATTTCTAAGAATTGCCGTTTAAAGTGATTTCTTTCTGCATGAATTACTTTAGCTTTATGAAACTGAAACGAGTGACCGTGTGTACGGGCGTGTTGTGTTAGGGCCGTGGGATCAGGTCTGTTAGTATTTACTTTCTGGCAGCTATATTTATGTTGATAAATACGTCTTTTGAGATACTGTTCAGAACAACCGTAATATTTTTTACCACAGTTTTCTTCACACGGTATTTCATATATTATGTTGGATCTTAGTTCTAATTCATCCCTGTCTTTAGTATGCGTAAAACATTTATTATTGATAGTGTTAACGTTTTTGAAAGCTATTTTTGTATTGTGATTAGCATTAGTGAGGATCTTAGAAAGTCTTTCTGATAATGATTTGACATATGGAAGGGAGAAATATTTTTTAGTTGTAGTAGTGTTATCTTGATTACTGGATGTTGTATTCTGTCCTACAGGTGTATTACCATTTATTTGGTTATTAGTCGCGTCTAAGTTATTTATTTGGGTTTTAGTGTTTTCTACCATGTTATGATTATGTCTGTAATTTTCTCGCAATATTTTGCAAATTATCTTGTGGGGGTACCCATTTGTTAGCAATAAGTCTACTAGTCTATTATCAATTTCTTTTTTGTAGATGTCTGTTGTAAGTCTGTGTGCACGATTTATCAGATTTTTAGCTATGAGATATAACAGGCTATGCAGGATTCATACTACCGCACATACAGTGGTACACACTTAAATGCAGATACCAAAATCTTAAAAAAACTCTTTTTTAAGATTTCCTTTACAGACATATTTATGCAGCAATAGAAAAAGAAAAAAACTTACTATTCTATACCAATATAAATTTTACATGTACGTTACTAGTACTGTTTTAGTTATTAAAATATCCATGTGATGTTAAAGATACTGTATGGATAACTCTACTTTACCCTGCAGAGCATTTAATTGAAAACAGGAATGTCTCAGACAGTAAGTCTGTGTCTTTTGTTCACAAAAGACAAAGATCTATCAAAACTTTCATAGTATAATACAAGCTAATATCTTGAATTATACAAACCCATTATGTGTAACGTCTGGAATACATAACATGTTTACTATACTAATTAAATATCTGATGCGTCCACCTTGAAAATAAAACAAAGTCTGCATCTTCGATGTGTCACAAAGATGATAAAATGAAGTCTATTAGTTTTGTTAATTGGCTGTAGTGTGGTGTAGTGTTTGGTCACCATGTTATACACAGAGCTGTTGACTCTACATGTGTGATGTCATTAAATGCACAGAAACTAAACAACACAAACCAACTAAACTTCAAACACCTCTCCCAGTTGCTCTCTCACACAAAGCTTATAAAATGTGGCCTCAATCATAAATCATTTTCATGTCTGTTTATTTTATTTGAATCTGGGTCTTTTTTTAGATTGCATTTGCAGTCTGTTCTGTACAGCACTGAGGTGACTTATGGAGATCCTCAGTTGCTCACAGATAAAAGTTCTGGTTCTGGTGCCTTACTTCCTTATATTTTGGGTAATTTTTTTCGGTCAGGTTCCTTCTGGAGGGGTGTATACTCATAGCATTTACACCCGGTCTATGAATACTTAACTCTGGGCCATTCCAACCCCTAATTCAAATGTTTTTGCTTGTGCTTGTATTTTACACAAGACCCCTGGTCAACTAATTAAAAAATTAACTACACATGTGTGTATTACATTTAGATTATGTAACTATTTGTTTATTATGGTATATGTTTACTAAGAATTAACTTTGACTGCTTCCTACAAGCCACCTGTTTCTCAGAATAATATAATAACATTTTAAATTATTTAAATGTAAAAACATTAAAGCATATAAAATGTTTAAGGTTTACATACTGGTATACTGGTACATATCATACACACATGTTAGGCCTAATACAAAGTAATTTGCAATTTACAGATCGAATTATCTAGATTTTAAAGCAGCTTATGCACAATTCAAATGTTGAAGTTTAATTTACATGTTTTTTGATTGATTTTTATAAAAAAAGCTGTATTTTTCACACACACACACACACACACACACACACACACACACACACACACACACACACACACACACACACACACACACACACACACACACACACACACACACACACACACACACACACACACACACACACACACACACACACACACACACACACACACAGTGTGTGATAAATTACATTTATAGTTGAATATATTAAAATTAATTAGGCCTATGTGTTTCCGTAATAACATGTGTATCAATGTGTTTTTAAAACTTGTTACTGTTCTTGTCTTGAAGTGTAAATATCTTTATACTGTATTAATATGCTGTCCAGGTTTTTCTTACATGAGTCATGTTTTGAGCATTAGTCAATATGATCATCGTCAGCCATACTGGTTTTGTTGTCTCTAATATGAGTATGAGTTAATTCTGGGATGAGTTTACAAATTGTTATTTGATAAACTTCACTGGTACTTACCATATTGACAGAGGGAAACATTGAATAAACCGTGTGGAGCACAAGGGGAACCAGAAGGACAGAAACAGTCATTTTCAGGATTCTGGACAGGCTCAGAAAATACATTCAGTGGGGGACTGAACCTGTAACCCAACACTCCGCCCGCTGTATCCACTTCTTTTTGAAATCTAAAACAGTTAATATAATAATATTAACAATCACATGGTGAAGCGATTCTGAGTTTGTCCAATTGGCAAGTCTAACCATTTTGTCACAATTTTTGACAAACACTGTAATCAAGAATATAATTCATGTAAAGTTTATACATTTGTGTAAATTCAAACTTTCTATAATATAACTGGAATGTATATTTAAAATAACAATTTTTATGTATAAATCATCAAAGTTGTTTTTACAAACAAAAAGGTTGAAATAATAATATTATTATTATACAATATTACAATATATTATTACAAAACTACTACTAACATTATTACAATTATTAGTATAGTAAATGTAGTTAACGTTATACTGACTAAAAATTCTTTTTTGTATGAAGCCTTCTCAATACTGAATCCAGAATCCAACATTACTTTCTTAACATTAACAAAGTGCATATTCTTCCACCTTTCCCTGTACTTTCACTTTTCACATGTTGTGAACAAACAACACACTTTCTTTGTACTCTGATTTTCCCATCTAGAATGGGTACTGTATCTGGAAAATGTATTTCCGCCAGCCACACAATTTTCACTGAATTCTTCTGTGTATCAGAGGAGATGTCTGAATTAGTTGTGCAGTAACTACCTTCATCAAGTCTCTTGTACTTACCTTTTTGTTATTTATGTTCTTATAAATAATGACAGAGTTTGTTGCCATCACAAAATACTCAGAAAAGCAAACTTCTGCCACCATTCCAATTGTCATATGGTCAAAAGCTGCACACGACAAACGCTGTTCAATCATGTCCCGTATTACCTTATTTCTATTATAACCAATCACAGCAGGTGGATTCATAGACGTCTCACCCTTTTTTTACGTTTCTTGCACCATTTCAGCTCTGTGACTGTCAGTCATGTCCCTTCTTACCTTATTTCTATTACCAATCACAGCAGGTGGATTCATAGACGTCTCACCCTTTTTGTACGTTCCTTGCACCATTTCAGCTCTGTGACTGTCAGTCATATCCCTTCTTACCTTATTTCTATAACCAATCACAGCAGGTGGATTCATAGACGTCTCACCCTTTTTGTACGTTTCTTGCACCATTTCAGCTCTGTGACTGTCAGTCATATCCCTTCTTACCTTATTTCTATAACCAATCACGGCAGGTGGATTCATAGACGTCTCACCCTATTTGTACGTTTCTTGCACCATTTTAGCTCTGTGACCGTCAATCATATCCCTTCTTATCTTATTTCTATTATATCCAATCACAGCAGGTGGACCCATAGATGTCTCACACTTTTTGTATGTTTCTTGGACCATTTCAGCTCTCTGACTGTCAATCATGTCCCTTCTTATCTTATTTCTATTATATTCAATCACAGCAGGTGGACCAATAGATGCCTCACCCTTTTTGTATGTTTCTTGCACCATTTCAGCTCTCTGACTGTCAATCATGTCCCGTATTACCTTATTTCTATTATATCCAATCACAGCAGGTGGACCCATAGATGTCTCACCCTTTTTGTATGTTTCTTGCACCATTTCAGCTCTCTGACTCTCAATCATGTCCCTTCTTATCTTATTTCTATTATATCCAATCACAGCAGGTGGATTCATAGACGTCTCATCATTTTGTTTCTTGCACAATTTCACCTCTGCGACAGGTTGAAACTATCCACATATCTCGTTTGTCCTACTGCCACAGAGTCACGATATTACAGATCTTCAGAAAAAATTGGGCCCCTCTCTTCAATCTTGCAGTCTTCATTTCATTTGGGACGCCTTTCTTGTCTTCCATTACAGTTCTAACAATACCAGTGTCCAAGGCTTCAACCTGTTCTGTTAAGTTAATGCTGGTGTAGAATCTGTCAGTGTACACTTTATGACATTTTCCTAACAACCTAACAACAACTGCTGCCCTCTGTTGTCAATATTATCAGTTTCCCACAGCAAATTTCTACACTTCATTTAAACCTATTCTGAATCTGCCAGAGTACAACTGAGTAGTACAAATTAATTAATTCAAGTCTCATACAAACAATGGCATACTGTTACTCAGAATGACAAACTATTTTTTAGGAATTTACTTGATATACCTATTTGTTTGTTTGGCACCTGCACTTTGAAGCTTATTTGACTCCTGGTTTTTGTTGTCCATGACATGTCCCTGGTTATTAATTAACCATAAATAACACTTCTGACTCTGATCACAAGTTATTATTGACAAAAATGATAAGCTCTAAAGGAGTGAAAACTAGTTTAGGGCATCAGGTAAAAATTTATCATTTTTATCAATAATAATTTGTGATCCCAGTGGGTAGTGTTGCACACTATACCTCTTATAGACAGCTTATTTGACCTTGAAATGTACACATGCCTTCATCAGTTGCGAGAGTCACCAATCTGGAAACGTTCTTGATATTTATTTCTGTCAGATCTGATCTGGAACAGACCATTAAAACCATCTTGCCCTTTCTTTTTCTCATTTGAATCGTTCATAAAAAAAGACATGAATGTACAAGTTCAAGTGTGTCCTCGGACATGATGTGAAGGCGGACATGATAACTATAAATAGGATCTGTACTTCAATGGTATCTGATATTGCTGGCTGATAACATGTGGAGAAAAATACCTAAAAAATATTTTTTGTCACTCTGAGTTATGGGATGATAAAAAACATTCTTTAGAGGAAGGAAAACCACGACAATGAGCATTGAAGACAGAGATGGAGAGATGATATATGATCAGCACAAAGTAGCCAGACATTGGAAAGATTACTTACAATGCCTATATTCAGAGAATGGCTATCAAGGATATGGGATAGAAGAAGAGGATTAAATAGGACATGAAGAGCGTGGGGAACCTACTATGATGGAAGAGTTTGAGAAAGCATTAGATGAGCTTAAAGTAAATAAGGCGATATTCCAGCAGAGTTGCTTAAGACGGGAGGAGAGAAACTAAAACCAGAACTGTATGAAATGGTCTGCAAAATCTATGAGACAGGAGAATTGCCAGTAGACTTTTCTAAGTGTATTATAGTGCCAGTGCCAATACCTAAAAGACTGAATGCTCGATCATGCAAGGACTACAGAATGTTAAACGTGGTGTCTCGTGCATAAAAAATAATTACCTGAATCATCCTACAAACAATATAAAGTAACATAGAGAGCCGTTTGACAGAAGATCAGTTTGGTTTTAGGAAAAATATGAGAACAAGGGAGGAAATTTTGGCATTGAGACAGATAATAGGAAAACGACTGAGGAAAGACAAAGCGACATTTATAGCTTTTGTTGACTTAGAAAAGGCCTTCAATAACATTAAGTGGAACAAGCTGTTCAGTATTCTACACAAAGCAGGAGTGC
The DNA here is from genome assembly GCA_034769895.1 of Magicicada septendecula. Taxonomy (NCBI): domain Eukaryota; kingdom Metazoa; phylum Arthropoda; class Insecta; order Hemiptera; family Cicadidae; genus Magicicada; species Magicicada septendecula. Next base: position 288,834,388 of record CM068376.1, read on the forward strand.
CCTACAAAGAACGAAGATTGATCCAGAATCTTTACAATCACGAGACAGGCATAGTTCGATGTGGAAACCATCAAGAGGAAGCGAACACTGAGAAAGGAGTAAGACAGGGATGTTCTCTGTCTCCATGTTCGTCTAAGAAGTGATCGATAGAGTAAGGGAAGACGCCCATCTCGGAGTAAACATACACGGGGAAAAGTGGACATGCTTAGGTTCGCAGATGACATAGCAGTGACTGCAGAGCGCAACGAAGATTCATGACATAATGGCTCAAGTTATGAAGAATGAATTCAATATGAAAATAAATGAACAAAAAGACCAAAGTCCAAGTCTGTAGTCGGAAGGAAGAAGATCCAGTCAGAATAACTCTTGGAAATAATGTTCTCCAGGCAGTTAAAGAATATAACTATCTAGGAAGTAAAATCACAAGTGATGGACGTAGCAGTAAGAAAATTATAAGCAGAATTAACCAGGCTAAAATTGCTTTCAACAAACAAACAAACCGCTTCACTTCAAACACTATCAGCCTAAAAATAAGGAAGACTCTAGTAAAGACATACGTGTCGAGTGTTGCCCTATATGGGAGTGAATCTTGGACAATTGGAGAAAGTGACAAGAAAAGACTCCACACATTTGAGACCTGGTGCTACAGAAGAATATTCAAGATAAACTGGAGAGAGAATATAACGAATGAGGAAGTCTTTAGAAGACCTCAGGAGGAGAAGAGCTTGCTGCGAAATTTAAAAGGCAGAAGAGCTAAGTTTATAGGGCATATACTACGACACAATGGGTTGGCTAAGAGAATAATAGAAGGAACAATTGAAGGTAAGAATCATAAAGGTCGACCCCGTTTAGACTAGACAAAACAGCTTATGGTCGATATGAACTGCACATCATATTTTGAGTAGAAAAGAAAAGCAGAGAAGCATGAAGAATGGCGAGCTGCTGTCAGCCAGCCTATGGGCTGCTAACCTAGAAGAGAGAGAGTCACTCTGAGTAACAGTATTCCACTGTCTGTAATGAGACCTTTGGGATAATTAATTTGTACTACTCAGTTTAGCCAATGACTGACGGCCATATAAGTTTGTTTCCTCTTACATGACATTTATAATTTGATATTTAAAAAAAATATATATTAAAAAATATCCGTCACAAAACGTGAATCATCAAGCCCTAAGCCTGGTGTATATGACTGTTACCAACAGTGGGGCGTTTGGCACCAGAGCACTAGTAGGCCGCCTGCTAGGAACGCTCCCGGAACACTGGGACGAGCGTTAAACTATTTTTTTATGCCTATCTACTCGCGTTTACTTGGTTGACGGGTGTCCTGATTTCACTGTTTTGATACGTGAAAATATCCCGATTTCATGATACACAAATATGGTAACATTACAGTTTCACTGTGTATGGTCTCCAAGTTGCATTAATTAAGTGAGAATAGGTAGATACCTGATTACATTTTCCTTCATGAAACTTCGGTCGTTAGGTATGACGCGTTTCGGGCTCACAGTCCCATCTTCAAGAGAAAATCACTCGAGGCGAGCTCGTCAGTACAAAACAATTAACACACACATAAAAACACAGAATTCATTTATACTCACAACGCGCAAGAACACAATGCGCATCATCGAGAAAATGGGAAGAATACCAGTTATACAAAGCGGCTAGATTACAGAAGGAGTGCCTTTTGAACGATATGTCTCATTCATATCTAACGCGCTCTTTGATACTATAATACAGCAATTCCCAAATACCAGTCAGTCACGGACCCCCAAGCGAATTATAATATAGTATATAATATAATTTTTGCTAATTCAGTGTGTCCTAACGACCTAATCTTGCCTAAGTGCCTAACTGAAGTAAAATTTCTGGAGATAAAATAACTACCAATATTTCTTAAATTGCTTTTATTGTACAAAGATTACAAATACAGTTGGAATCCCAAGAAACACTTTCTTCAATTTAAAAAAACTTATGTCATGTAACTAAACTTGAAATGAACACACAGTTCTCCTAGTCCTAGAACACTTTGCAATTACTCAGTACTTAGGAAATAGCCATATGCATTTTCTGAAAAATGTGCATCAGCTGGTGAATGGATTTCTAATCCAACCGTTTTCAAGATCTGGTGCAGGAAAATACTCTCTCAGCCTGCCTGCCAAGGTGTTGAGATGCACTGATAATTCAATTTTCACTTGTTCACTTGGACAATTAATACTTTGTAACTAAGCACTCAATATTTAAAAAGCTAGCATACATTTTAGGGATGATAAGTCTCAGTATTGAAATAATCACTATGTACACGTAACAACTGTTCAGTGTGAATGGTGAAATCTATTTTTTTTTTACTCAAAATTTCTTCAATATTGGGCCGCATTCTGGAGATATTTACATGGAAATCATCATGAACGTTGAGCCGATTTCTATATTTATTTTTCATGAAACAGAGCGTTGAGAAAGCCTGCTCACATGTGTAGGTTGTGCAAAATGGAACTAAATGTTTTAATGCCTTCAGAGCTAATTTCTTCTGGTCCCGTTGTACAATCAGCCAGAATTCTATTATTTTTTCAGTATTAAAAACAGTTTTCAACATTCCATTGCTTGACAAATCAATAAGTTGATCTTCCTCTTCTTCGGTCAAATTTCGGTCTTCAATTTTGCTGGTGAATGGATTTCTAATCCAATTGTTTTTAAGATCTGGTGCAGGAAAATACTCTCTCAGTCTGCCTGCGAAGGTGTTGAGATGCACTGATAATTTAATTTTCACTTGTTCAGGTAATTTCTCACAACTAGATTCCAAAAACTGTTGTAGAGTTGGGAAGTTTGTGAACGAATTCTTTTCAACTCGTTTGGCCCATACTTCAAACTTCTTAATGGTTGCTTCAATCTTATCTTCAACTCTGAAGATATCTATTTCTAAGTAATTTCCTTGCAAACTCAAATTCAGCACATTTAAATGCTCAAAAATATCTGTTAAATAAGCCACTATGCAAAGCCAAGAAATATCACTAAGTGAATTTGAAAATTTTGTTTCTAAAAGGAATATCTGAACTTCATCTCTTAGCTCAAAAAATCTCTTAAGAATCTTGCCCCGGGAGAGCCATCATATCTCGGTATGCAACAGAAGCTGAACATGTTCACTCTGCATATCCTTGCATAGGGCCTCGAAAAGCCTGGATTGAAGAGGTCTTGTTTTTATGAAATTTATAATCTTAACAAGTTTTTCAAAAGTATTTTGAAGCATATCAGGCATATTTTTGCCACCAGAGCCTCCCTATGAATACAACAATGAGTCCACTTAACATGTGGTGCTACGGTCTTCATCCGACTGAATAGTCCCGTTTTATAGCCAGACACTGACCCGGCACCATCAGTAGTAAGACCAACACATTGTTCCCAGCTGCCATGTTTGGGGAAAAACTGATCAATGGCATTGAAAATGACCTCTCCTGTTGTTTGCATCAATTCACAGGAAAATAAAAAAATCTTCATATAACTGAAACTCATAAATAAATAGAACAAAAACGAGCATAGTGGATTTGTTGGTTATGTCAGTGCTTTCGTCTATTTGTAAAGCGAACATATCGCTCTTACATAACTTTAAGAACATATTTTCCTGAATATTTTCTGACATATCTGAAATTCTCCTTTGAATCGTATTATTTTATAAGGGAATTGTACCAATTGTTTTAGCTGCTGATTCCCCAAGCATTATTTGACACATTTTTACTGCAGCAGGCAGAATTGGTTCCTCTCCAATTGTGTGTGCCTTGCCAGAGTTGGCAATAAGCTCAGAAACTTGGTAAGAAGCTAAGGTTCCATTTTCATTAATATTCAAGCTCGTTTGTTTCATAACATTTCGAGATTTTTTTAACTCAACTAGCTTAAGTTTAAAAAACTCTACTGACTTACTTTTACATTCAGGATGTTTGGTGTCCAGATGGCGGCGCAATTTTGCGGGTTTCATAGCCTCGTTGGACAAAACTTCCAGGCAAATAACACACCGAGGCCTCGGCTTATCTTCAGATCCGATATATGTAAAGCCTAAATGCAAATATTCACTGTCATACTTTCTAATTTTTGAACCAGAATTCACTGTTGTCGGCACACTGTTAACGTTAGGGTTAAGGTTAGAAACTTTAGAAGTGGGAACTTCATTTGGAGGCTCAATATCATCGTAAGTGAAGTCTTCTTCTACACCAACATCACTTATTGTCCTTTTACGTTTAAAACATCCACTTTTTAACCAACAATCCATACTTTGTTCTCAAATCACGCAGGAAATACAGAAAAATACCACGTCTTCACTGCACGAATGTAAACTCAACTATGGGTTACCGAGATGGCGTGAAGAGCTGTGGCGCTGGAGGGAAAGCGCACGCATGCGCGTTTCCCCTCCTGTAGCCGACTTGCCAACAAACAATCGCAACGCGCTCTGCACCACACCTCTGAGCTCGACTCGACTAGTTACTTGTGCTACTTACTTCCTTAGGCCTACTGTAACTACTCTACGTACAGATTAATCTGGCATAATTTAATTTTTTTAATGGTTACCATTAATTATTTTTTATCACAATAAAAAGAAAGTAGACTAAATCGAATATAAGTTATACAAATTTTCTTATATAAATATTTTTACCAGTTGTCCGCGGACCCCCAGGGGTCCGCGGACCACCTTTTGGGAATCGCTGCTATAATACACAAGCTAGCACAGACATGAGGAGTATTACCGGCATTGGACTTTATACAGCCAGTACACTTTTACTTTCTCGACGTTGCGCATCATGTTCTTGCACGATATGAGTATATAATGAATTTAGTGATTTTATGTGCGTGTTAATTGTCTTGTACTGACGAGTTCGCCTCGAGTGATTTTCTCCTGTGACCCCGAAACGCGTCGTACCTGACGACCGAAGTTGCATGAAGGAAAATATAATCAGGTATCTACCTATTCTCAACACTACAGTTTCTTGTACTTACTGAAGAGGCAGGAGCCTGCAGATGTCCTTGTCATACACGTATATTGTGTCGTTCTTCGTGATGTGAGGTGGGAACACGGATCCGTCGCTTCCCGATACTCTGTTGCACTTCTCCGTCTTCCAGTGAGTCAAGTGGTTGAGCCCGTTGTATGTGTCCACAAGACCGTACTTTGTGATGTCGTTTTCGCCGGTAAACACCGTTACGATGTCTTTGGACGTTCCGTTTTTCTGCAAAATATAAGTGTCATTTAGTATTAATACTGATAATAAAAATTAAATGCCGATGCGGGATAGCCACTATTTGTAGATACCATGCTGGGCAGGCAACAATTAGCCTCGAGATCGAAATTGTATAAAAGTTTTTAACCGTTTCTGCTCAAAATGTAATAGCAATTGTCAAATTGTCATATATAATTACTAAGCAAAATAAACAGATCCTCAACAGAAGTTAGGCTTATCAATATAGGCTGTTTTAGTAGCTTCGCGATTGACAAACGAGGATAATATGGCAACTGATTCCTCATAAATGATGTAGGACGGGTAGCATTATTTATATACGAATTGCCTAGATCACGTAAAAATAAAGGCCGTATTTCCAGAGCGAGCGCGTGCGTGTGTAGGCGTGTGCTATACACGGTAGAAAAGTGGCACACGAGACGAAACAGGACCAAAACAATCTTCTGCTTCAAACAGAAATCTTCTGCATTTATACGAACTAAATATAACATTTTCCAAACGTTATATTTATACATACATTAATGTTTGAAAAAGGGGTTAATTATATTATAACCGACGAATACTATAGTTTGCAACTCTTCATCAGCCGTGCCTTGAGGCAGATAAAGTGTTTACAGAGTTACGCTACTTTTACAAGAAGAACGGTCTCATTCTGTAAACGTGTTTCTCAGTTGTTGTTCTAAAATCAAATAATATCAATATAAGTTCTTAGTTTGTAACAAAGACTAAAGGTTAATAAAAAGATAATCTACTTTAACGCGTTGTAATCGAGTGGTTCGTTTGTCAGCCCAAATTTAAAATAAAACATTTCTAACCATACTGGCAAAATATTATTGGGTTTGCGCGTGAACGGTCGTAATATTACAGCTGGATTCGGTTCGCTTTAAGACACAAGTGACACGTAGAATACAATAAATTTCCAGGACGATCTAAGTAACAGTGGTGGGTCGTTCACGAACGACCTAGCCAAAAAGAACTACGCCGTCAAATGAACTACTGACTACAGTCGTTCACGCCGCAGGACAGTAGTTCGCATTAGCTACGCTCCTATGGGCCACTTATAAAACTAAATAACCGTAGTTCGTTGTTTTTTGTTATTTCAGACGTGTGTTATTTATTACGACTCTTAAATGAGAGACGGGTTTCGCGATTCTGGCCGGAGGCGACGTGAACAAAATTATTTTCACAATTTTTGTTTGTATTTAAATAATATTTTATTGCGTCCGTTTTGTTGAAACGCCAAAAAAAGGTATCGGTTATCTTTCAGCTAATCTTCATGGGCTTTGATGTTATCTCACGTGCACGAGGAGGCTGGCCATCCCTGGCCTGTAACCTAAGATACACAGAAAGAGGAAGGTGTCAAATTTTGTTCTTTTAGAAAATGGGGTTCGACAGATTGAACTAGTGATCTAGTTAATTGTGCTAGTTCGCTGAAATGAACGACCGATCTATGATACGTTCGTTTCGATGAACTACTTTGCCCATCTCGTAATAACCGGTTTGTTGTAAGACAAAATATTCGTTGTCGCAACTTTTTCATCGTCGCCACCAACATTTCAACCATCATCTGTACGACGTCCGTGCGGTACGGATACACAAGCATGGTCCGCCCTTTTCATTGCCACTCGTCCCGAACTGTGTGACAGACACCGAACCAGAACGGTTATCAATTCGCTCGTGACGCAGTTCACACTCGAATAATCTGGCTGTTATTGTCACGTATACTACAGGGGTTAAAAGTTATACAGTGGCGTATCTAGAATTTGGCTTTGGGGAGAGTTCCGGGGTCGGGTCGGCTTCATACAAAAGACAAAACAAGTTGAGACTAATCAACGTTATTGTGTTTAATGTGGCTGAAAAACGCGTGATAACATCCTGAAATCAATCCCATTAAAATAAACGCTAATACACAATAAAAATACGCGTTATTGAAATATTGTTAAAAGATACTTATTGGCTGAATTTATTTTCCTATATTTTATATTTCAAACGTATGCCCTAATGCTGTGTAATAAACCTGTTTGTATATTTAAAAAAATTACTACTTTATTAGCGTACACAGCTAAAAAACATAAATAAAAATAAAACAGCCTAAAATTACGAGATTAACAAAATTCGTCAACTTTTTCGACCCTCTGGGGGGGGTCCCTTTCGTCCCCCCCCGTAAATACGCCCCTGGCTTCTGGAGTTGATTAATTATAAATTATAATTTTTATATATTAATAATTATAATTATTTTATAATAGAACGTTCATATTTATCACCATTGTGTTAATTTTGCTTCCAAAGGAAACAATACGACTCTATAATTTTTGTTTCATTCCAAGTATTTGTTTTTTATTACTGCGGTATAAATTGACTACGTTATATCACTACGATATAACACAACGAATACATATAGGCTAGGTACATACATAAGTATGTAATAATTTAATAACGAAATACATTTACAAACAAGAACATATGAAAAAGAAGATTTAAGTGAAATAATTCATTCATTTACACTACACTTTTGGCTGTCAAATTGACGCTTGCCTCCACTCTAGGTTTGTATACGCGTATTATAAGATGTTTTAACATCTGAAGTAGAAAATGTAATTTTTACAACTTTTTAAAATAATGCGATTTTAAAAGTAAAAAACGTGTAATTAAACTATGAGGATTCGTTCTCTGGAAATGCTTGGTACACCCAACAAAAATCGCTTTTTAATGCGACTAAGAGACAAAGTTTCTTCAGTGTCATGTCCCTGTGACGCATCAGAGTTACCTGTTTGTTTTTCCCACAGCAGAATTACATATAATCAACCTATTCCACAGTTTTAATAAGTCAATGCTGTAATGTTGTGCGGGTATAATGGAGAATCACACTGCTGACGAGTTCAGTTGGCAGAAGTGACTTCAGATGTTCACTGCTAACTCATGGTTATGTAATACACATCAATAATTATGTATTACTTTTACAAATAAAAAATAATATTTTTTAAAATTTAACGCGAACGTTAATTTAAATGTGGCTGAATACTTGCGTTGTAAAAAAATGTAAATATATTACAATGTGTGTGTTATAATGTGTGTGTGTGTTGCTATATCACTTTGCCGCTAGCAGTAAAAACGGAAATGAAATAATTACTATTGAACTACAGCAACGAACCACGGAAACAACAAGTGAATAATGAAAAAGAAATAAAATGAAATGGAAGGCGCCTAGCATACTCAAACTGTAGGTGGACGAGAGAAGGAAGGTAATGTAAGGGTCTCGAAACTGCGAAGGCAGGAAACAGTATAGGGTGACGACGGTGCAAAGGGACACAAGAGGCGGAAAAATGTATGTACGAACTGTAATTCCGAAGCAAAAACACACAGAGTATAATGTAAAGCGACAGAAACCTGACTTACAGACACCCATACTCACGAAACTCTAACGTCGCTTTGGATATTTAAAAATACGGCGACATAAATTTAGAAAGTGGACGGACGGACGCGTTTACGGTTACGTAACAGCAATGCAAAGCAGTTGTCAGTGCTGGCGCCTCGGTACCCACTGCCACAATAATAATATTGTTTCCAAAAACGAACAATCCGTTACAACCACACAGTGTCTCCTACGTCTAACAGGCGATAACATTTCAGTGCATGTGAGATTCTTATCAGTCTGTTCGATTTTGCTGAAAGGGTTTTCCACCGTGCGGGAATATGCGAGTTCACGTGTGTATACGTGTCATGTGATTCCATGTACCTTTTGCAGTCAAGCTGAGCCAAAGGCTCTAAACCTGACGGGCCTACGTCAAACTTAGCATCTTCGGAGCCGTTATCGGAGCCTACCTTTCTCACCCCCATCCAAATATGAAGATCCTGCACATTTCTTTGAATCGTTAAATTCTTTCTTTTTATTTTCTAAATTTTCGTTATATTGCAGACAGCGGAATTGAGTTTGTAATTGACCTGCTAGGAATTTGATATGCAAGAATCAAAAGCACAATACCAGGTAATTTTCAAATAAAATAATTTAGTTATGATAATGGAAAAATATTTTAAGTCTTCTAGAAAATGTTTTATTTAAAACTAAAAACAATCTAAAAACTAAAATAATAAAAAATTCTACACCGGTTATACCTGTGGTCGATCCTTGCACCCTGCCCCTTTCGGCGATTTCACTTTCGTTAAAATATGTTACATGTAAAAAAATCGAGGGATTAGTGGTAAAACTATCCAAGTCCGAGTTTTAATGACGTTTCAAGATGTTTCAAAAACGACAAAAAAGTATTTTGTTTTTTGCGTATGACCCACTGTGGAGTGGACTACATTTGGTTCAACTGGTCCCCCCCCTTTCTTCTCCGCTCTCTTTCTCCTCTCTCACATCTCCTTCATTTTTGATCGAAGTCTCTCCCTCCTTTCGTCAGTCCAGATGGCACCTGTCCTCTTCTTGGTGTTTTCCTGAAAACCTTGGGCATTTTTTAATTTCTAAGGTTTTCAGAGAACGAAATTTTTTATCCATTTATTTTTCTTTATTAACAGCTATGTAATACATAAAAAACTATTAATAATACAAATTAACACTGAAAATCAGTTATATGATTTGTCATTGCACTTGTAAACCTTTAATTTCAGTTCTCTATAAATTTAGATGAGTGGACATAGGCAGATTTCACCAATAGCCCAGCGCAATATAAAATAAAAACTTCATTTTTTTTTTCTTTTTTGGGGCCCTTTTCCTCGACGGCCTCGGGGGGGGGGCACTCCCCGGCTGCCTATTCTACCTACGCCACTGTTAAAACAATTTCCGAACGGCAAGGAAGTGAAGTATTACCGGGTAGGGATACAACATGTAAGCTAGGAGAGAGGCTGCGGCGGGAATCGAACCAAGCTGTTGTGATGTAGCGAGCCAACACACAATAGGTCACATTACAATACTCACTTGATTTATTCGAGTGAGGGGCGGGTCATGATAAAAAAGGAAAGCGGCAAGATTCAGAGTGCTGAAATGCAGTTTCTTCGAAATACTTTAAACTTTACAGTGATAGATAGAATAAGTAATGAAGATATCAGACCAGACCTCGAAGTAAAGGACATAAATGAAATTATTTCAATTTACAAAAGACAATAGTGGGATCATCTGCAAAGGATGACAGACGATAGATTGCCGAAAGCGGCACTAATACAAGATGTTCTCTTTATATATCATATATAAAACTTTGAAGCTCAATTCATATAAAAATACAATTTTTGAAACATACCTTACACAGAAAACTTTCTAACCTAAAAGCGAAAGATATTCTTATTTCAGTGGCTGTCAGTATTTTGAATAATTTATTGAATAATACGAATGATTCGATTCTTGTGATCGCCATGGAAACGAAATAATACACATTAATTTATTCTCCAATATTTTGTCACAGTACTCTCCGTGTTAAACTGTAAAAAATGGACTTCAGTTATTTACCACACATTGTTACATCGGTCTGACCTCTCAGATAAGTCTGTCATGTGAGTTTGAATATCAGTTTTTAGTTCTGAAGAAACAGATGTGCCAAAAAGACTCAGTTGTAAAAGATACAAAGTTTTATGGAACAAACGTTAAGATTTGTGTACGAATCAAGGCCAACTGGGAAAGGTATGACAACAGGTCAAATACTGTGTACTCGAATGGTTGATGAAGATAGGACACGTACTTTGGACAAAGCTATATCAGAGTACGAAAAGAAGGCTACAAAGCAAATAAGACTAAAAAGAAAGAAACGATAACTTAGTGACTGTCCAGACTATAGTGCAGGAATAAGGTAACTGAAATATGGAGTTCTTATAAAGTAATTTTCTTTTTTTTTTTTTGTCGTTTTCTGAAGACGAATTTTCTGTGGGAAAAGGAAGATTTTCTCAAAAACTATTTACTCTATTTTATTGAAATCTTTACTGGATATACACTGCAGAAAGGCACACATACTTGAACGAGTTGGTTTTTTAAAATAAGTTGTAGAAGTAATTTTATCTCACACACACACACACACACACACACACACCTGGCTCTGAGCGCCTGAGGACATAGAAATTTTGCATGACCGAGCGGACAAGGGCACCCCCATATTTATATGTAATATATAATATTTTCTTAGCTTTTTTTATTGCGCACTATATTTTCAACTGTCTTGAATCTATATATACTCATATCAAAGTTATATAAAGTTGTATTAAGATATATAAATTAAGCGTTACAGCGGACACTATATAGGCTATTGCGTCAATTGTATATACGTCAGCGCTGCGTAACAGCTCACATCTCATTCCAATGTACTGTCTGCTTCGCGCTCGGGCATACTGTACTAAATTCACGCGGTCTAGGAGATTTTTACGTTGCCAACAAAAACTTGAGTCTTCGGTAGACGATGTACAGGAATATAGAAAAATATTTAACGCTGGGTTCAGTAAACGTACGTGTAAAAGTACACGTTTACGTGTAAAAGTGTGTAACATTAACTATTACGAAAAAACGTTGTTATAACAACATTGATAAATTTAATTCGATTATTGAAATTTAACCATGTTAAGCTGTGAAATATTAAAACAAACATAATTAAAAACACTCAGCTCTTGTTTCCAATTTGTTATTTATATTCAAATTTTACGTAGTAGAAAAGTATAATAATTAACAAAAACAAGCCACAAAGACTGTTGAAATGAAGATTATAAAGAATATATTTACATATAGGCAGGTATATAAAAACATGTAAACCTGTGCGGTTCCCAAGCCTAATTTCAACATAATTTAAATACGTCTAATTTCAGCTGGCAGAATGTTAGACACAAAGAAAGAGAAAAGAGAGGACACAGAATAATTGTCAGGGACAGAGTGACTGCGCGCGCGCGCGCGTTTAGCCTATAATGTTTTACAAGTCCCGCGTATGTTTGTGATACTTATTGCAGTTTTAGTTCACACACATTGCGTCAGAAATCAGGCAACTTTTATTTACGCTCACGTAACGTGTCTGTGTTTACGTTTTTGGGTATAGGCCTACTATTAAACTACTTGTAATACCTGTTAACTTCTTAAGAAAATGATGTTACATCAATTTTAGTTTGCAGTATAACCTGCTCAAGTATATAATGGTGGCGATTTACAGATAGGAAATAATCAAATTTATAAAAGAATGAAGCATCATGGACCTCAACAGCGTCACGTCATATAAAAAAGTTCAGTCTACGCCTCTAATAGATAGATCGTACTGATAGATTGTACGTCTCTGATAATACGCCTCTTTTATTTGCAAATTTTAGTGTTGCGCGTTTTTAAAATTTTTTTTTTAAAATGCAAAATCTTAAAATCATTACAATTTAATCAACGAATTAAATTTATCAACGTATAACTGCTGGTTTACTACCTTTCTATTACAGTTGTATATTTAGCTTTACTTATATACTGTAAATATTATTTGAGGCGTACTTTAGTTCATACTTTTATAATCTTAGAAATGGTTACTTTTTGTAATTGTAATATAAAATTTTCTATACACAATATTGTATTCAATTTTGAGTAGACGCAGTAATGTTTTGGAGAGTAAAAAGTTTGAAAGGGACAAATAGTCGGGAGATACCAAATGGTTTTTAAATATTTTTAAACACCAAAGCAATTTAATCTGTGACAATCATTGTAATAAATTTAAATGATTTTGTAACAATTAAATTTAGTTATCTATATCTTTAATTTACTTGGTACAGGCCTATGTGTGCATGTATTGAATTACTATGTGAACGATGACGTAATAGGAAGCGAGGGCCAATTTTATTGTTTACCAGTCATTTCGAATTAAGAACAACACAGTTCCTTTTCTATTATTTCGACACTTAAAGACGTATGTCTTCATACGGAGATTTAGCCACTTTCGTATGCCATTATGTCTACTTATTTTGAAAATTCGAACACTTTTTGCTATAGTCCGTTTCTTGGTGTATATAATATATTTAATATGTATAATGAATTTACCTCAAGATATTTTTTCCTTATTTTGAAAAGTAGGCCTACATCCCAGAATACTTTTAAAGCATCGAATCTGTGATGAGTGCCTTCTGCTCGTGTTGCCTTGGCACAACCAATGTCGCTAGAACGTACGTTACTACTGGAATATTCGTCACTTTGTAGAGTTGTAAACTTTGTGCTTAAAAGTTTTATGTATTATTCCACAAATTCTTCAAAATTTTCGATAAAATTACGTCACTTAAACAAGAAGCACTACGATTTTTTGTGTTGTGAAGAGCATTTATCAATTCTTCCAACTTTACACTATGTAAACACGGTACGTACATTTTACTTTGTTAAACCTACCTTCATGACCATTATCTCAGCGTGAGTCCAAGTCTTTTCCCATTCATTCTTTTACATACACGTGTACTTAATTGCTACTCTCTCCCTCACTCCTTGATATCTGTCTTCATTACACTTTGGATATCTGACTGACGACCAGAACGTCATTTTCCAAGTTACAAAACACCTCTTCTTTGCCTGATTGTGATCCTGATTAACAATTTTATTTGCAGCAGTTTTGGGTTTGCCACATATGTTCGATACACCTGCAGCCTCTCATAAGCGGTTTTTTGTGGGATTTACATTATAAAAGTAATGAGTGACAATTTACTTGTAAGTTATTTTAAGATCCCTGCTTGATCGTCGGGAGGGAGGCTCCCTGTGGTTATATGGTTGCCGACTACTGCCAATGTATGTAGATATTGTAGTAGTAGATATTCTTTCATGGAACGAAGGGACCATCCTAGCCTGTACTGCTTTCGAGCGTGAGGTGACATCATCGCTGAATGTCGGGAAAAATATATTCCACTGCGCAGAAGATGACTCGAGGTGATCTGAGATCCTACTAACTCGGGTGAAAGTGAGGCAGAGTTGGCGAGTCCGTGGTAAGTAGCTATGTGTGTCTCTCACACATAGCAACAACGCCAGATTCATGAAGTCTGCTTCACGAAGATGGAAACCTATTATGCGAAAACTTACGTACTCTAGACTTGTCACGATTGTGTTCCTCTCGTAGATGGACTGGTATCCAGGGAGTTGATGGAGTTACGTAGCGTAGCGATAGTACAGGTGATACTGGAGGCTGCAGGGGTGATAATAAAGGTTTAGATAACATCGGTATGCTACTGTCGGGTCCGTTCGGCTCACTGCAACCACATAGGCTACACTTCTTCGTCTATATATTCTTAAACTGTAGGGTATTGTACATCCGGTTAAAAAGTAAACAGTACTCCGTTTGAAAGGACAGGCAAAAAGGTCAAATTCTTTGGAAGTAACCTTGGTCGTTGGAAATATAATACATCTAGACTAACAAAAATTGAGTGGGCATAAAGTTAATGGAAGAAGGAAAACGGTACAGAAGAGATACACCGACCATCCTAGCCTGTACTGCTTTCGAGCGTGAGAGGACATCATCGCTGAATGTCGGGAAAAATATATTCCACTGCGCAGAAGATGACTCGAGGTGATCTGAGATCCTAATAACTCGGGTGAAAGTGAGGCAGAGTTATTAACCTGCTCAAGATTCTCTAGACTGTCTGTACAGAACCTGTGTCACCTCGGTCTACAGTAATCACTGACCGTTCGAGAGGGATCAGAAAGTTTAAATATGCAAACTTCAGGCACTTTCTTCCACATCATATGTATAATTATGGTAGACCAAAAATCTAGGAGTCCAAACACAAAACTTGTAATGCCTGGGATCATAGTCAAAGAGAGACATGCGGAAAAGAATACCTATAAAGATCGGAGAATATCTCAAAAGATCGGGGTCACAACATTCGATACCTACGTAAATAAAGATGAGTTGTAAACATTTCACGAATCCAGACAGGAATTACTTTTTGATATTGTTACGACATCACAGAACAATCTACGTGTTTGTCGAATGTGCCAGAAGAATCTCGCTCTAATGTGTGTGGCCTACGTGACTGTAGACGCATTCGCGAGAGTTTTCTCGAAGGCGCCAGCCGCGTCGATTGTGTCAAGGCCGAAATTAATTACGTCGCACACTCTGGCGCTAACACGCATTATGGAATAATCTGGTAATTTGGGGCTGTATAAATACCAGTAATCAACGACGTTCAGTTCAGTATAGCTGCGATATATTTACAGTTCGGTTCGAGAGTTATTCTCGGGCGATATTACTGTGCGCGTTCAAGTGGTTATTAGTTAAGTGTTGTGTTTTATAATCGGACGGTATATTGGAATACAATTGTGTTTAATATCAGTGACATTTTATTGCGTGTGGCAATTTTTATTTGATTTGTTGTAGTAGACTGTGTTGTTAATTACGAACTGTCTTACTGTAAAAATTAAAGCTGGTGATTAGTGACTTAATTGGTGTCTTGTACTTATTTTGTTTCCACTGTACCTACGACGATCGAGTAGACCGTCGTAACAGTATAATGAAGCCAATTAAAAAGCGTTAGCTCTCCTATTTATCCTTAACGATTACAAAAGAATGAAACATATAAAAGTATTCAAATGTTAAAATTAAATAACAAACGTGAGATGACAGTCGCCTGTACATGTGACTGTCCAAGGTAGTGTGCGTCTTTGTTTAATCATTCCTCGTGTTCTACACATTCATACTTGTGTAATCTGTTTTTGGCAATGTAACAGTACAACAATTACTTAAAGAGGCGCGCTTTGGGTGCAGTCGCAGAAGGACCTGCCGTGCAAACTTAATGGGAATAAATGAAAAATAAAAAATAAACATATTAGAGAGAGAGAGAGAGAGAGAGAGGGAGAGAGAGAGAGAGTTGGGTATTTTAAATTATTCTCATTCATACCGAATACCATTTGCAAGTATATAGTTATTCAATTATTGGTATATAGTAGTACCGAAGCAACATGTTTCAAATTGACTTTCACCCGTTGGAAATTTATGCACCATTCTGATTAAAATCATAAAATTTCTACGAGTACCAATTATAGAAATAACTATCTGCACAAGCAGAAGAGTTTATATCTACGGAAATAAGTAAGTTTGGAATAGATGAATACACATCGCAAATGAAAAAGAATAACGCATTGAAAACCTAGTCGACGAAAAATCACTTACCAGATTCTAGACGAGAACATGAAGATGAGAGTCAAACAACTGGTGAAGAGAAGAGAGCAAATTTTGAATCAATAAATTCAGTTTAAGCAAAACTTAAACAAAACATTATGGGTAAACATTTAATTAAGTTATAAATAATTTTCAAAGGGAATATCTTGTTGCACTGTGACGGGCCTTGCAAAGTACCAAACGTATTTTAAGCCACAGAACAATATTAGCAGTAACGAATAAACTTAAGGCTAATTCCATGTTGTTAAGTTAACATGCAAGCTACACGTACACATGGAACCAACATGACCTTAAAAACAATACTTGCTTTTCATGAAAACCACGACGAAAGCCAACTCGAAGTAAGGCGGGCTGCTATCCATGTCTCCATTTTTTTATGGTTTCCGCACAAAATTCGATTCAAGTGAAGTTTTCGAGATTTTACTGTAGGCCTATAATATAAAATAATATTGGCCTCCTGACGAATAACAAATTTTGTTTTTATTTGTTAATACAGTACAGTACTTTGTTTTCCTTTATTTTAATTTAGTATTCAGAAATAACCGTATTTTACACTTTACATTTTCTGCTGCTGTTTTGTTAATAAACGTTATATTCTTTAGACGTTACAAAACCGTTAAAACGATTATTTGGGACTATCACTCTATTTGGGATTTTATAGTTATTTTACTTTTTATTCCTGCGAAGGCTAGTTTATCTATGTTCAGGGGTGTCATCAGCATGGTGCAATGGTGCAAGTCGCGCCACTGGAATTTTTTGGGGTGGAGTTTTCAAGGCGATTTTTGTAATTTTTCAGTGCAATTACAAAATCAAGTTAGATTATCTTGATAAGGCCTAATGTACTACTAATTACGTTAGGCCAGGTTTGACCAGAGTTTTACATTTCTCATAATTTAGTTATCGATTAGGCATACTAGAAAACCTTTTGGTATTGATACAAAGAATAACATTAGTTTTTTGATTCCAATAATTGCTTAAATGGCTTTAGATGTTCAAAAAATTTTGAATAAAGCCCCAAGATCCGTCGTTAACTTGGGGGGGGGGGGGTATTCCGTTAATATTACAATATTCACAAATTTTTTGTGACTCCCCCTACCCACGAAAATAAATTTTGGGTAGGGGGAGTATTGGACCATGACCTTATTCGAAACGTGATACAAATATAAACGTTTATATCGAAAATATCAGCTGTCAAAAAATTGTCGACTTATTTCGAAGTACTGAAAATGATTTCACAAAGCGTCCAAACCTTGAACAAATTCGAGTTCATTTACTTACAGGTCGACAAAAAGGCGATTCAGTATCGGCGACTATTACGCACGTGCTCTGTGGCAAGCTAGCTGTATTAGTCACGTTTTAATTAAAACAAACTTATCTACGCGTATGAATAATAAACGATATTATTCAAAGTTGTATCGAGAAAAACGGAATCGCAGATTCTTATCGATAGTGGTGATACCTACAGTCTGAACCGCTACGTACACAACGCATTTGTGAAACTTTTTAAACCGTGCAGCCTGCTAAGAATAATACGATAGATCTATTACAGTTTAACCAGGGGCGGATTAGACGCGCGCGGCGCCCTATGCTGCCACCAGACTGGTGCCCCCCCCCCGAATCAAATTTCAACCTTTTATCCATTATTTACACTGATAAATGGCATACACAATTTCGAAGGTTAACAATTATTTTATTAAACTCTCAAATTACAACATATATTTAGCTAATTAGTGATTACAATGAGCATAGTAGTACTTACTCTTAACAAATATGAATAGATCCATTTTTTTCTTTATTTTGCCTTAACTAAGTCTTGTATAATTTCTTCTAAACCGAGCGATTAAAGTATTTCGCTTTCTATAGTCAAATTTGCTAACGAAGATTCTCTCATCTCCCGTAGTTGAACTTAATATATCTTTAATGCGTTTTAATACAGACAATGACCTTTCAGATTCGCAGTTATGTGTTGGAATCGTCAAAACCAGACGATAAGTAATGTATGTATTCGGAAATACATCAATCATTTTACAATCAACAATCCAGTGTAATATTTTGAGCGGACAAAATGTAGCATCATGGAATCTATCATCTTAATTCAAACGATTTGGAAAAAAAACTCTTTCTTGCAATTTTGCTCGTGGGACAAAGTGCTTCAATTCTATTAGAAGATCGTTATTTAAATCTTTCGAGTAAACGTCTATAAGAGCTTCTACATACTTCTATTTACTTTGAATAAACTTCTATGTGTTTAAAAAACATAACGGCGAACTCACCGAAAAGTGTACACACATCTTTTTTGAGTTTAGATTGAGGACATTTTGTTTTTTTTTGTTTTATCACATTTATTATCATCAAAAGGTTTTTGTGATTTAGGGCTTGATGGTGCCCCATATGAGAGCAGAGGCCCTGGTGCCCGGTGCTGCAGCATACCCTAGCGTTATGGATAATCCGGCACTGGTTTAAACTAGTTTATAACATAGGTCTGAATACTTGCAGGAATAAAGGGAGCTCAAAAACAGCAATTAACAACAAAGTATTATAGCAAGACTCTCATATTCAGTGCCCCCCCCTTTGTGACGTTTTATACGTATGAATTAGACGAGCACCTGGAGATACTAGTAACTGGAAATATAAATCACATGCAAGCTACAGAGGTAAGAAAGATCAGACGAGGTCAGATATGCTTAGAAACCACATCATGAGAACAGAACTTAGTATATTTCTGTTAACGACAAAACTGACACAGACAGGTCGAAGTGGAGGAAAAAGTAAATTGATGAGGCCCACATAAGCCAACTTTAAATTATAAGCTTAAGGGAAAAGAGACATATGCCTTCAGTGAGACCATCCGAGTGAAGTCTTGTAGATGGAGACCGCACCAGAGCGCATTATTTTGTCCTGGAGAGAAGAATAAGAAGAGAGAGAAAAACGAAATATAAATATAAATACAAGTATACATTAATGCAGAAAATGGTAAAAACTTTTGTTCCATAACAAGGGGAGAAGTCAGTAGACACAGGAAACCGGACAGTACGTCAGAGAGATTTTTTGAATATGGAATAGATGATTTTAGAGGAAAGCATGGAATGTCTCGGCAGAAACATTATCATACAATTGAAATCTTATGTATTAAACACTAATTGAAAACAAGCGAGAGTATGTTTTTAGTTCGTCCGTGATCTGAGAGTTTATGACACAAAGATTTTGCTTCGAGTACTACATAAAAGATGTAAAACAGAGGGTAGCTAGACAATGGAGGGTTTATATTGATTACAGTCAATAAAAAACAAGATTTAGGGAAATATTACAAGCAATGTGGATTACAAGCAAGTGTGAGGAAGCTAATTAGTGGTACTAAAGCTAAAGCTATGGTAGTACATTAAAGTTCTTTAACGACAGGTCAACTTCCTCTGGTAAAACCTAATACTTTTTGACCACCATGACGATGGTAACCTGACCTGACGATGGTAGTTTTACCAGCTACAAAACATTACATAATTTTAACATATTCACCCAGATAACATGCCACCCTAGAGTCTGTATTTAAGCGTTTTACGATGAATGTCCAGTAAGTGAACAGCAAATTTTTTTCACAAAAAATCTATAAAATTTAAACATTTGGACTCAAGGCTGCTTTCACACCAACCCAGTCCAGTCGCGTCCTGTCACGGGGTTTCACATCAAACCAGTCACTTACGGGACTGGCTTGTGACATAAGTATACATTCCTATTTTAACCCGTTAAGTAGTTTTGTATGCGATGGATGCGGATGTTGTTAAGTTTGTTATTCTTAATAGAATTATTCGTAGAAGGTAGAAAAAACAAAAAACAAAAACTATTGGTCCATACTATAAATTTAAAGGGAGATACGTTTGGATCATTTAACCATATGTTTCCAGATTTAATGAACGTGTAAATAAAATGTTACAACTTTTTTCGCATGATCATGGATAATTTTTTCAATTTAAAAAAATCTGCTACACGATACAATATTAATGCAAAATACGAATTACCGCCGAGCTATTCAACCGGCAGAACGATTATTAGTATTTTTTGAGGTAAGTGTTATATACAAAATTATGAGTTAATATACAAAATATATTAAAAAAATATCACATTCGTTTAATTTTCAGAGATATTTTGTTAAATCGTAGCTGTTGCAGTCTTGATAAACTTGATTAATACAGTATTAGAAATTAATTGTTCTACATAATTACAAATTGGTTACTGTATCCATTGTACTGAGCGATAAACGCAAGATAGTTTTGCTGTAAAATAACAAAAGGTTCAAAATAAACAATATTAAATAGGAAATAACGTAAATTTATTTAGAATTATTAGAAAAAATATTTGTTAAGACAAAAATTTTACATTAGTTATAAATGTTTTTATTAAGAAAAACGCTTGAATTATTGTCGGCATTTGAAGGCAACTGTGACTGACCGTTAATATCACTGTTATCTCACTATTATCTCTAACTAAAATAATTAACTCTTCCATATCCATTGTGTATGTGACAGGAATTTTGCAAGAACAGAACGTCAGACAAAACAGCAGCCTGTCAAGCGATTACAAGATACACAAGACTGACGAAAATTCAACCGGCTGATTCAACGCGCACTCTAGTGGCCTCGGAAGAAAACTAAAGTAATTATCGAACACAAGAATTCGCTACGGATCCCGAGTAGTCAAATGAATAACTAATTCAAAGACTTAGGTGTGTGTGTGTGTGTGTGTGTGTGTGTGTGTGTGTGTGTGTGTGTGTTTTGTTTAATTATTTTACAATAAACTATAAAACCAATAACAGTTACTGTTGCTATTGTTGTTATTCTTATTACTATTACCAGTTAGCAGCTCTTTAGTAAGCTGCCGAACTCACTCACTGCTTTGTACGAAATATATTTATTGTTAAGTTAGATAAGTTTCAATGCCACAATTGTAAATTATCAAAATCTCAACCACTCCACTATATATTAGTAAAATAAGAATTATAAAGCAGACAATAATAGAATATACACTACAAATTCCAAACTATTACGCTGGTTTTTTGTTAAGTTTATAACCAAAATGCCCGATTGATAAATACTTTAGTCCCAACTTAAATTGATGTAACTTTCCATAGATATCTGTGGGCTTATATCTAATCCTCCTCACAAATATACACAACTGATAACAATATATATAGCTTTTGTAAGCATATCTTACAAAATTTTTTGAAAGCGGCCCAAAAGACTGTTAAGAGATATTTAATTCTGTCAAATCAATACAGATACCGAATTTGTAGTCTGAATAAAATTTCTTGACGTGACTGGCCTGGACTGGATTCGTCAGGACTTAACTCGGTATGAAAGAATTTAATGCGTCTCGCTTTAAAACAGTACTGAACCAGTCGGCCGAATCTAGGAGCGTCTGACGCGACTGGACGTGGCGGGACTAGACTCGGTTGGTGTGAAAGCAGCCGTGGTTTTAAGACTGAATTAGATGACGTGAAAGATATAAGCTATACACACTTTATATATATAACTGTTTGACATGTACTTATAAAGTTGGTAACTAACATGTTAAAACGACTGGAGGCGGAATGTCCAGGAGGCCAAGGTTCTCCTAGAGCTTTAGCGCCAATTAAGAAGAAGAAGAAGAAGAAGAAGAAGAAGAAGAAGAAGAAGAAGAAGAAGAAGAAGAAGAAGAAGAAGAAGAAGAAGAATCCCTCCCTAAAGATGTTTTCCTGTAAAACACACACACACACACACACACACACACACACACACACACACAATTGTCATTACGAGACAGTGATTACGCAATCAGCTGTTTACAACTGCCACGTAGACACATTATAAACTACAACAATTAGATAATAACTAATTTATTTACGTTGTACTTTGCTACTCGGCGGTGTTAACTTATTCCATCGAATTAAACCAAAGCAGTTTTCCTTGTACAACAGTATAATTTGCTGAAGAAACAAAAACCGGAAAAAGCGTACGTCGCAAATTCTCAATCTTTGATTATGATTTATAGGTTCCTAAATTCCGAAACCCTAAATTAATCAAGTCGACAAAACAAAAACGACCAATTTTCCATCGAAAGACGTTTATTTTTTTTCTGTAGCCGTGGCACAACAGAGGTCTCCTGTTTACGAAATCGCCAACGACTTAATCACTTTTAGACACAATTACATGACTGTGCTACACTGACGGTCTCTCGCACTAATGCTATAGACCCGTTTGCTTGATTAAACACACACACACACAAACTTGCGTAATAATGCTGCAACTGACTTGACCACATTTATATCGAGTATTTGGAAATACCGTATTTACTCGGAATATACCGCGCGCCTTCGAATGTAACGCGCGCCCGATTTTTTAAGGTACCACAAGGAAACAATAAAAAATAAAATCAAAATTTACCAATTTATTTTTACACGTTCACAAAATTTTCACGGCTTCGAAAAATTCACAAGTTCTAATTTCACACACTGTTAACTTCCGTATTTTAACTGAACTGAAAAAAAAAAAGTTACAACCGTCTTAGTCGACGGCTTCGTCATTATCGTCGCTGTCGGAACTAGCGTCTGAATTTTCGTCCCAAAGTTCGACATCTTCTGAGCCATCGAGCGCGTTTGAAGTGCTGCTGTTTGGAAAACAACTCTGGTGAAATCAGTGCCCCCATGAGGTTTTGATCCAGTCATAGTTCGTTTCAGAATCCGGCCATTTTATTTTTCCCGAAGGTGTATATGAGTGTTCATTGTTTGCCATCCACTGAGTATTTAGGTCCTTCATGGCGGCCTTGAATGGATTATCCATACAAACTTCCAAACGTTGTAGCACAGACGTTAACCCTCCCGGTATGATTATAAGTTTTCCGGCGCTGCAAAGTTTTTTTCATCTCATTTGTCGTGTGTCAACGAAAACTGTCGAGGTTCAGCATACTTCTTTTTGACATCAAAGCTCCATTTCGATTACCGCGCACTCTTGTCATCCAGTCGACAATAAGAGAGTGAACAACCAGGAGCGGATTAGAAGCGCGTGGTGCTCTATGCTGCCATCAGACTGGTGCCCCCGAATTCAAAATTCAACCTTTTATCCAAAAAATGGCATACACAACTTCGAAAGTAAACAATTATTTTATTAAACTCTCAAATTACAACAAATATTTAGCTAAATAGTGATTACAATGCGCATAGTACTACTTAAGATTAGAAAATACTAAACGATCCTTTTTTTTCTTGATTTTACCTTAACGAAATCTTGTATAATTTCTTCTAAATCGAGCGATTAAATATCTCGCTTTCAACATTCAACCTTGCTAACGAAGATAATCTCTCATCTCCCATAGCTGGACTCAACATATCTTCAATGTGTTTTAATACAAAAAATGACTTTTCAGATTCGTAGTCAGCTATACGAATCGTCAAAGGGAGACGATAAGCAATATATAAATCATTTGCGATCCATAATCCAGTTTAATACTCCGGACAAACTGTAGTATCATGGAGTCTATCATCTTCACTCGAACGATTTGAAAAAACCTCTTTCTTGAAATTTTACTCGTGCTACAAAGTGCTTCAATTCTATTAGAATATCATTATTCAAATCGTTAGAGTATACTTTTATAAGTGCTTTCTATGGTGCCCCGCCTGAGAATTGAGGCCCTGGTGCCCGGTGCTCCAGCATACCCTAGCGTTATGGATAATCCGACACTGGGAGCAACATAGGTCTACATAACGTGTTTTCGCTCCTGAAATTTAAGAATTACTTGCTATCGCTTTGCTAAATATAAATGTTATTCCTTTATTAGTCTTTCGTAAAATTTTGTTCTATTTCTAATTTAGTTTCAAGAAAGTCTTCAGCGAAAGAAAGACGCGTGTGTTGGAAGAGTGAGAGAAGAGCTTTATTGCCACATATAAGATTATCGTGCTGGTTTAAATTTTTTTGAATATAAAGCGCATCCCCATTTTTTCGGGTTCGATTTTGTTAGAAAAAGGTCCGCGGCATATTCGAGTAAATACGGTAATTGTCGTTTCTGATCTACGTAACGTGTGTCCGTTGTCGACTGCGTGATTGACACCACTGTTAATCGCATACAACCGCGCTACAAACTCAGACGTTTTCTATCTTGGGACTTAATTGTACTGTCATTAATTATCTGAGTAAATCTGCTAACTCATTTAAAATCAACTTACAAGGCCGACCAGAAGTGTGTGTGTGTGTGTGTGTGTGTGTGTGTGTGCGCGCGCGCGCGCGCGCGCTTCTCGTCGTGCGCTCTCTTCGAGTGGTGCGGACGATCTCGCCGTGTGAAACGCTGGCTATTTGTAGTATACTGCGCTAGGTGACGTTTGAAAACGTAATATATTCTTACACAATAATAGTGTAGTCCTATTATTATTATTATTTTTGTTACTGTTATCAGGCCGTGGAGTCGTATCAATAAAACCGGTCCTTACACTTGGAGCGCCAGAGATTCACTTTTGCGGCGAATCGCTTCGCTGATTTCACGGCTGACTATCGTAATTACAAGTTTTTTATTTTGTTCTGCTAAATGCTTATAACGTGTACTTTTGACCAATTGTTTGTTATCAGGTAGATTACATAAAAGTGCTATAAGAATGATATAGATCTTCACATGCTGTTTGTGGACTTTAGACAGACAATTGATAGTGTGCGAAGGGTAAAACTTTATGAAGCCATGCGGGATATCGGAATTCCTTTGAAACTTATAAAATTAACGAAAATGGCCATGAGATTCACAGAAGTCAAAATTAAGTATGAGAATATGCTGAGTGGCTCATTTGCACTGTAATAAGGGAGTTAACCAAGATGATGGGTTATCGGCCACCCTCTTTATTATTGCGCTACATTGTGCCATTAAAGACATAGATCAGCGAGGAACAATACTAAATAAGACAAGCCAAATATATGTTTACGCTAACGATGTGATAACAGCCGGATCAAGACAACGGCTAGTTGAGGTATACAAAGAGCTGAATCAAAAATCCGCTGGAATGGGATTCAATGTAAATATCAGCAAAACTAAATACATGCTGATTTCTGTATCAGAAAGGAGAAGAAATTATATAATTTATGCATAGAGGATAATTCACTTGATGCGGTTCATAAGTTGAGAGGCCTGGGTAACATGATAGATAATGAAGGGTTCATAAACACGACCATACATGATACGAAATGAGTAGGAAATATGGCATATTATGTCAACAGCAGACTGTTAAAAAGATAACTCATTAGTCGTAACAAAAAAATTAAAATATATAAGACACTTATCAGACCGGTTGTTACTTATGGAGGCGAGACATGAACACTGATAGAAAAGGAACAAGAAACACTAAGAAAGTTTGAAAGAAAGATCATAAAGACGTGTTTATGGGCGGGTTAAAGAAGACTACGAAAGGAGAATCAGAAATAACCAGGGGATAAATGAGCTACTGAACCATGAGAGCATTGTAAGATTCATAAAGGCTCAACAAATACAAGGCTAGGTCACCTACAGCAGACGGATGATCAGCGTATGCCATTGAAAATCCTGAGGGCGCAAGTCTATAAAAGCAGAAAGAGGGGTCGACCTAGGATCACATGGTTGGATGATGTGCTAGATCTCAGAAGAATGGATGTGAGGGGTAACCTGAGATGGCAATGGATAGGAGACTTTGGAGAAGATTGGAGTTGGAACCCATGGCCCACGTTGGGCTGAAGAAGAAGAAGAAGAAGAAGAAGAAGAAGAAGAAGAAGAAGAAGAAGAAGAAGAAGAAGAAGAAGAAGAAATGTTGTAACATATTACAGTCTTCTCTGTCTTCGACCTCTCCTCCCACTTTTGGAATTCCAAGCTTCAAATATCCTGTTCTATTCATCTTACTTTGTGTCTGCCTCTCATTGGTCTCTTTTATCAGTGCTCACTCTGTGTTCCTGGCTACACGCGGGTGAACCATCTTATTCTATGTACGTTGACGTAAAGGTTGTCAACGATAGAGAAGCGTATGCGCAGTGAAACACGTAGTGAAGTAGTGGGGGAGTGGGTATACCTAACAATGTTGTCGTGTACCCCCACCTTTCTCCCTACCGGCGCAAATCGAGCTTCTCTAACGTTGACAGTCCTCATAACACTAACCGTGTTGTTTCCTAAAAAGTTTCCCGTATTTTATGGTGGCTTAGATTCGTTTGTGCTCCATCGTTGTTTTCCTCAGACTTGGGAAACTGCTTACTATTCCTCTTTCAGATTTTTTCTTCAACTTATTCTTCTTGCTATTCCCGAAACTCTCCCAGTACGACAGGTTTATTCGAGCTTTAGACCTGACTTCTTTCGAAGGTACGTGAACACTATCAGAAGGGTTAGGCCGGACAATTCCGTCGTTTAGAATTTGTCACACAACATTTCAACCACTAAATAATCTGTGGTCGTCTTCAGGTGTAACTTAAGCTAGTATATTAAATACAAAATTAATGCATTGTTTATTGTGAGAACTTGGAGTCAGTGTGGTTGTGCTTCCCGGTTCTGTCCAGCGGACTTAAGAGTGTAAGTAGCTGTTCTTTTTATATAGGTTTTCTAGAGTTGTGTTTAACTGTGTAGCTGATAGTGGTTTATTAAGTTTTTTGTAGGTTCACGCTAGTTAGTGAACGAGTTTCGGGCAGGCTTATCTTTGTATTTAATGTACAAGCTTAATTTATATCTGAAGACAACCACAAAATTATTTAGTGGTCCAAACGCTGAATGGTAAATTTTAACGGTGGTAATTGTCCGACACTTCTAACACTTCTAACAGGTTTATTATTGTGCTATAAGTTCTTAATATACTATCCTTGCTGGCATTTTGATCTCTGATTATTCCAATACGTCCTCTTGCATGTTTGTAAGTGCACGTTTTGTTATCTCTATATTTTTCACGCTAACTATAATGCCATGACGTTTAAAGCTTTACACTTTTAAATTTGACTTAAACCAGTACGGTGTTTTCATGAGGCAATAGCGTATTTTGTTTTGATTATTACGTAAAATTTATTATTATATGTTACGATCAGCGGACTGTATGTGTGTATAGTAGTATTAATCTGAAACTGTACTGGTCAGCGCCTAACCAAGGTCAGGGAGGCCCCAGCTAGTGGTTTTTATCGTACAAGTACGATTGTACACTGCGAGTACGTAGTGTAAATACGAGTATCGTATTTTACAGTTTTTTTTTTTTTAGTAATACGTGCCAGTTTTCTCGGTATTTACAGATTTTAACGAAACGGAAAAAGGTGAGATATATAAAAAACGAAACAATATAAGAATGTATACATATGTTTGAAAATACTTACCCCGTACATGAGACCAAATTCTTCGTAGGGCAGTTTTTGTTCTTTGGGAACCACATCTTTAGCTAGCTTCAGCAGAGGGTCCTCGTAGCCCCACATTAACTGACCAACGGACACTTCGACGAACGGTTTTATTTTCAGGATATCCATGATGGACGCCATAGCCAGTCTCAGGAACCGAGCAGCGTGTTTACTCTGCGACGTCGCGCTCTGCAAAAGCACAGATACTGTTACGCTTAGTACAAAATTAAAAGCTCAGGACTACCTGACGCTGACCCGAACTGAGAAAACGCACGATTTATGTTTCGATTTATTAATTTTCAAAATTAATAAATTAATAATGAGATAAATAATGTGACAAATTAAGTTTTCTAAGACTTCTGAGGTTTACGGTCAACTTAAACACTTATTTATAATTTTCGAACTGACTCTATATCAGAAGTTAGTAAAAACTTTAAATTTATGGAATGAAGGCATACATTGTACCGACACCTGGAAAACCAAATGTCGATAAATAAAGGACAAACGTAACACATAGAAAACATAACATAAATGGCAAAATAAAAAAGAACCCACAATGGGTTATTGTTATATTAAAGAAACGGTGATTTTTTTCCAGTCCTGATGCCTACAGAATTTAGGACGAGCTGGACGAAGACGTCTTGGGCAAACATTTTTTTGTACTGCTATGAAATTGCGTATCGCTATCGAAAAGTCGGCGTAAAAGTTCAGTTACGTAATAGTTCTACACGTTTCTCGGGAAGCTGAGCTCGTCTGCTAAGGCCGTGTACTTAAGTATCTTCCAGACTGTTCGAGTACTCTTAACTACGCAAATTATGCTGGTACGCCGCCAAAAGAATGGAAAATTACCGTATTGTGGGTGGAACACGTGCGGAGTCTATGTAATCATCAGCGGCCAGCTTAGAAGTTAAAAATGTTCTATACATCTGACGAGATTGTAGAGTGCGGACCAAGTGGTTGTTGCCGATTAGTGGAAAGTGATTATTTATTAGAAAGTGCATAATTCTTAATAGAATTCTTAATAGCTGACATTATTATTGCGTGTGGACAAATGTAACGTGAATTATCGAATGAAAGAACCTTGTTGATTTCACATTGTCATTTGTGACTAATTAAAGCTGGTAATTAGCGACTTCATTGGTGTCTGTATTTTGTTTCCACTGTACCATACGACGATCTGTGAGACCGTCGTAACAATACCAAAAGAACTCAAACCGAAAAAAGTGTCACATTTTCTTAGGTAAATCAAACTAGATGCCCAATTTTGTTAATATCTGGAATTTCCGATTAATATTTAAAAGAAATATCGTTCGTTGAATTCGTTTTAGATACAATCCCTAGAAATTTAACTTGTTCTTGAGCATGATGTAACAAAACAGTCTGTAAGCAGCCTGCCAGTGCTCAAGCAGATCTTATACTTTATTTTTAAGAAAGGGCCTTATAATTGGAGGAGGTGGCCTCACGCGACTGCAGCGTCCGAAACCCGGAGAAGGGAGGATTTTTGTACGTTCAAAAAATAAGATAAAAGTGAGTTACGTGTACGCATACACCTACTGACTCCAGACATTTGAGGAGAGACGCATTTCTCGACAAGGCGCGAGGAGCAAGGTGTTGGATAGCGCACGTTAATTTTTACCAACGGCAAAAATGAAGTCAAGCTGTGTCATAGCGTTAATCAGTAACCAGTGATCAACACATTCACAATTTTTTATAAATATAAATTTGCTTTTAACATTACCAAAATTGGTACTATTAGCCTGGCTATTAGAACATGGTCCACGGTTATTGTTGACAAACGTTTCGGCCCGGCTAATACAGTAGTAGCAATTTTAATAATGTCGTCTCCGCCCGTAAAAGCTTAAAAATTTACTTGTAACGTTTTCAACCGACAATACTTACACGTATGATTTATTTTAGAATGTCAAACATCATCGAGTAATCTCACTGTTAAGTGTACCTAGTAAGATTTACAGCAGAGTATTGGAAAGCAGATTAAGAGGGGCTGAGGATCGGCTGGAGGAGGACCAATGTGGTTTCAAGCCTAATAGAAGTCCTACGGATCTTATATTTTCCATTAGGCAGATAACAGAAAAAGTAATAGAGTATAGGCCTAATAAAGAGGCACATATCTGTTTTGTAGACCTAGAAAGCCGAGTCAGTGAAGATCTAATTACAAGATTTCAAAGCTTCTACAACAGATGTAAAAGTTTTTTAAGAACATCCAAATTTAAAATCACAGGAGTTTTAAACTTGGGCAGGAGTCCGCCAAGGTGATGTTCTTAGTCCACTACTTTTCGTATTACTAATGGATTATGTAATAAAAAGCTGCAAGGCCAGAAGTAGAGGATTCCATGTTGGGAATTGGAGGCTTCAGCCGATTCGTGCTGCGGATATTGCGTTTGTAAATTGTGTAGCCTTACTCTCCGGTACACAAGAGGGGCTCTAATGGAACCTTGATATTTGGGTGGAGGTGCTGGAAAGAAGAGGACTGAAAGTAAGTTTGGTAAAGACGAAGACAATGATTGTTGCCAGACAGCCAGCTCAACACCGGATTACCGTCAAAGGAAGGCAACTGGAACACGCCTTAAGAGTTCAAATATTTAGGCACTCAGTATAATAAGCTCAGATGGTAAAATCAATGCGGAAATTAATTAAAAAATAAGCAGTGGCTCGAGACTTTTCCCTGCAATAAAGACCAAGTTCATTGGTCAGGCAGAAATTTAGAAGAAAGTTAGGATAACGCGTATTTTCAAAATTTTCAAAAACACGTATATGCCACTTCTTACTCATGGGGCTGAAACCTGAGCTCTAACTGAGAAGCACCTAACCTCTCCCCAAGATATGGAGATGAGATACCTCAGGAAGGCTGAAGGAAAGACAAGAATAGATCGAGTCAGATACACTACTGTAAGTGTGAGTCTTAAGACAGTACCTTTGAAAGATCATATTAAGAAAGCACAGTTGCGCTGGTTTGGACACGTTCAGAGGATGGAAGGGGATAGACTTCTAAAGAAACTGCATGAGGCAAGAACTGCTGGGAGAAGACCCAGGGGTCGGGGAAGAGTGACTTGGGAGGACAAGTGAGGTGCTCTGCAGGGGCTGGAAGTGCAGTGGAATGAAGCCAAGGCTCTGGATATGCAGAGGGCACGGTGGCGAGGCCTTTACTCAACTTCTGCAACTTGCTGTAGTAAAGGAATGGAATAAAACGAAGATGATGATTTATTTTGTTTTTATACTCACATTGACAATGATTTTCGACTTTTCATTTCAAAATCATAAAAACCTGTGACACTGTTTATTCTTCCAACATCGAGAACTGTACGATCTGTTTGTAATGACGTTTGAAGTTGTTTATCATCAAGTGGTTCTAGAGCAATTTTACACCACTACCTGTGCTACGAGTTTTTGACTGCCGTTAGTACTAAGCAATAATAAATGCTTCTAGTAACACTATAATAAAATAAACTAGCAATGACACGAGTTATTGCCATTAACAACGTTACCTTGAACGACTCTGAGTAAATGGAAATACGGTAATTTCACAGGTACAAAGCAGCTTAAGAAAATTAATTAACTTTATCATCCGTGTATATTGTCAAGTTTTCTAAACATATCGTGGGGTTATTGGTAAATCTACCCAAGTCCACTCGTGTGAATTTATGGAAAACTGAAATCAAAGGTTTTCAAGTGCAATGATAAATCATAAAACTTTGATTTTCAGAGTTAATTTTTATTCTTCGCACTTTTTTATTGATTACATAGTTGTTAAAAAACAACAAGTGAAATGCATAGAAAAGGTTGTTTTAGAAACATCTTTGAAACATGATTAAAACTTGGACTTGGGTAGCTGTTTTACCACTAACCTCTCGATATACTCAATTTCCAAAATAAGAAATCTAACAAGAAAATTTCATACAACATTAATTACAACATAAATATCTATGAAATATCAGAAAATGAAAACAACCGTGTTATTCCTGAGGGTAGTGAAGACCTGTCAGCCATACTGATTTGGGCAAACATTTTTTTATACTGCTACGGAATTACGTAACGAGTTGCTGTTCCCCTATCGCCAGGTTATTATTTAAATACCCGCTACAATAAACATCAGAACACAATTATACTTTTACTTACCAGCATAGGTATGTTCGGCACTACAACAAGATCGTCCTCGTCTCCGACGGACTGGTCAGGATCGAATTTGAATATTTTTTGTTGCTGGAATGTGACGGTACCGTTCTCGTTGAACGACAGGTTCACTTTCTCCCATGTTTCACTGCAACAAAACAAACAACACAGTTTCAGAAATCTTCTCCGAAGCTTAATGAAACACTGCCAGTAGCTGTTCCACGTCCCGCTGTTACACGGCTTCCTACAGCACTTAAATACCAGTCACTAGTAAATCTTTCTTACAGTTAAATGTTAAAAGATAAACGCAATTCAGTGGGCAAGTCTAATTTTTTACTAAACTTGTATTGCAACCACTAACACGCAATTATACTTTCCATAAGCGCTTTCAAGCCTGTCAGCTAATCTTCAGATGGAACACGACCTGGTACCTACACTGTTCCATCCGAAGATGAGTCAAGAGGCTTGAAAGCGCTTACGGAAAGAATAATTGCGTGTTAGTGGTCGCAATACAAGTTTAGTAAAAAAGATAAATGTTACGTTAGTAAAGTATCACTATAATCTCTCCGGGTCGAAGTTACTGTATCCGCTAAAACCCGTCCTATTATTTACGTTCATACTGTTGTGGCTAACGTTTGCCCAACGAAACAGTTCCTTCGTAACGTAACTAACGAGATATTCTGGAGACTCCGTCAGTCCTCTAGGACTCCTAACCCGATTAGTGGTAGAACAACGGTTCCTACATAGGAAAGGGCTTGAAAATCGCTAGAGATAATGTTGGAGACTTCCCCGGAAAAAAATGTTGTTGTTGTTGAGTGATAAAATTTTCGCGCGAGAGTTATACAAGACGAGACTGCTCGAAACAAAATGTTTGACTACTACGGAGTTGTTAAGTAATAAACTTTTCGCGCGAGTGACACCAGAACGGCCTGGAAATTCCCAACTGAAGGGCCACGTAATTGCCTCCGACAAACTAGTCTAACTAGTCAAAAATATTATTATTACGAGAAAAACAAAAACCCCGATTGCAGAAAAGATCTCGTTGTTCCTGTATTTTTGTAGGAGAAGACTCACGTTCAACATAAGATATATTGATATTTGATATTTTGTTAAATATAATAATACAATACGTTCAGTTAATTACTCAATATGTTATATTTTAGTCTGTGCAAATAAATAGAAAAATAACGCTCGTTCCATTAAAAATGGTAAAATTCTTCTAAACATATGGAGTTTATAAATATATTTTAATTAAAAAATTTAGCAACGTTGTGTCCTGTCGAACCAAAATGGTAGATCCGATTTAGATGACACAACCACCCCATACGATTCGTATTATAGAACGTTTGAATCTTTTACCACAGTACTGTGGAAAACGTGTGGAGAACGTAACCAGTTACTCGAGTCGTTATACTGAAGATGGCCTCCAACGGTGGGGCCGAAACGTATGTTTTATGCTGCAGTAATGAACCACGGCCTAATGGCCCGGAGAGTTGTCACACGAATATCAATACAGAACTTTATTTGGAAAATGAAAAACTTCCGGATAAGGAGGCCAACGATGTAGGGACACTTTGTCCCGGATGAAACCAGAAAAGACTGAAAAAAGAATACTCGGCTATTTCGATAAAAATCCCAAAACACAAATCCGGCCGGTTTACGCAAGTAATAAAGGATCTCACAGAAACGCGAAGCTTACAAATGGACACGAACATGTTGAGGACCAAGGTCAAAGAATTTGCGGGTTTTCAGGAAAAACAAACGCGGCAAATAAAAACTATCTTGACAAAAGAAAGGAAAAGGTAACATACTGAAAGGATGAAAGAACACTAGGACAGAAAAGGAAGGGTAGAAAAACGACCAAAGCAGGAAAATCATGAAGTTATTTCACGGGGTCCACAGTCGGCCAAAATCGAACAAAGAAGAATATTGTTTCCATCATCAGAGCTTATAAGAGTATGAAAAACAAACAAATATTTGAACATAAGCGATTTCAGATTACTAACACACTGACACGTGTATATTGATAAGGTCCCTGACCAAATATATTTTTTTCCTAAAGTTTTTTGGATGTTGGTTATCGAAAGAGATTTGTATCTGGTGTAATGGGTGTGAGCAGAAGGTCGACAACATATTTGGAACGTGAAAGTTGCTACTGGTTTGCATGCAACAGCCTTCGCATTCGTGAATGCGTAAGAATAATATTGAAATATTATGGCAGACATCGAACCCACGACAACTGTACAGTTGTACAGTGTTAGACATCAGACACGTGGTAATAAACTGATGCGCACTCTAGTGACCTCGGAAGAAAACTAAAGTAATTATCGAACACAAGAATTCGCTACGGATCCTGAGTAGTCAAATGAATAACTAATTCAAAGACACATTGTGTGTGTGTGTGTGTGTGTGTGTGTGTGTGTGTGTGTGTGTGTGTGTGTGTGTGTGTGTGTGTGTGTGTGTGTGTGTGTGTGTGTGTGTGTGTGTGTGTGTGTGTGTGTGTGTGTGTGTGTGTGTGTGTGTGTGTGTGTGTGTGTGTGTGTGTGTGTGTGTGTGTGTTTACAATAAACTATAAAACCAATAACAGTTACTATTGCTATTGTTGTTATTATTATTACTATTACCAGTTAGCAGCTCTTTAGTAAGCTGCCGAACTCACTCACTGCCTTGTACGAAATATATTTATTGTTAAGTTAGATAAGTTTCAATGCCACAATTGTAAATTATCAAAATCTCAACCACTCCACTATATATTAGTAAAATAAGAATTATAAAGCAGACAATAATAGAATATACACTACAAATTCCAAACTATTACGCTGGTTTTTTGTTAAGTTTATAACTAAAATGCCCGAAAGATAAATACTTTAGTCCTAACTTAAATTGATGTAACTTTCCATAGATATCTGTGGGCTTATATCTAATCCTCCTCACAAATATACACAACTGATAACAATATACTATATATAGTTTTTTGTAAGCATATCTTACAAAATTTTTTGAAAGCGGCCCAAAAGACTGTTAAGAGATATTTAATTCTGTCAAATCAATACAGATACCGAATTTGTAGTCTGAATAAAATTTCTCTTTATAATTTTTCTATTCAAGAAGAGGGACGAAAATGTATATCATGCACAATGAGGGAGCACGCGTTCCCGATGTGCGAGGCTCTTTGACCGACAGCATACTCAGTACCCCCCCCCCCACCTTATCCACGGGAAAATTTCACCCCGGAATTAACCGTCTGCAATATTCGAGGTGGTGCTGCATCCTCCGTCCGTTCACTGGCTGATGTTTCTTTCGACTCACACGTAACGTGTGTTGGTCTCTTTAACTAACTGTATTACAGCCTCTGTTAACTATAGCCTGCAGGTGTATGAAGTCCGCCACATTCTTCTGGCTTCTATTTTCCACAGCAGCGTTTCCACGTACCATGAAAAACACTCCCAGTATCGTGGACTATATACTGTAGCATCCGGTCAACATACTGTTCGGTTTGATTGATTTTTACAGTGTTTTCAAACCTCGATCTCTCCTTCTGTCGCAGATAAAAACCTGTTACGGGCGTTATGACGACATTCAACGCAATACAAGAAAGTAGGACTATATCTGTTTCTTTGCTTTATGCAGATAACTCTGAAACAGACCATATCTATAATATTTATAATGAGAAACTGTTCAGGTAATAATTTATCTCTCTTAGCACGACGAAGCATGATATAGTGTTTGTATGGCCATACAGCAATTAGTAGTCGATGTTTATTAGATTTGCCAGTCAAGCTGCTCAGAGATGCATTCTACATACAGCACTCTACATACAGCCTTGTTAGATCTTTCGTTACTTGCTCTACAAAGGCGAGCTTCCTATCTAATATCGCACCGAGGTTTACAGAGCAGCTGTAACGTACTGTCTCCTCTGTCAGCCGATTTAACCGCATCTTCCTGGAACCAGTATCACTCTTCAGCCAACTGTACCCCACGATCCTCCACTACTCGTTACACTGGGTGGATAATAAATACTACTGGCCAGGCAAACCATGGCCATCATAGAAACTATGTCTACCTCATCACTGGAATGAATTAGCGGGCACCGTGCCAATTGTTGCCGACACTGATTTTGACGTCCGATAGTGAGGCCGAAACGCCTGTCAGTATAGACTCTAGACCACGGCCTAACACCCCGGCTAATAATGTTTCCGACTAAATGAACAGTTTCTTCTGCATAGCATAAAAACTAAAGAAAAAATAAATAAAATAAGCTGACAAGGTAGTGTAAAGCTATTGCAGGAAGTCAGCCTTAAAAATTAAAAGTCCGACTTCGGACAAATGGCATCCGTCTCTCTTCATCCCCTGTTGTGAAGCATGGTTTTGCAAACCTTCACGACATACCCACCCCGAAAATAATCGAGGCGGCGCCCACTGAGAAAAGGGCACGGGGTTCCGGCTGGCGTTAAAAAATTACCTTTTCGCACTTTCAGTAAATTAAATTGTGCTTTAGAAGTAGGTTTTCATCGACTTTACCTAACACTGTTAATACCAAATATATTGGAACTAATCACAAGCAGGTAACGTCCTTGGCTTGTTGGCAATCTGGAACATCCGTCACTTGTCGAAACAACGCGATTCTCTTCAGCAGTAGCGGACTAAGGGTGGGGCGGAGGGGGTAACCGTCCCGTGTCCCACTTAGTAGGGGGCCTCCAGATTTGGAAAATTAATTTTTTGGTAAATTTTTTAAATTTATTTGCAAATGTTCTATTGTCACGTCCTGAAACGCAACACTACGAGTGGTCCAGGATTTAATCGATCGATTCCAAAGATTTGTGTTCATATTACTTTGAAATCTACCTTACAACCCTACCCAGGCCCGGCTCCAGGCAAGGGCGAACGTGCCACCGCCCAGGGCGGGAAATTTTAAAGGGCGACAGATTCCGGGATATTAAGTTTTGAAATTGAGAGAAAAAGTATTGAAGTCTTGTCGGGTAAGTGTACTAAACTGTGCAATGGATCATGGTGAAACAAAAGACATCAGTGCTATTGATTTACAGGACGAACTTAAAGTGCTTTCAACAACTGTAAAACCTAAAAGTACTCCTGTCGAGACTTTAAAATTTATTCAAGAGTATGGGTTCGCGCCAAATGTTGGTGTCGCTCTAACGCTCTAAGAATTTTCCTAACATTACCTGTGACAGTGGCAGGCTGAGAAAGGACTTTTTCGAAGCTCAAACTTATTAAAACTTAACTCAGATCGAGTAGGCTAAGTCCGAGACTCGCCTGAGTGGTCTAGCAACTATATCTTGTTAGCTGAATCACTTCATTACAACGAAGTCATAAAGGAGTTTGGCAGTGCAAAAGCTAGACGAGTATTTGTAACTAAGGTATATGATACATTATTTTTGTTATATTTCAATCATAATGAATTTTAGTTAGTATTTTAATTTTAAGTCATCACATAGGCATACATTTTTATTGTCTCACGATTCCTTGTATTGTATCTAGCCGTTCGCCGCATCGTAAACGCGAAAAAGTTCTAGTTATTTGATAAACACAACAATGCAAACATTCCTAGTCGTCATATGAAGGCAATCGCCGTATCTTTAGAGTAGGTCTAGTGTGCGTGAATGTGTTCAGAAGTAAAATAGGGAGGGGGCGGCACTCATAAATACTGCACAGGACGGCAGAAGCGCTAGGGTCGGTCCCGACCAAACCACTTCATAAAGTGTTTACAAATATTTCAAAAAAAACGTATAAAGTAAATTTATTAATAGAAATATATTCATACTAAAAAAGAAGAGTCAGCTGTACCTGGCGTCAATGCTCACTACGCAGTCGGAAGTCGCAAATTGAACCCCAACAGCACTGATGGTACGAAAAAACGTAAAAGCGGAGTGAAATACTGGGCGATAGCATATAGGCCTACGCTAAAGGAGATTACACCAGCGAACAATATTTAACGTTTCATGGATAGTTCGGAATGCGGAAATAAGGTCAGGTACTCGAATTTTCCGAGGCCAAAACTAGAAAACGGCTATTTTAAAAAGTTCCCCTTAT
This sequence comes from Magicicada septendecula, assembly GCA_034769895.1. Taxonomy (NCBI): domain Eukaryota; kingdom Metazoa; phylum Arthropoda; class Insecta; order Hemiptera; family Cicadidae; genus Magicicada; species Magicicada septendecula. Next base: position 288,872,191 of record CM068376.1, read on the forward strand.
TTGCACTGAAACTGCTAACTGACTTGAAAAAAAAATTGTCAAGTATTGTTTGCAGTAATGATAAATTCGTTTTGCAGTATATAAGTTTATTGTTTATTATAAAGTATTGTAATAAATTTAATGCAGTCTATAAAAAATACTACTTCTATTATTTCTTTACACTTTGTTTTTATAATACGAAAGTGGATTTTTATTTCAAACATTACTACAGCTTCTTATAAAGTTTCATACCAAGACGTATCAATATAGTAATTAGACAATAATACGTAACAGTAAAGTGTTTTTGCTATGTATTACTTAAAGATAAATTGGATTATAAACATCCGTCTTAGGGGGGGGGGGCTCAGAAATAAATCCGCCCTGGGCCACCAGTGGTCTAGGTACGCCACTGATCTCCGATTGTAAACAATCTTGACTGTACGCAGTCAGGACGACACCGTACCGTACTGCAGCCTAACGCCTCATTTATACTTCCCCGTGCCAGGCGACGGGTGGCAAGTGATAGGCGAAGGGTGACGTCACCCGCAGCTGTGGTACATGTTGACGATGGGTTTGTTTATACTTCTGCGAAGTGACGTGTGACTCCTAGGTGACACCACCTGCCGCTGTAGTTTGTCACAGATACAGGCGACGTCTCTCGCGTTTTTTGGCATTTGCGTGTGTTCTCTCGTGTCGTAATAATGTCGATTGCACGGGCAGATCGGGAATTATTAATTAGTAAAGTGCAGAAAAGGCCTGCAATTCGGAATGATGCAGACCCGAATCACAAAAACATGGAAGTGGTGGAGAACAGTTGGACCGAAATAGCACAGTTAATGAATAAAGGGGGTAAGCAACACTTCAATATATTTTATTAAAATTTATTTCCAATTACGTCCTTTCGATTATTGTAACAGTACGTTAACATGCAACTTTAAATACTTTATTATTATAATTCACTTGTATTGTATTATTATTGTAAGTTCACTTGTATTCAGTTTTATTTTAATTTTTATATTCGGCAACTGTGCTATAATGCACTAATCGCACTTTCAGATCCAACAGCTATTACCTTGATTTCGATTTCGTTTCAGTGGCTGCAGCAAAAATTAAATGGAAAAATCTCAGAGCTAAGATGAGGAAGGAGGTGTTGACAACGCCAGAGACGAAATCATGGTCTCCAGCTCCAGGGTGGATATCTACATGGGAATATTTCGACCTCATGTACTTCTAAAAAATGTCATTCTGCCTGCTCCAACGACAGGAAGTCTCCTTGTGCATGACATAGGTAGACATGATGAAAACGGTTTTCCAGACAGTAAATCCTATGCACAAGAGAACTGTCAAGTATTACCAACAGAGCCATAAGTATCACCAGTGCCAACACCACCTGTCAGTTCTTTAACATCGAGCCGTTCATCTTCGATAGTTTCACAGGCTCCAAGTAAGCGTAAAGTCAGTCACTATGACGCTACACGACTAGGAAACATTTGAAGTGTTCTAAACGACATCTCGATCGTGACTGCTGAATCCCGTGTGTAGTGGCTCGACCGTAGCCTGAAGTATAAATGCTGCGCCACTTGACACCTACCTCTTTACCACCTGCCACCTGCCGCCCGTCGCTTGTCTCCTGGAAGTACACATGAGGCGTAAGACTACTCGGCTATTCCAACCCCAGTGATACTTACGTTGATACTAATTCTTAGTTTTCCAAATATTATTATTCAATTATAAGTCTTAGGAATATGTTGCGTTGCGAATACTAAATTTATTAGTCACTTTGCACATATTGTAGCACTAGATAGAAGACGACTGTTGGTACCAGCTTTCCAATTCTTCGGTAATTCGCACTTCGACGAACAACAGATTCAACGTTATATAACTGCGCCCAGACACTTTCCGTCTTCACAGTCATAAGCTTTCACACAGTCGTGAAACGCGATTAATTACCGCTATTGGTATCCGTATCGTATTAAATAACGGTATCGATTCATCGATATACGATGTGCGGACCACACAGTAGGCCTATTTTTTTATAATTCGACGACGACGATTATGGTTTACTGTATTTTAATCCCAGATTACGTATGCTTGAGTACAAAACAGACGACACGGTCGGATATCCGCAGGTACGGTACACGCAAAACATATATAAATATGTGACAAAAAATTGGGGGAATAATGAAAATAAAGAATAGAACGGAGAACATTACGGCTACTTCCACCTTATTTTATGGTACCGAATGCCATTTGAACTGGAGGAATAAATTAAGATTGGTAAAGTACAAAGTAACCTTTCCCAATCCGCGTTGTGACTTCTTTTTTACATACAGATGACGCGTTTCAAAGCGTATGTGGTCGTTGCAAAGCATGAGTGGTCGACTAAACGTGAGTAGGTGCGCACCTACAGTGCATAATGGTATATTGGCTTTTTGACTAATGACGACCTCCTAAACCCGCCACAGCCTGTCCTCAGCCGGGTTGCAAAAGGGTGAGGAGGAGGTGGAGGAGTAACAACTTCGTTCATCTGGCCCGGATGGTAGTACCCTGTAAGGGGTTATGGTGAAGCTGCTGCCTTGCAGTCCGGCGTTGGTTCGTCAAAGCTAGAGGAAGAAAACCTTTATTAAAAATTACAAAACCACTGCCTTGTGGCGTGGAGGGATCCTCAAAGGCTAAGGGAGAAAACCCCAACAGAAAATCAGGCACGTTGGGAAGCCTCAAGGTGGCAGCCGCATCACCTAGCTGGCGGCAGGTTACCTGTGATAGGGAAACTACCCTCCTCATAATCTTCGCAGGAATAAGCCGGACGGATTTTATGGCAATATACGTTGGAGTTATGGACTGGATACAAGACATAATAGAATGGGTGACTCGAGAATTCCAAAAAAGATAATCCACTATAAGCCTCTTGGAGAACGAGATAGAGGCAGACCAAGAAAATGGTGGCTGTGAAGACGGAACAGGCTGCAAGCCTAATCTTTGAAGAAGAATAAGACGGAGGAGGAGGAGGAGGAGGAGGAGGAGGAGGAGGAGGAGGAGGAGGAGGAGGAGGAGATACACGCTAAATGGGTAAAGTACGCATTAGAATGGGCAGTACCTCTAAGGAAGATATTAGAGGCGAATTTAGTATTTTTAACAAGTGACACAACAAAGTACTCTACTCCGGACTCGTCTCCTCTCCGACTCCCTCGAGCACTTTTCTTCCCGACCGGACATACGTATACAGTAATTACGGACGGAAAGGAATGGCACATTTCTATAGACAAATCACCTGTGTCTACATTATAAATACATTTAAATCACGCAAAAAAAATACACGCGCGCATTAACACGCAACTTGTGTGCCACGAACGTGACCTACCTCGACGCGTGTACAGAAACACAACGGGGCCTTGGTCGTATCAATTTGCCTAAAATCGCGTTTACAAGGCCGGAAATTCTTCCGTATGTCTCGGGTTTTACGATTCGTTAGGTATACCTATCCATCATATCTTTTAACGATTTCCTGTCAAAAGTTCCGCGAACACGTGTTGTAACGCAACCGTCACACAACCTTCTCAGTATGGTACAATTACGTCACATCCATGTGAATCGTTACGAGAGAATTTCATCGGCAGAACGACACGGAGAGCATTTTAATTATGACAGAGGTGAGATCAATCGATACAACCTCTCCTATCGTTTTCGCGCACGATCTCACGAGCGGAGTCGCAGTAGTACTTCCAAGATTGGATAAAACAGAAATAGCTATCAGAGACCGGACCGGTGGTAGGGTAAACTCATCTAATTCCGTGATATTAAGGATTTTAGCATACACTTACAAAACATTTAGATTTAAAAAAAAAATTAACGAGTGCAAACTTTTTTACCGGGTCTGTGTACTTTAGAGCATACATGTAGTAAAGAATCTATAATTTTATTAGTTTCCGTGACACAAATTATAAATGTAGCATCCGCATTTTTCTTAATTCCATGATACTATAACTTTAATTCCGTGACATTTGACACGGAATTTTCTTTAAGAAACAAATGAATATGAGTGTTTAAACTATAATTTATTAACAGTACAGCTACATGTATAATAAGTGTATTTCATGTAATAATACTGCATAAATCATTTAATAGTACAATATTTATAAAATATAAATATGAATAAATATTAACCATTTTACTTTAATGTCCACATCGGTTTCTGCTGCTTGGCAGTTTCATAATATTATTAACAGCGAATAATAAAATGTATTAATAAATAATATTATAATACTTATAATATATTTACATACTTCAATGATAATTTGGTTTATAGTTTAACTTAATCATCGAGGTAAGTTAATTTTAGTTTATAATAAAGTGTCAATCAATAAAATTGGTAGTAAATTAATTAGTTTGTTGTTATTAATGAATTATAATATTTGATTAATTATAATTAGTTAACAATATTTAACTTTCTGGGGCTAATATGTATCGTTATTAGTGTTAAAAACAAATCATATGATGGCTTAAATTGGTCTTATTAAAGTTATACTTTTTTTTCACTTAATTCCGTGATAGGGAAATAAGCAAGAAGTGTGAAAAACCGTAAGAAATTAGGACGCTAAACTTAAGGGCACTCGTAACCGGCTATGCTTACCATGTTAAATTCATCAATTTTGAGATCCATTATCTCAGAACCTGTAAAAGACATAAATCTGAAATTTTAGCATGCTGGTAAACACGTCATACATTACAAACGCTAGTACAATTATAAAGCTATCTCAATTTTCTGATTTGTTATAATTTTTTATCTTTTGCTTTAAACATTTGCATAAAAAAATCACACGTAAATTTTTTTACGTTTTTATTTTTCAGTAAAACTGTATAGTTCTAGTAGTGTAGTTATATCTCTATTAACCCAATAAAAAAAAAAAAAAAAATTAGCGTGATAGTGGACTTGGTTTCTGAAATAATGGGTCATTTATTTAATAAAAATAGATTTTCAGAAAAACGCAGTTAAAGTTTTTAAAACAGATTTATATTGTTTTACCTTATTTAAAATAGTCCAGCTCCATACTCGGTATCTTTATTTATGTCCATTTGTTCATCTATTTTCCCTTCACATTTCTAATTGACTGTCTAACCTTTTTCATCAATTCATCCACTGCTGTCTCTGCCTCGAGGATTCCTTATAAGTCAGTTTTTTCATTACCTTAACCATATTTGATCCTCGTTTGATCCCTAACTTTTGTACGACTTGACACTTACTTATATCACCTTAACTGAAGATCAACACAGCATCATGTACACCCCAAAACCAAAGTATCCAGTCCAACAAATATAGTTGTTGGCAAACTATTCCAAATCAAATGGTTCAGCGACTCGTTTGCATTTTGTGTATTATTACCATGAAGACTTTTTTTTGACAAATTTAGGATGACTCATATTAGCAAATACTGGCTTTACGACACACATTGGTAGTGAATGCTTATTGAAATTCGCTTTCCAATGGTAAGAACTGTATATCTCTGATTTGTACAAGAGAGTTACAGATTTGTAAAAAATGGTAACATTATCAGCATTTTTGAGAGAACTTATCCTACGACCTCAGTTTTTAAAAAAATCAAAAAATGTATTGTTAGGCGTATTCACATAAATTTGTTATCAAATGAAGATTTTTTTTAAAGACAAAAAAACAAAAATCAATTTTTTGGTCGATTTGCAGGTTATGAGTGCTCTTAAGTCTAAGACTCAAACGTAACGATTTAACTTTATTGTGTTTACATATTCAAAATTTCCAGTGATATCTGAATATAAATATACACGAATGAAAGAAACAAATAAGAACATTGTTTTGTGATTCTTTACTCTTAACACTACACAAGAACAGAAACTACGATTTCAGTAGGTTACGTCTGACAAAATGACCTCAAGTTATCACCTTGCTGCCTTTCGGAATTCAAAACTCATGCTGTCGAAAGCTAATGAGTGGTGCTATATAACGGTGAGACTAAAAAAGTAATAGTCACTAAGTGTAATTTCGTGACATCGTTTATACAGCATATCACGGAATTATGTGAGTCACGAAATTAGGTGAGTTTACCCTGCTCATTCAAAATATGTAGAAGCGGGACAGAGAAGTCATCGACCTCCGAACGTTTATCACGGACACATGAGTCTATCTAATTAAAAGGCAATTGAATGAATACACAACTCAAATAATTATTTCTATCAATTATTAAGGGAATTACACGCACAAATATGTAAATAAGCCACGGTGACCGGTTACCGTAATTACCTCGATGTAATTAAATAAATACATATTCTACATATAAAAATCATAAATAAACGTATACACTTTGTCGTAGAAAATGCTCGTTCATTTACGCCGGTGGAAGAGTTTGGTTCATCGTACGTGCCCTTTCCTACGTCTAATACGAAGCGTGCTGGCGTAGAATCCAGCAGCCGTGAAGGATTGCTAGTTTCCAAGTACCGAGTTTGATAATAACATTAGGATGAGCATAAGAGAAAGGATACAATCAGGAAATAGAGCCTACTTTGCAAATATTACCATCTTTAAAAACAATCTTGTTACAAGAGGTATAAAACTCAGTACGTTATTCTTTGGTGCGACCAGTTGTTAAATATGGATCTGAGGTGTGGACTTAACGGAGAATGACAAAACTGCTTAAAAATCATCTGAGCGCAAAATATTGCGTAAAATTTATGGCCCAGTACGAGAAGAAGGCAGTTGGAGAATACGCAACAACAACGAACCACAGACTCTCGTGCATGGAAAAGATATAGTGAAATTCATCAAATCACAGAGGTTGCGTTAGCTGGGACATGTGGAAAGAATGACTGAGGAAAGAATGCCTAAAAGAATACTGAAGGGAAGATAATATACTATAGACGTAGAGGCGGACCAAGGATGAGATGGTTGGACGGCATAAAGATCTTGCTAGTACGGGAATTAGAGTTAAAAACAAGGGCGGAGTAGAGAGGAAGGCAATAGTGGAAGAAAGCACTTAGTGGAAGAGGAAGGGCGGAGAACAGGGAAGCATGGAGGAGAATTGTTGAGGTGGCTAAAGCCCACCAAAGGCTGTAAGGCCAGATAAGAAGAAGAAGAAGTACCGAGTCAAAGTACCGAGATACAGATGAAGACGAAGTTATGGTTGTTGACCATAACCACATTTCAAAATTCTATCTTAAATGGAATAACCAAACATGAAGATGATGATAAGGGTTTTGAAAAACAAAAGAAAACTTTGCTCAACATCTTTCAGATATTGTGAAAGAATACCCCCAAGTCAGAACCACCAACGCCGCCGCAAGGCTATCATTCCTCTGTTAAGAGTCGATGAAAGCTGTGTCTCACAGGTCCCAGAATGAGATTTCAAATACTTTAGACGCAGCTCCTGCTAACTGCAACACAGCAAAGAAAATGTGTGTGGACAATTAAAAAAATACTGAAAAAAAGAACTTTATATCTTGTTTAACATCACAAGAATAGAATGTAACAGCTGTTGAGTTACTGAAAGAAGGGGACAGATACTGAACCAATGACAGGCGAAAACAACATTTAAAAAGGAAAATGTTTGTTATATCAATTAAAAAATCGTGCGCGTTTTCAGAATTTTGATAAAGCTTTCTATCAGACTTCATGTTGTTAAAAGTTTAAGTTAGAAAATATTTTACTTTATATCATATTCGTATGTATAAAATACATATAGAACTTTATCATGTGTGCATAGTATACCGTATACCGTGTGCTGTATATAGTACACATACAGCAATTTGTTTTGACCTAACGGAGGTTAGAGTGACTAGTTACTCTCATGGTTTGTTAAGACTAGCGAGAAAGAATGATTCATGAAGTTGTTAAATGAAAAATTAAGAACAGCGAAGTTTTTGTAAATCTGGGGGGAAAATCAGTAACCGACCAAGTTAGGTTAAACGGACAGTAGTCCGGCAAGAGAACTGGAAGTGATGAACGAGTATGCCCCCCCCCCCCCCGTCAACGAGCTCGGAGCACGGAAATACGAAGCGTTTGTGACAACGCAGATTTAAACATTGTAATATCTATGTTAATTTGCGCAGACGGATGACCTGTCTGTTCGCAATAATAACCAAAACACAGGCAATATTACTGTGACATTTGTTACTAACGTGATTTGGTTTATTCACAATTCATTCTAAAATAAATCGTCAGTAGACTAATTTTGTTATCTGACGTATTCTGTGGTCTAGTTAATGATCCTGTGTCTGGCACGAAGTGGTATCAGGGGCGTATTTACGGGGCGGATGCACGGGACCGGACCCCCCACCCCAGAGGGTCGGAAAAAAGTTGACGAATTTTGTTAATTTCTGAATTTTTAGGTTCTTTTGTTATTTTTTTAGCTGTGTTTTTCAGTTAGTAAGTAATTTTAAATATACAAACACGTTTATTACACATTTGAAATACGAAACATAGGAAAATAAATTCAGTCATTAAGTAGCCCATCTTCTCAACAATGTTTCAGTAACATTTTATTGTGTTTATTACCGTTTACTTTAATGGGTCTGATTTCAGGATGTATCACACGTTTGCCAAACACTTTAAAGATAGTCTTAATTTGTTTTTTGTTTTATCTTAAGCCGACTCGACGGACCCCAGGCCCCGGATCCCCCAAGGCCAAATTCTAGATTCGCTACTGAGCGGTATGTGGGTTAGAACCCAGTAAAATATCGCTCCGTCGATGACGATGGTAAGCTGCAATAGACCAACAGCTAGGCACTGACAGTTAGGAATGAGTGACAGGGTTTGGGGGGGGGGAGCTATCTAAAGCCAAGTCTCCGTCCCGTTCAGAATTATCATTTTATATATTTTTATCAGCTTAATAAATGTAGAATTTCTGCTGCTCCGTATAAGGGATGACGATGGGGGATGTGAGACGCCGGTCACGGTGAAAGTCACATACCTCACTGGACAAACACTTATAGTTATGTAATACGCTTTCTCCGCCAGCAAATTAGTGTCATAATAATGCCTTCAAACTATTTATCACCTTGGACACCGCGACTTTTTTGAGAGATTTTCTCTTTCACTAACTATTGTTACCAGCGCAAACGTGTGTCGATATGCGCGTCTTACGTGCCATGTTTCTTTTCTTTTTGTCAGCTAGACATTAGTTCATTCATGAAGCACACGAAAGACGGCGATACTCGTAGTTATTTTAAGTAATTCAGAACCTCGTCTGATACTAACAAGCTCTGTATCACTTCCCAATCCGCACAATCTCGTTTCAGATCACACGAAAATCTTTTACGTTATTTTCATTCCGACATTTATTTCCAGTACTGTCCACGTCCTGACGTCAATCTGTTGATCTGCATGACGCCTTTCGCTGTCTTCACCATTCTTATTCTTATTTTAAGGTTGCAGAAAAGTTAGCAGTAACCTTAGTTTTGATAGTTTTTGGTGCTAAACATTCACATTTCTAAAAGGGCTGTAGTATCACTACGTATGTACGTGTACTAAAACTGTGTGCGGACTGAAGAGAAAAATTCTGATTGTTAACTAGCAGTAGACGACTACCAGCACTGTTTTAGCGAATCTAGAAGCTGGCCTTGCGGTCGAATCGGCTTCATAGAAAAGAAAAACAAGTTATAGTAAGACTAATCAATATTACAGTCTTAAAGTGGCTAAAAAACGTGTAAAAACATACTGAAATCAATCCTATTAAAGTAATAACAGAATAAAAATAAGCGCTATAGAAACAGTGTTTATAAGATACTTATTGACAACCGATTTTCCTATATTTCGTATTTCAAACGTACCCGTAAATGCTGTGTAATTAACTTGTTTGTAGACCTTAATAACGGGTTACTACTGTACTACCGTACACTGTTGAGAAATTAATAAAACAGCGTAAAAATTAAGAGATTAACCAAATTTCTTGTCAACTTTCGACCCTCCGAGGGTTCCGGTGTCGTTCGTTTCCTCCCCCGTAAATACCCCCCCCCCCCCCCCCGCTTTAGAATGACGAAGACGCCAACAGTACGAAGCGACTAGCAGACTAACAGCGTCTAACATTATACTTTGACGACGAACTAAAGGTATTTGTAATGTACACAAAATTGACGGTTAATAATTATCGGTTTGTGTTACCGACAATACAACTACAATATACAACGAAATGAACATTTTCAGCTTCCACAGTAATAAGAGAAATTATGAGTGTCGACGGTGAAGAAGTCCAGAAGGACAACGATGACGCGTCTTAACATCAATGCTCCAAGTGATCTCGATTCTGTTCTGTCTGGTGTCACGTACTGTTGCGTGAACATACATTTTACCTTTTACAAAATACTGGAATTGTCGTTTACAAAAAATTACTTCCTATTTTATGAAAAAAATTAAACTGTCGGGTCTATGTCAAACAAATTCATTATAACGACTGTGTACTATTTAATGAATATCAGAAGTACAATTCTCCACACGCTTTGCACTAATTCTTGCAGATTCGTTTAAATGCGATGTGCTGTATTGTAAAAGCTGCGATTATTAGTGTTAAAAATTTTAACGAGACCAATAACGAATCAACTCGGAGACTGAGAGTTTGATACGAAATTAAAATATTTTCGCACAGTTCACTTTCAAAAATGAATAAATAATTGCGCACGTATACGATAATTGCCAAAATCGCCAAGCGATTAACAACGGAAAGGCACTCGAGTTTCGACACAGTGAGGTACTCTGAAATGAACTTGAAACGTTTAGCAATTGAATATAAACTTTTGGTAAACTATAAAACGCCTGACGTAAGCACCAATAATAACGGTCGGCCTATAAATCCCACGAAAGCGAAACGTTTTCAGTGAAAAATACGACGTTCGTCAGCAAAACGCAAACTCAATGACACAGTTATGTCATATGGTCGCTACACTGCACTTTTCCTAATTGGATTGGTTTTATACGTGCGATTAACTAAATAATGTTCTTACGGAACCAATCAGATAGCAGGTAAAACTGTTGTATTCATCTACTTATGTCTGAAATTTAGCAATAGGCCTATATCTAAACCTGTTGTCTAAATCCGTTAGCTTTGGTAACGTTAATGGTGTTTGGTTCCTGTGATATCGCAAAGCTGGAGCACACGCCTGTGAAACTTTTGGTGTTTACTTCCGTTTCAACGGAAGAACGTTGTGAACATAAGCTGCTGACATCCACCTCTATATTACGTAATCGGCGACAAGCGTCCTTCATTAACCTTTTCTGTCTAATAGTGCCTCAGTCAAACGGTTATTATTCGAAAGCATCATCACCATTATCATTTTCTTGAGTATAAAGTTTCCCTTCATCATAATCATCATCATCATCACCATCATCATCAACATCATCATAATCATCAGCAACAGCAGCAGCAGCATTATCATCATCACTTCATGGATGGTATTTCTCCTGTTCCGGCCTCATGACTCCCCCCATCTTGTGCCTACAGATCTTCTTACAACCGGCTCAAACTCATAAGCCGACTTCGGAAAGCGGGTATTGTCCATTCTTTCTAGATGTTGTTTCCAGCAATTTCTATAATTCTGAATCGAGTTCCTCTGAACTATATCAAGTTCTCTTCTAATATACTCGATTCTTATATGATCGAGTCGCCTATATCCCTTTTATCGATCTCAAATAGCTCATTTCTTCTGCCTGTAATTTCCAGCAGTCCTTCTTCCTAATAGTCCAGGTCTCGCATCCATACAGCAATGCTGATACTGCCATTGTCTTATAGAATTTGATACACGTCTCTTGTCTGGCTTTCCTTTTCAGTGTCCTTCTCAGTATTCCACATTTAGTTTGGAACCTGCCTAGCTCATTGCTGAGATCATTAATATCTCTATAAGAAAGACTACTACCAAGGTAACTGAATGTTAGACCTGTTTTGCGAGCTGGTCATTTAACATAATTTTAGATCGAATGGAGTATTTTCCACAAAAAGCCATTACCTTTGTTTTTGCAGTTTAAATATTTAAATTATATTCCTACGTTCGAAAGCCTCTGGTGCAATAATGTGTCCCGAAAAGTGGGCGACTGTCTGTGTGCCGTTAGGAAACAGATTGTCCCGTTAGGAAAACAGCATTATCGTGTTGAGTTCACGTGGACGCGAGCTCGCCACAATTAGTATTCACCAACCGCGGGTTGTCACCTTCAATGAAGTCTTTGCTTATCACCTACAGGTGTAGCCTTTTCTTCAGTAATGTGCAGTGGCGTGGCGTGGGTACATAAGACCTGTTGCCGGTTGTGATAGGCCTGAAAATTAATTAGAATTTTTTCTTGTACCAAGTATTCTTTTTAGAGTATTTTCTATCATTCGCTGGAAGAAGTAGAGGGTCCCGGTTCAATGGGATCTTTCATCATACTTGCACAGAATAAATCAGAACACAAATAATCGAATTAAAAATAGTCAAGACAGAGAAACACATGACTAAACGAACAAAAAACACAAATAGGTACGTAGTAACTGCTGCACATCGGTTCCGAAACCAAACATAGCTCCTAATTGAGCGTTTTGCCGGTTTATACAGCGGCAACACACTGGGTGCACGAATGTGCCCCCCCCTCCGCAGTTTGTACAGTGACAACTACTACGAGGTCAATGACCGTACGCAGTAAAACACTGCCGATGTTTGAGCCGGCAACACAAGACGGTGCAAGTGCACAGCAGTTCGAAAGCAATACTACGCTTTTCTTCAAGTTTCCCTACTAACGTTGTTCGAATTTCAAATTATTCAATAACTAAAGTACGGTATTTATTCTTGGAAAAAATTAATATTATTTTTTCTTATTTCCAGTAATGTTGCCGCCGGCAACAGCGGTTACATGGACGCCACGCTACTTGTAATGTGTGCAGAAATACCCAACAACGTAACTAATTGCTGGAAATAAAAAATAAATCGATTGCCGACGGTAACGATCAAATGAGGCAGCTACACATTTCATGCGGTTTCGTGATCGTTTCCATCACCCTAAATGGCGAACTAATCGAACACTGTACGAGTATCAGTTATTTTCCAATGGAGTTGTTTTTCCGTTATTCAGCTCTCCTGTTCTTTAAAATCTCTTGTAAGAAGCACTGTTATAGCCTGGTCTTCCACAAACATCACAATATACGATTTTGACTTCCAGATATACTTTTGGTGTTCCATTACAGCGACACTCGTCTCTTCTTAATTGGCGCTACAGCTCTTGGAGAGCCTTGGCCCCCTGGACAATCCGCCTCCAGTCGTCTCGATCCTCTGTTCTCAGTCTCCATCTTCTTATACCGAGCCTGCGCAGGTCGTCCTTAAGATTATCTACCCATCGCTTTCTGGGCCGACCGCTCTTTCTTCTTCCACCAGGTCTCCCCGTAAAAATTTTCAATGTGGATGTCTCTAAAATTCTCTGGACACGCCCTGCCCACCGGATTCTAATTTTCTTTATGTCAGTAACTATATCTGGTTCTCCAGAGATTTGCTGGATTTCTTCATTCGTCCTTATTCTCCATGCTTCTTGGACGTTCACTGCACCAAATATCCTCCTGGGGACTTTAATTTAGCACCTGTGCAACCACTCTTCCTCTGTCACTGTCACTGTCCAAGTTTCAGACCCATTCATGACCACTGGCTTAAAAACTGTTCTATAGAGACGAATCTTGGTTGCTCTGCTTAGGTTTTTACTCTTAAATATTCGTTGTAGAGAAAAGTAATTACCGCGCCACAGTTAGTAGAAAAGTTTTTATTTCCTCCTGCTCGTTTGTGCCTGCGAGCAATGGTAACTACAATGCGACAGAACACATCAAATATAGGCCTACTTCCATTCCCAAGTCAATTCCAAACCTTCGCTTGGCAGGACTGTTACCCCGAGTACCGTAGATGAAGCTTTCGTTCTGATCCCAGCGTGATTTCGGTTGAGTGGAGCCAGTACTGTGGAATTGCAGCCGAAGTAGTCACTGACGCGTTAATAGTCTGAAAGCGAATTCTAAATTATAACTCGGCAATTTACCATTTGTCTGTCCGTCATCTTTTGGTGTATGTCTGACGATAAGTTTTGAACGCATCAACGTAAAACTTGGCACGCATGTCTATACTTTTACCCTACAGAACACTATTGCTTTTAGGTTGATCTCTCCCCAAAAATAAGGGGGAGGAAGGAAAAAATGTGAGGGTTAAAAAAATCACAAAAATCCATGTGGGATGTCAAATTAACGGAAATTTTAACCGAAATCTGCACGTAGTCTTCATTTTTGAAAATTTCAAAATTTTTGGATGCCGTAACCCAAAAAGTGTGTCGAAAAATTGATACAAATGCATGTAAGCTTCCAAAAAATTAACGGGAATTTTAATTATAATATGAAGATAGCGTTCACTTTTGAAAAGTTAAAAATTTTGGAAATCTAGGTCCCAAAAAGTGGGTCAAAATTTTGATAAGTTGCAAAAACAATGAGGTGTATCAAATTAAAGAGAATTTTAATCAAAACCTGAATATAATGTACGGTTTTGAACATTTACAAATTTTGAAAAAATGATCCAAGTTTAATATTTACCTAATTTATGTATTTTGTTCAAAATAGTGAGCGAGTTCTGCAGGTGATGACAACCCCCAAAAATATATTTTCATGCTGTCATCCTGACTTATAAAGAGAGACGTTACTTCGCAATGAAAGCGAATGGTAACCTGTTGTTAGCGTGACGGCTGAATAGGTCTCGCGCTGCACTTATCCTCGACGTTATATCGGCTAACATACAGTCGTATATACCCGCGCTCGTGAGTTTCCTGGGTATTTAAATCAGTCGTCCAGGTATTAAACACGTTGCTGTTTTGAAGCAGCGAAAAAGTATCCAAATCCAATGCTGTTTTGAAGTATCTGCAAACAAAAAGGTAACTCTGCCCTGCAAACGACACGCAGCATGCTTAACCTCCGAAACGATAACTCTTAGTAGGGCTACATTACTTCCTTGTGAGCCAATATGTAGGAGTAAGTGCGCCAACACCGCAATATGAGTGTTTCTTGATTGTTGGATTCTGCAATGTAGCAGGAACGACTAAAATCTATTCTTACCGTTCCCACGATTTGTCCAAAGAATGGTACTCGTATTTCCTCAAGTTTCAAATGGTGCTTTGTTCTATTTAGCGAATCGGTGTGAGTAATTTTTCTCTTTTATATACATATTAGAAATATGTATATAGTAATTACATACATACCAACTTACATATTCTTCTTATTCTTCAGGACTACAACCTAACGTGAGCCCTGGCTTCCAACACCAATCTTCTCCAAAGTCTTCTATCCATTGCCATCTCAGTGTAACCCCTCACACCCATTCTTCTGAGATCTTCTAGCACATCATCCGACCATCTTATCCTAGATCGGCCCCTCTTTTTGTACGCAGTGAAACTCGGTGAAAGTATATTTCCCACGATTTACTGACATACAACGGGGAGTAAACTGTTCAAGTTTTGCGAACTCTTAATATGTTGAATAGTAGGAGGGTAGTGATCCGTTTAATGAAGTATTTTATTAAATATTCATTTTTTAAGAAAGATAAAAACGCCAAACAAAACCTAAGCTTCATCACTGAACAAACAATCAAGAACTCCTCACGTGTCCACGATAGATTCAGACTCGTCCGGTAAACTGTTCAACGCCACACTTTTTCAATGTGTTCTTCTTTAGCACTATAACCCGCCGTGAGCCCTGTCTTCCAACACCATCTTCTCCAAAGGCTTCCATTGTCATCTCAACTGACACCTCACATCCATTCTTCTATGATCTTCTAGCACATCATCCAACCATCTCCAATCTAGGTCGGCTCCTCTTTCTGGTTTTATAGACTTGCGACCTCAAGATTTTCTTTGGCATACGCTGATCATCATACATACTGATGACCTAGCCACTGTATTCGTTGAGCCTTTATAAATCATACAACGTACTCATGCTTCAACAGCGCCTCTACCTCCTGGATATTTCTTATTTTCCATTCGTCATCTTCTTTACCGGACCATAAACACGTCTTACGATCTTTCTTTCAAACTGTCTTGGTGTTACTTGTTCCTTTTTTGTCAATGCCTATGTCTCACATACGTACATATACATACATAAATAGTAATTATATAATAAAGCGAAACGCATATATGTTTTGTTTCAACCTTCTCTGTCTACACTGCGGTAAAACTTTTTTTTTTTTAATCAAGAAAGATATGTCGATTTTGGAACCAGTTTTCCACTGGTAGCGCAGTTTCATTTATTTTAATAATAATCTCAGTTCCAGAAAGTTTAAGGCTGTAATGAAAATTTTAATTTTACGCAATTACTAGACATGAAATTTATCACACTCAAGTAAAAGCCATTTTGTAATTCCACTTCATCATCATCGTCCTCATCACCATTGATTCGACAGCCTTCTATGGGCCCTGGCCTTCTTCAGAAGATTTCGCTATTCTTCTCTATTCATAGCCATATTTTTCCAGTTTCCAATTCCAAGAGTACTGATGTCCTGGGTCACCCGGTCCCTCCATCTCGGTTTGTTCGTTCCAACTTTCCTTTTACCTTCTAGCTTTGCTTTAAATATCTTCTTAATAATTCTGGTCTCACAAACACGTATAATTTGACCAGCCCATTCTAATCTTTTTAACCTAATAAAGGTGACCACATCGGGTTCATCATACAAATTAAGGAGCTCTAAATTATATCTTTTCCTCCAGGCTCCCCCATCTTCCACTGAACCAAAAATTCCCCTTCACCATTTATAAACAGGCCGTAAATAAAATTGTATATCGGTTTTCGGTGTACTTCCACTTGCTCTGCACTTATCAAACAAACAAACGCAGACCGATGTCTTAGTGCTACTTCTGTTACAGGGCAGACAAACAAACGCAGACCGATGTCTTGGTGCTACTTGTGTTACAGGGCAGACAAACAAACGCAGACCGATGTCTTGGTGCTACTTGTGTTACAGGGTAGATGCAACTTAAATGTTTACTACCGTTACACGTTCTTGGATATTAAAATTCCAATTTAGATAGCGGCATTTTAAAAGCACTAACTATACAGAAAAGAGACGAGTCAAAGAGAAAATATCTTGTTTCTAACGTAATTCAACAATTCAAATACGTTTTCGAATTTTTTATTCACTTTTCTCTTCGTGTCAGTGAAAGCGGTTGGACAAAAAAGTGAACAGAGAGCGGAATACTACCGGTGCTGGGCCCAATAAACTAAACCTACCAAGCGACAGTCGTTCAAATATTTATTAAACCGTAAACACATTTGTCATATATAAATTTATGCCATTTTTAAACTTACCAGAAGTATTTGATTTCCCTAAGAAACGCTGTATGTCAACGCTAATTGATCGGTGACACGTCCGGATAAGCTGCGTCCTTAATGACTTCGTTGTGTTTCCAGAGTTGCCGCGAAAAGAGAAATCTCGGTGAATTCAAGCGCACTCGGTATCGAACGGCAATTCTTATTTATTTACTATCATATTGCCTTGTATTATTATTATTATTATTATTATGGTATTATTATCGCCTTTGTCTGCTACGTTGTGTTATTATTAATAAGAAGCTTTCTTGATCATTGATTGGGTTACTTCACTCCGCTTTTTCTGTGTTATTTATTTAGCGTCCGAGTCTCTATAATGCATAACTGGACAGTGGAATAAGGAGTAGTTCAATTTCGAACTGTAGCTTGACAATCCGCATTTTGTTCCACTTTAAGAGCATGACAAGGAAGTAACAAACTTTGTTTTATAGATGTGAAGGCTGCCAGTGGTGGCGAAGATGGTTTGGCTGGAGAGAGCAGAAATATGAATATCGGTCAGGACCACTATGTTGGAAGCAAAAAAAAACGAAACCATCGATAGTATGAAAACATTGCGACTGAACTATCGATGGTAAAAACATCGAACATCGAATGTTAACCATCGATGTTAAAGAACGAGAGTAGAACGGATTATGGCATGCTAAACACACACACACACACACACACACACACACACACACACAAGTATATTATGCAATCATCGGTGATGTAGTGCGTGCTATGCCACTGCGAGTAACGGAATGTGATATATACAAATGTTATCTATCGACACTAGTCGAAAGATTCCACAAATTTAAAGGAAGGACTTATAGAATTATGGAATAATAGGAAGAAAGTTCTCACGTAACACCAGAGTAACAGCAGAAGTGCTAGTGTATGGAGGAATTACAATACGGAAGCACTAAAAAGCCTTTCGAATGAAATCGATAAAAATGCAGCCAAGCGCATACCAATGAAAAAACAGTATAGTAGCCCATTTATACAAAGCGTTTGGTAACGTTTTCATTTACAGATTTCAAAGAGAACTTGACAAACATCAATCACTCGATTGGATCGACGGCATTATAGACTATTTAAAAGCAATAAACGAAATTCCAGAACGGTGAAACGACTCATGTGACCTCGTTATATGGCATTCTCCGATTACGAAAAATTTCCGATTCAGTCTAACAAAAGCTGTAGGCGTCAAGACGATCAAAAAATGGGGCACAAATAGTTGCATATTCTGTTTGCAATATGCACAGACTCAACGGTTCAACTACAAGTGCTATCGAATGGACTGAATGCTGAAAACAAATAAAATCATAAGGTTGTACCTTCTGTTTATATGGCGATAATTGATGGAAGTGCTTTAACAGATGAGACTGAAGTATACGGGTAAAATTATAACACACAAAGGAAATTAAATGCAAGAAATCGTTAATCGAATCAGACGAAGGCGGATCGTCTTTGAATATTGAGCAACATCATCGCATGAAGAAATGTTAGCCATTCATCAAGAAATGACCGAGATCATTCAAACACCATATTAAACAACTTTCTTGACGGAGACGGTTGTTACATTCTTGTTGACGGAGAGCAGATTCCAAATATCAAATAAATAAATAAAGGGTACAGAATGTTAAGCTGGGCTGAACGGCACATATTTGTAGAGTAGAAGTTGTAACGAAGCAAGTTTTAAATCAATGAAGATTGAGAAAAAAAACTTGAAAGATTGCCACAGTACTGTGGCAAAATATGACACAGTAAATGATCTTTTGTCACAGTACTGTGGTTAACTGGTGAAGATCCGTGCCAGTTCCCGAGTCGTTTTACACTGAAGATGGTCTCCAACGGAGAGGCCGAAACGACTGTTAATAGCAGCCGTACTGGGCTACTGCCTGTTAGCCCGGAGAGAAGTCAATTACACAGCTGACTTCGGCCTCGAAAGCCTTAGGTACCGATTACATAACGTGTGTTTGGTATGGCCGTTTCTTTGAGATGCGTTGTTTGTCTTGTAACACTTTCCTTGCTACCTCGTTAGGGTGGCTGTCAGCCCGTTTCTACACCTCGTGTAATGATATTTGTTTCTCCTCCAACAAGAGCTACCGTGGAAAACAGTGTCTTAGGTATGTTAGTTGAGAAGATGACCGCATTCTACTGCCGGTGCACAACAATCTTCACGTGGTGACGTTTAGGGCATGGATAACAATTTAGGTTTTGTAGTGCTTCACTGAATCGGTAGATAGAATATTACGGGGGGGGGGGCAATTACAGTAGAGCATCGAATATACGAACATCCATTAACCGAACGATCTATTATCCGAACTCAATAAAAAGTACAATTATGTACTGTACTGTACAGTAACGTACTGGACACGTGTAGGCGTATTGGAAATTTACTGAACATAAAAAATTGTATACTACAAATTGTTACAGCACTGTGTAGTAATAAATAAACGCTGTGGCTATAAATAAAGGCTGTACCTATGAGGAACATAAATCTGAAACTGAACATCAAGACACAGATATTGAAACCATGCATCAAATGGTACAAAATATTCATCAGTTTAAAAACTATAACAAAGAAGAAGTTAACGATTGGCTGAAGGTGGATGAAGCCGATCCCCGTTTTCAGTTATTAACCGATGAAGAGACAGTTGAGTCATTAAATGGACGTAATGAAAACGAAACAGATTCAGATGAAGACGGCGAGAGTGTTACTAATGCAAAACCAGCGACGGCAGCAAAAGCTTTTGACGCACTTGAGACTGTTCTAAAGTGGGCCGAAACAGAATACGAGATACATTGTATTCAGGTTTTGAATCTTAAATGATTTCAGTCTTTAGCAGCGAGAAAACGGGGTATCGGTTTGAAGCATGCAACGATAGAACAATTCTTCAAAAAAGGGTAAATCCATGGTATTGTATGTTTTGTTTTTATTTTTTAATTAATTTTGTAGCATTATATCACTAAACTCTAATTTTGTTTAAATTAACTTTTGGTTTTTATTAATTACACTCAGTTTTAATTCAATGATTTTTAGTCTTAGTAATACATTACACTACAATATACAGGTTGCTGTAATTATGTAACGGTATGTTAGAAACGATTTTGTAATAAAAACCTTTGTTTTTGTAAAGAGAAATAATGTTTTCAACTTACGATCTATTATCCGAAATATCAATTATCCGAACAGGCCCTCGTCCCGAGAGGTTCGGATAATCGATGGTCTACTGTACTGACATCTATGAGCAGTAGGGTTGGAACGTCACTTTCTGTATTGGCTTCAACTGTAAATAGCAGCCTAGTGGGACGTTAAACAGACTGCAGTTGGGAACCGTAAAAAAAAAACAGTCCGACGGTAACGTGAGTCTCTCATTCTGGACGCAGAGAAAGAGTTTCTACTTCGGTCGGTAAGACGCAGCAGCCTGGTCGCTTGGTTTCAAGAAGAGAGTGAAAACTGCTGCAAATCACGAGGTAAGAAAAAAACGGGGAAAACAATAGGACGTGATCTGATCAAATTAAGTTGTAACAATGTCGGCACTTTTTTCCCACGCAATTGTCTCCGTGATGTAAGAAACGATGTAATGGTTTCCTTATAAGTAGGAAAGCGAGATGAAAGAAAAACTACTTTACGGTGATAATTGAATCACACTAAAGAGTAAAGTTGGTGTGTGTGTGTGTGTGTGTGGGGGGGGCGAGCGTCGATAACATAGTAAGTGTAAACGTTATGATGTCAAATTAGTGAACATGAGAAAACATCTGTACCTGTAATGATGGAAGAGAGCACTATCCAATCTAGCTATAATGTTAATCGTAAGTAAATCTTCATTGACTCAAGGGCATACGTTACAATGAATGGCATACGAGCGAAGCTATTTGAGATAAAAACTCCAAACAGGGAAGCTAACATAACTGAAATGGATTTATAAATCGCTTCCTGCAGAATGTGAGAAATAGTATGAACTACCAGGCTTGTTCATACTGGATGGGTAAGGGCTTCCCGAAGGAATCTAATTCTGAAAGAAATACAAACACTGAACGACTCGGAAAGATCTGGCGGGAGTGGACAAATCGACAGGGTTCCCTAACTTTTGTACACCAATTACTTTTAGGGAATAAGAAATAACCGGGAGGTAGATGAGATATTGAATCATGAGGACATTGTAAGATCCATAAAGGCTTAACGAATACAATGCCTAGGTCACCTAGAGCGGATGGACGATCAGATATGCTAAAGAAAATCCTGAGGGCGCAAGTCTATAAAAACAGAAAAAGGGGCCGATCTAGGATAAGATGGTTGGATGATGTGTTAGAAGATCTCAGAAAAATAACACGTTTACTTTAATGCTTTCGCTAAAGCAGCAGAGCAAGATAAAGGAACAAAAGGCCTACTATGGTAATTAAGTAACACTCAAGAATAAGATGTGTGTGTGTGTGTGTGTGTGTGTGTGTGTGTGTGTGTGTGTGTGTGTGTGTGTGTGTGTGTGTGTGTGTGTGTGTGTGTGTGTGTGTGTGTGTGTGTGTGTGTGTGTGTGTGTGTGTGTGTGTGTGTGTGTGTGTGTGTGTGTGTGTGTGTGTGTGTGTGTGTGTGTGTGTGTGTGTGTGTGTGTGTGTGTGTGTGTGTGTGTGTGTGTGTGTGTGTGTGTGTGTGTGTGTGTTAAAATCACAGGCGTTGTTTTTGATCGTTAAAGTTTTGTAGGGTTTTTAATAATAATTCCGTTAAGAGATTAAATCAGACTTTAAAACGGATATAAAATATATTTACTGTTTAACCGAGACGGGTAACCGAAGACAAAGTGATCGGTTACGTTAAGTACAGCCAAAGTCAAGGCCGACCCACCACCGGGCGAAGTAGGCGGCCAACTTGGGGGGGGGGTATTTAAGAGAGAGAAAAAATAAGAACTATAATTCACAACAATTTGGGGCAAAAGCGACTAGTCTCAAGACCAGCGCGTCGCAAATGCTGAAAGAAATTTGTCTAAACTTAAATTCATAAAATCTTACATTCGCAGCACAACGAGCCAAGGAAGACCTGTTGCATTCACCACAATATCAACTGAAAGCTAGATAGCCGAAACAATTCAACTAAAAGAACCGGTTGCAGACTTGCCAAGGTGAAAGCATGAAAAACTCTTGCACACGTAATTTACAAAGGATTTTTATATATTTTACTTACTAAATTCCGCTTTTTGGCGTATTTCGGCAGGATCCACCAATTACCTTTAATTTTTCGTACGTCCTATTTTATTTTCAGAGCGTTCTTTACATTATGTTTAAAGTCAACGTAATTCATTCGTATAATATTGTAATATAAATGATATTTACTCCATGATCATTGTTTACCATTTAACACGAAAACGATTTGTAATTTCCTTTCAGCGATGTTTGTTACTGTGTTTGTAATCATTTCTTCATACCGGGGGCGTATTTACGGGGGGGGGGAGACAAACGGAACCGGACCCCCTCCCAACAGGGGCGAAAAATTTAACGAATGTTGTTAGTCTCTTAATTTTTAGGCTGTTTTCTTAATTTCTTTTCAGCTGTGGACGCAATGTAGCAGTAGTAGTAGTAGTAGTAGCTCTTTTTTTAAATATACAAACAGGTTTATTACACTGAATCAGCGTATACGTTTGAAATATGAAATATAGGAAAATCAATTCAGTTAACAAGTACCTTATAAACAACGTTTCAATACGCGTATTCTTAGTGTGTTATTACAGTATACGTACTTTAATGGGACTGATTTTAAGTTGTTGTCACAGGTCTTTCCGCCACTTTAAACATGATAATGTTGTTTAGTCTTAACTTGACTTTTCTTTTGTATGAAGCCGACCCGACCCTGGACCCCCCCCCCAGGCCAAATTCTAGATACGCTACTGTTTCATATAGTTTTTAGCAATTCAAAATTTGCTATAGGCTTTTATGCTCTGTATGACGATGGTTGGCGTGTGGACCCTTGGCCTACCTGCTGCCTCTCCTCCATTGTAATACTTCCGCCCGGGCTCGACAGCTGCTAATTGCCGCGTGAGTCACCTCACTGTGCGTCCAGTATGAAATCTTTTTTTTTTTTTTGCCTCTCCCAATATTGGTAAAATTTTGTTATATTTGAAATCGGCTAAATAATAGATGAAAATGACACGAAACACGACTAAGGAATATTAAAAATTGGGCGTTATAAAGCACTATGCACTGAAGATGTGTATTAAAGTAGTTGTTGAGCTTTTACCTTTAAACACCTTGAAATTTAATATTTTTTAGTCGTGTTTGGCGTCATTTTCATCGTATTATTTCGCTGATTTCAAATATAACAAAATTTTACCAGTATTGGGCGAGGCAAAAAAAAATTGTTTCATACTGGACGCACAGTGAGGCGACTCACGCGGCAATTAGCTGCTGTCGAGCCCGGGCGGAAGTATTACAACGGGGGAGAGGCAGCAGGTAAGCCAACCATCGTCATACAGAGCATAGTTTCATAATTTGATATATGTCTGGGCTTATCAGTTAACGTAATAAAACAACGCGTGGGCATAGTGATAGATTTAGCCTACACTCATTTTTGTACGATTGCCTGACGTATGCTGGGCCAGATAGTAAGCGAGATCGCATGACCGAGAGCACGCGAGCCCCGCTTATCGTGGTCCATCCTCGCCTGCAGTAACATCAGTTTTCTAAACGACGACGGACAGAAAACCCCTGAACGGACGTAAGCTATACTGACAACGAGCAGTGTCGAAGTGGAAAAGGGACGACTTAATTTCAACGCCTTTAATGAATGCTGTGAACTAGTCTCCTGATGCACTAATGCAATTCGTTCTCGTGTAAGTGCTTGATGTTCAATTACAAAAAAAAAGGTATTTTAGTGGTTGCCTTCTGTGTAAGTTATGACGTAATGATAATAAGGTTTGTCAAAAAAGTTTACTATTTATTCGATAGCTTGTTTAATAGAAACCCGCAGTGGTAAATCATTAAAGGTAGAAAGGTAGGCTAAGCATTGAACAAAAGAAATTGGATGTTTACATAATTTATTAAATCATACATTTACTCCTCTTCCTGATTATTTGCAGAGTGGAGAATAATCGTTTTTCACTGTATTGTAGTAAGCAATGTCTTGAAATTTCACAGTCCTGTACGGCCATTCCATTCGATAATGTTTTTCTATTTATATACCACTGTCGGCGCAGAACTATGTGCACTCGAGTTTGAACCTTAATTTCAAGTCAACGGTTACGCTAATCTTAAATAAAATCACAAACATTTTTAGCTTATTTCATTGCGCGTTGAATGGTGGTTATCAACAATTTTTTCAGTTTTTTTTTGTCAGAGTTGCGTTGGTCGGAATTAAAAAAGTGCCCATTTTTTGCGTATTCTAGAAAACCTCAACTTTAAAACAAAAGTACATAAAAACCCGAAATATGGACACTTATAGAACGAAATGTTTTTAACACGTATGTAAAGGTAGAAGTTATCTGTGTATGGAAAAGAAGTTATCTATTGTGTAAAACATCTCTCATTACCGAACAATCGGAATAAATCGCGCTTGGGTTCGTTTTGAAGGTCGTAAGTTTTTTGGATCATTTCAAAAAACGTAAAGTGACAACTGTATTTGATAGTGAGGTAGTGTGCGCTCAGCCGTAAAATCAATGAGCGTCCGCGGAGGGTAGTGCAGTCTGGGCAGGTAAAGCGGATTGCCTGGCCGCTTTTCGTCGTTACCCCTGTGAGTCACAATGGAGTTTTTACTAAACTGTCATGAATCCGCCTTACAGGAATGACAAGAATCAGAAATTACAATTTCTGTATGTTTTCTTAGCTTAAGAAGTAGTTGTTAATGTCCTTCTCTACGTGATGAGACGTCTCCAGCGAGAAGACCTCTTTTACCTTACGCCAAGGTATACTGGCCATTTTCCTTTCAACCTTCTGGTGTGATGCTCTTGCACGAACAGTTGCCTGAGAGTATTGGCGTGGGTTTCTATCCTCCCGTGATGTTTCCTGCTTTCCTCGTAGATAACCTCTTGCAACGCTGGAATACAGAGCTGTAAATGTAGCATCTCGTTTGTGACATGCCCTAGCGCACCAGTTACTGCACACAAGATTTTAGATGGTGATCGTCGAATCATGCCAAGGCTGGATTTACCGGCACCATCCCATAATTCTACACCGTATGTCCAGACAGCCCTACTTATGGCTTTGTATTAGAAGGATTTTGTTTTTTTAAAGAGAGTCTAGACTTTTTACCAAGAAACCAATATATTTCTTTCATCCTCAACAAAATCTGTTTAATCTTTTTTATTATGTGTTTCTTCCTCCAAAATTTGCAATGGAAGCCGGGAAAAAATGTATAAATACCAACATTTTGAAAAAGAAAATGATGAGATCTAAGAGCTTGATATAAAAGCTGACAGCTACCATGGTATCTGTGACACTGAAAACAACTTTGGACAAAGAAAAAGCTTTAGAGGAAGTAAATACATCCTTAACGGATACTGGAAAGTCCCTATTCAAATTTCACGAAGTTGCTTCACATAGTAAGTCCTAGTTATGCGAAACGAAAATTTGCATCTTCATGTTCTACATTAAAAAGCAAAGTTTGTATTAGTTTTAGAAATAGATTTTTCTCCAGAAAAAGAAGTTGAAAAAAATTCCCAAAGATATTCACGAAAAGGCCCAAGTATTCCTCCAATTAAGTTTGATACCAAGACGGACTCCTAATTACTCTGTTATCAAAGAATTTCTAAAACTGGCTGACGTTGATCTTTCATCTGTTATATGTTGTGATTTAGAGTCAGTAATTTTGATGTTCCACTTCTTGAACTTTCTTCTGATTGAAAGAGGTGATTCACGAGACAACGATGTTATTACACGGCCCTGGTTGAGTAGTCAATATAGCTGTGTTGTCTGCAGATGTAGCTGTCATAGTAGGCCTATAGTCAGTTATTTGGAGGTCAGACATGAATATGAAATATAAGCCCACCCCCTCCGACACTGTCTTGTGGAACTTTAGGTACAATAGTGTAGAAATCAGGCGTTCAGGCATTCTCTCTTGTTCTAAAATGTCTATGTAGAAAGTACGGTTTTAAAAGAAGATAATTTTGGTGTAGGGAGGTTCAGTCTGATTTTGTGTGTGAAACCAACGTGAGAAACTTTATCAGACAATTGAGACACGTCTAGAAAGGCCGCTGGACAATATTTACTTGCATCTACGGCTTCCGTGTGGCATAGTTGTCATTCGATACCAATGGCGCTACAGCGCACATCGAGCCTTGGCCTTGCTTCCAGATGTCCCGGTTTAGTGCTTCACTCTCCCCATCATCATCATCATCTTCACAACACGGCATAGGGATGGTGCTGCCTCTGTCGCTTCCAAAAATCCTCTAGTCATCTCTTCCTGGGTCTATCCACACACCTGTGTCCTATAGGTTTGTATTTCCAGACTTGTTTGGCCAGTCTGGAATCTGACATTCTTTCCACCGCTATTTGAAATCTTTTAATTTTTCTTTCAAGTTAAAAACTTGTAACACTTCTCTTATGGCCTCATTTCGTATACGGTCAAATTTAGAACACCTTTTAACTCCTCTTAAGAATGCCATTTCCGAGGCCTGTATTTTACTGTCTTGTTTTTGGTTTATCGTCCACAATTCACATCCATACATGGTACAGGGCTGCCATAATTTTGTAAAACTTTAATTTTGTATCTTGACGTACCTTGGTTCTAAAAATACGGTTGATTGTTCCACAGATCGTCTGGAACTTTCCTAACTTAACATCAATTCATAAGTTCTATCACAGCCAATATTACTTTTCAAATAACTGAAGTGGCTCACCTGTTCTAGAATTCGATCACTAATCATTATTTTTGTTCTTAATGGCTCCTTACCTCGGAATAACGTTACTTTTGTTTTTATAGTGGAAATTTTCGTATTGCATTGTTGGAAATCTGATGAAGCTAAAAACAGAATTTTGCAAATCAGATTCTGTAGTTTCGAGTATAAGCAAGTCGTCATTCAAATATCTGCCTCGTGCAAATATCTGCGGATATCATCCGCAGATCCTCCTGTAATCATTGTTACGCCGTCTTTCCATCGCATTCTCGGTTTCCTACTGGCCGTTTTCTTCCTAGTCGAATTATAGGCCTATACCCTACTTTCTGAACTCGATCTTCTCTCCCGCCCATTGGAGATACTTCAGTTTTATATGGTCTCCTGTACAGTCGAGTTCCGCTGAAAACTTAAACCGCCGGGTACAGGTATTACATTATCTCCCTATCAGTCTTGGCATACTTATTCGGAACACCACAAAGGTAATTATTTTTACTCGCGACAACTGAAATAATTGTTAACTACAATTTCTTCTGGTCCAAAAACTGTTGTTTCGTTTTCCCTGTTCCTGTGAGGCATTCTCGGCAGTTGAGCCGGAATAAATTGGAAATTTCTTATACGATTCGTCTTACTGGTAATATTTCAGGAAAAAATACAGCAACTTCCTTACACAGAATATATTAACATACACTAATTGAATATGCATAAACACATTGTTTGAGCCCTACCCACTGTGTACTTTGCGCTCTCGCATACCACAGCCCGTTGCGACTGTATATCTTGTCAAGTCTTCCGTGTAGATCTATACTTTTGCAATGTTCCGATACAGCCGCTGCATCTAATCTTCTATCAGCCGTCTCTAGCATGCGTACCCCGGTGTGACCGCTCAGGACTAGGCGAGAAATACTTAATATTAGGCGGAAAAGTAACACAGCTCTGTCAACTGCATAAAGAGAGCGGTTTCTGGAGTAATAGGCCTACTTTAATAGTAAAAGGATAAATACTATGTTTGAATATTAATATAGAAACTGTAAATAACCTTCTTTGCTATTCTGGAGAGGGAGAGGGAGAGAGAGGGGGGGATAGGGAGGGAGGGAGGGAGGGAGAGAGGGAGGGAGGGAGGGAGGGAGGGAGGGAGGGAGAGAGAGAGAGAGAGAGAGAGAGAGAGAGAGAGAGAGAGAGAGAGAGAGAGAGAGAGAGAGAGAGAGAGAGAGAGAGAGAGAGAGAGTGTTGAATTAAAAATAATTTTAACAATTAGACCTATTTCTTTACTTACTGTGATAATCATTTATAATTCTTGCGCCCGAAAGGTTTCCGATCTTAATAACACATCTTCCGCGTCTGTCTGAAGCACTCTTACATATTCTGCGACACAGGTCTCCATCATTAACAAAACAAATACAAACGTTTCCACCCCCTTTTTTTTAGTACAAGGGTCATCGATCACATCCCACAGAAAGTCACTGGAGAGGAATCTGTATAGCTGAGCATTGACCAATGCTTCGTCCACTCAGAACTAACAAAGTCCATTAAAATTATTTCCACTTTCATTAAAACAATAATAAAGTGCTAACCAATCAAGATAAAATTATGTTTTGTGATATCATAATTACAGGCAACCATTAGCGAGGTTCTTATTTTTATTTATTTATTTATTTTTTTTTAAATTCAATGTGCTTATTTATTCTCCTTGTCCAGTGACTTTTGCGCCACCATGTATTATATTCTTCTTCTTCTATGGCGTCACAGTTCGTACGCACTCGCATATTCCGTGACGCATTCTCCGTATTCCATTGACTTGGATTGGTCCAGATATTCTGCTCAAAATTTTCCTTTTAAAAGTATTGACTATATTGGCGGTTTGTTTGTTCAGAGCCCAAGTCTCGCTGCCAT
Source organism: Magicicada septendecula (assembly GCA_034769895.1). NCBI lineage: Eukaryota > Metazoa > Arthropoda > Insecta > Hemiptera > Cicadidae > Magicicada > Magicicada septendecula. The sequence goes on from CM068376.1 coordinate 288,901,172, forward strand.
ATGTTATCACCGCTCTAATCATAACTTTATATAACGTGACCTTGAACTGATGGTGGGTATTCCTTGTCTTGAATATAGATGTCAACGAAGCATATGCTCTATATGCGGCATGTATCCTTTTCCTTATTTCATTTCCACGTATTATATTATTTTAACAAAATCATACTATTAATTCGCATATTATAAAATTTAGTTTTTAATGTCGAATAAATGAATTGTTTTTGACATTATGAATTATAATCGTGCTTATAACTCCAGTATTTAGCATCGCTTCTTTTCCAATAACATAAACGTATCAGTGAACGTTTTAAAATACGGATACTGTTTGCAGAAAGTAACTGTCACGGCAACGCAAATAAAAAGGTTTTATGTTGTTCTTTTGACAAGGTGTGGCATGAAGGATTAATTTACAAGCAAAATAAAATGTTACCTAGACAGTATATAGAAATTAGTACTGTCGATCGATCAAAATATTTAATCGGTTAATCAAGAAGGTTTAATCGATTAATCGGTCGGACCGATTAATCGTGTTTGGGTACTAAAAAATTATCATACTAATGGCTTACAAATTTAATTTTAATAGATGTATCTAACTGTTACTTTTTTTTTGTTTTTGTTTTTAAGTAACTTATAAAATCAGTATATTAGCATGGATTATATTCAAATAATAATAATATTATAATTATAATATGTATGAACAGATTTAATAATATGAACTGTTATTAGGAGACTAAGTGACAAATATGAATTTGAAGGTAAGGATATGGTATAACATTAGACTCGCCTAGTCGGTACTGCTTCAACCAGGATTTTAAGCATGTGAGTGTTCACATGGTCCGGATCAAGGGCTGCTCTACGTTTAGTAACAATATTGCCTGCGTCACTAAACACTCGTTCGCAGGGAACCAATGTAGCTGAAACGCAGAGCAATTTTTTCGCTACACATGAAAGAAGTGGAAGCTGAATTGGAATGTGTTTTCCACCACAGTAGGGAGTCTGCAAAGTCATCATCCAGTTCTGCCAAAGATCTGTAGATATCAACCTCTGTTGCGAACGGTGTTAACGGAGCTGTTTCTTCCCTCTTGTCATCATCGTCTTCTTCAAAAACAAGTTTTCTTTTCTTCACATTTTGTTTTATTTCTGTTTGTGCAGTGGTCACAACTTTATTGGAAATTCTGTTCCACACTAATTCTCTTGCTTCTCTTGGAAGACATTTCAAATATTTAAATCTTGGATCAAGAGCCGTAGCTTCTTGATACATTTCTATTTTAGGCCAGGCATTTAATATTTCCGTAAAATCACCTAACAGAGCTGTTTTGCATCGAGTAACGTAACCAGGATCCGTGTCGGTAATTTTTAGACTTACTCTTAAATGAGTTACGGCGGGTAGTACAACACTTGCCGTCACGTATTTACTTCCTCCAAGAAAATCACATATTTCCAAACATGGTTTAAGACATTTATACATTTTTTGTGTCATTTCCCATTCCACTTCAGTTAATGGAATGATGTTTGATGGACATTATAGCTACAATTCCTTCCTTGGCTTCCTGAAGAGACTCGAACATAAGGCATATACTATTCCATCGGGTGACTATATGTTGTTTCAGTCTGCACTGCGGAATATTAAGTTCTTTCAGTTTTTGGCATAGCTGACTTTCTAAATAAGGACTGTGCTTGAAATGGCCCACCATTTTTCTACATTTGGAAAGCAGTTTATCTATAGACGCATTCTCAATTGCTGTATTCAGACTTAATTGCAGGGTATGAGCAGTGCACCTAACATTATCGTATTTCGAATTTTCGACACCAAGAACAATATTCCCGGCATTGTCTGTACATATTGCAACTACTTTACTTTGAAGATTCCAAGTCAGACACAACTTGTTGAATTCTTCCGTACAATTTGCTGCACTATGTTTCTCCACCACATGTTTCACTTCTAACGCAGCGCTGCAGAACGCCCAGTTAGAATCAAACCAATGAGCACTGACGCCCAAATAACCTTGATTTTCTATCGATGTCCAGTTTCTTTTAGTTTGTCTAGCAGCTTGGATCGTTCGACATCATAAAGTTTCTCAATCCGTCTAGTTACAACGTCTCTAGATGGAAGATTATTAGAACTAGGCCTACTACCTACAGCTTCCCTTAAAACTTCTTTTAGCCCTTCATCCGAAATTATATTGATAGGTCGACTGTCTTTTACTATCCATTTCACAATTTTATTTGTTAGTTCAGCCTCCTTTAATGAAGAGATTGGTTTCACTATGAAATGATTCAAGTTCGACTGAGATGAACTTGCATTAACAACAGATGATTCAGCAACACTTTGTAAGGGATGGACGTGTTTTAAATGGTATTGCAAACTGCTAGTGCTACCGCTGTAGCTAAATGATTTCCCACAAAGCTTACAGAAAACGGTTTTCCTGTCCGTCACTTTACCACTGTCGTTCAATTTATATCCAAAACTTCCACCGAGTCTTCCTCGCAAGTCTTCGTACGCCATAACGCAGATTTCACGCAGGGTATCAGGAAGCACACACAAAAAGTACCTCTTTGAAAAACACAAGTTTTCCTCACCTGAATAAACACACTGTAACACGCCACCTGTCCAACTGTTACTATTATAGCAAAATTGAAAGTTAAGGGCATGGAAATGCGCGAAACGCTTACGGTTAGAGGGGAAAGGCTATGTGGAGGGAGTCGCTGTGAGATGTGAGAATTTACATTCTTTTACATATCAGAATGTTTTATAAACATATCTGAGTGTTGTTTGGTCTATCATTGTGTACTGCTGAGACGTAAAAAACTACAGCCTTTCTGACCGATCTTATCGCAACGGAATTTGCAAACTGTACACTTCCACTCCTTAATTACACGCGACTATCTCTACAGTTTCTCGTTACATAAAGGAACGTATTCTTCATATTAATTTAATTGCAAGAATCTTTTAATCCTGGACAACAAAAAGCTGTGTATTATAACTTCCCGTTCTTGACTATGAATAACTTTCCTGTCTTTGCTAGTTGAAGGAAAAGTATCCATTTTAACAAATCTCGTTACTGGATGATAACACAAATAATTACAATAATATGTAATTGTAATTACAGAATAAAAACTACCAATAGAAATTAACTAAAAAAATTTTGGTATGGAGAACCATACATGACTTCCATGTTCTAAGATTTATATTTTAAATCATTTACGAAATGAAATGTTTCCATAGAAACTACTTTCCACTTATTGCTTCAGCCGTAACCACAGTACTGTGATCACTAAAGTATACCATCTCACGTTATCGCACTCGATTTTCACTGATGATGAAAGTCGATGGCACTGTCGAAACGTCTGGTTTTGCAGAAAACTTTGGTCTACGGCCAAACAGGACGGGAAGGAAATTAACAACAAACTACTTCTTTGTTGCCGATAACGTAGAACATATATACAAAATTATCCCCTCCCCATTCAACTATAATTTTCATTTATAGAAAATTACCCCCACCCCTTTCAACTAGCCTCTTCATTTATAGATATTTCATCTACGTTTCTACAGTGGACTATTAAGATCTTCTTATCAGGATACTTTATTTATCAAAATTAAGTACTTTACTCTTGTTACAACAAAAAATGTTTCTGGTAAACTACCCTTTCCCCCTAACCGATCTTCACCAAAATCAATAGGCCTTGAGTACTCTACAACTCAGGTAAATATGTAAAAAATTATTTGATTCTGTTTGAATTTACGGCAGTTATCGTTCGTCATGAAAAAATGTCTCTTGTTACAACATAAAATGTTGCAGTTAAACCTTTCCCTTAACCGATCTTCACCAAAATCAACAGGCCTCGAGTCCTCTACAATGTAGTGAAGTATGCACTACATTATTTGATTATGTTTGAATTTACGGCAGTTATCGTTCGTCACAGAAAAAATTACCCTTGTTATCACACGAAATATTGCAGGTAAACTACACCTTTCTCTAAACTGATCTTCACCAAATTCAATAGGTCTTGAGTCCTCTACAATTCAGGGATGCATGCAAAACATTATTTGATTCCGTTTGAATGTGCAGCAGTTGTCGTTCGTCATAGAAACAATTACTCTTGTTAAAACATTAAAAGTGGCAGGTAAACTATCCCTTTCCCTTAACCGATCTTCACCAAAATCAATAGGCCTAGAGTCCTCTACAAATTAGGCACATATGTAAAAAATTATTTGATTCTGATTGCATTTACGGCAGTTATCGTTCTTCATGAAAAACGTTCTCTTGTTACATCATAAAACGTTGCAGGTAAACTACCCCTTTCCCTTAACCGATCTTCACCAAAATCAACACGCCTTCAGTCTTTCACAACTGATGACAGTATGCAAAACAATATTTGATTCTGTTTGAATGTGCGGCAGTTATCGTTCGTCATAGAAATAAAAATTACCGTTGTTAAAACATAAAATGTTGCAGGTAAACTACCCTTTTCCCTTAACCGACCATCACCAAAATCAACAGACATTGAGTACTCTACAACTCAGGAAGGTATGCAAAACATTATTTGATTCTCATTGAATTTACGGCAGTTATCATTCGTCATAGAAAAAATTACCCATGTTAAAACATAAAACGTTCCAGGTAAACTACCCCTTTCCCTAACCCGATCTTCAACAAAAACAATAGGTCTTGAGAACTCTACAATTCAGAGCTGCATGCAAAATATAATTTGATTCTGTTTGAATTTGCGCCTGTTATCGTTTGCCATAGAAAATACCCTTGTTAAAACAAAAAACGTTACAGGTGAACTACCCCTTTTCCTTAACCGATCTTCACCAAAAACAATAGATCTTGAGAACACTACATTTCAGAGTTGCATGCAAAAAATTATTTGATTATGTTTGAATTTGCGGCAGTTATCGTTTGCCACAGAAAATATCCTTGTTAAAACATAAAATGTTGCAGGTAAACTACCCCTTTCCTTTAACCGATCTTCACCAAAAACACTAGGTCTTGAGGACTCTACATATCAGGCCTGTATGCAAAAAAGTATTTGATTCTGTTTAAATTTGCGGCTGTTATCGTTTGCCATAGAAAATACCATTGTTAAAACATAAAACGTTGCAGGTAATCTACCCCTTTCCCTTAACCGATATTCACCTAAAACAATAGGTCTTGAGAACTCTACAATTCAGGGCTGTATGCAAAACATTATTTGATTCTGTTTGAATTTGCGGCTGTTATCGTTTGCCATAGAAAATAATTACCCTTGATTTTAAAAAAACCGTTGCAGGTAAACTACCCATTTCCCTTAACCGATCTTCACCAAAAACAATAGCTCTTGCGTACTCTACAAGTCAGGACTGTATGCAAAAAATTATTTGATTCTGTATTAATTTGCGGCTGTTATCGTTTGCCATAGAAAAATATCCACACACACACACACACACACACACACACACACACACACACACACACACACACACACACACACACACACACACACACACACACACACACACACACACTTCGAAAAATGACTTTTTCATGTTTTGAGTGTAGTACAATCAGAATCTGCAATAATCTCGAACACGATTTTTTTTTCCATCACCATACTTGCATTTCCTTAAGGAACATGGAAGTAAAAAAAAGCGTTGCAGGTAAACCACCCCTTTCCCTTAACCGATCTTCACCAAAAGGAATAGGTCTTGAGTACTCTACAATCAGGGCTGCATGCAAATAATTATTTGATTCTGTTTGAATTTGCGGCTGTTAACGTTTGCCATAGAAAATACCCTTGTTAAAACATAAAACGTTGCCAGTAATCTACCCCTTTCCCTTAACCGATCTTCACAAAAAACAATAGGTCTTGAGAACTCTACAAATCAGGGCTGTATGCAAAAAAGTATTTGAGTCTGTTTGAATTTGCGGCTGTTATCGTTTGCCATAGAATAAAATCTACAGACACACAGACAGACAGACACACACACAGACACTTTTCGAAAATATCTGTATGGAGAACCATACATGACTTCCATGTTCTAAGATTTATATTTAAAATCATTTACGAAATGAAATGTTTCGATAGAAACTACAGTACTTCTTTCCATTTATTGCTTCAGCCTTAACCACAGTACTGTGGTCACTAACGTATACCATCAAACGTTATTGCACTCGATTTTCACTGATGATGGCAGTCGACGGCACTGCCGAAACGTCTGGTTTTGCAGAAAACATTGGACTACGGCAAACAGCCCGGGAAGGAATTTTAACATCAAACTACTACTTTGTTGCCGATACACATATAAAAATTATCCCCTCCCCATTCAACTATAATTTTCATTTATAGAAAATTACCCCCACCCCGTTCAAATAGCCTCTTCATTTATAGATATTCATCTACGTTTCTACAGTGGATTATTAAGATCTTCTTATCAGGATACTTTATTTATCAAAATTAAGTACTTCACTCTTGCAACAACAAAAAATGTTGCAGGTAAACTACCCTTTCCCCGTAACCGATCTTCACTAAAATCAATAGGCCTTCAGTCTCCTACAACTCAGGCACATATACAAAAATTATTTGATTCTGTGAATTTACGGCAGTTATCGTTCGTCATGAAAAATTTTCTCTAGTTACAACATAAAATGTTGCAGGTAAACTACCCCTTTCCCTTAACCGATCTTCACCAAAATCAAGAGGCCTTGATCTCTCTACAATTTAGGGATGTATGCAAAAACTTATTTAATTATGTGTGAATTTACGGTAGTTATCGTTCGTCATAAAAAAAATTAACCTTGTTATCACATAAAACGTTGCTGGTAAACTACCCCTTTCTCTTAACTGATCTTCACCAAAATAAATAGGCCTTGAGTCCTCTAAAACTCAGGCACTTACGTAAATAATTGTTTGATTCTGTTTGAATTTACGGCAGTTTATTTTCTTCATGGAAAACGTTCTCTTGTTACAACATAAAATGTTGCAGGTGAACTACCCCTTTCCCTTAATCGATCTTCAACAAAATCAACAGACCTTGAGTTATCTACAATTGGGGAAGGTTTGCACAAAATTATTTGATTCTGTTTAAATGTGCGGCAGTTATCGTTCGTCATATAAACAATTACTCTTGTTAAAACATAAAATGTGGCCGGTAAACTACCCCTTTCCCGTAACCGATCTTCACCAAAATCAATAGGCCTTGAGTCTTCTACAACTCAGGCACATATGTAAATCAATAGGCCTTGAGTCCTCAACAACTCAGGCACATATGTAAACATGAGTGAGGCCAGAAATAACGCGAATTTTGTGTGTGTGTGTCTTCCCTGCCTTTTTATTGCAGTAATCATAATAATAAAATGGAAACGTAAACATTACATAATTGAGATATGCTTGCCTGCCACGAACGATATATTTTCACTCATACATGATTTACACTAAAATTAAAAAATTATAATTTTATTGCCTGGCAACAAAATTATTTTAATTTTAACAATTACCATTGTTTGAAAAAGTTTAAATGAATTTTCAAGTACTTTACTGTTGTTAAAACGTAAAAGGTTGCAGGTAAACTACCCCTTCCCCTTAACCGATCTTCACCAAAATCAAAAGTCCTTGAGATCTCTACAATTCAGTGACGTATGCGAAACATTATTTGATTCTGTTTGAATTTGCGGCTGTTATCGTTTGCCATAGAAAATTACCCTTGGTAAAAAAACGTTGCAGGTAAACTACTCCTTCCCCTTAACCGATCTTCACCAAAAACAATAGGTCTTGAGTACTCTACAAATCAGGGCTGTATGCAAAACATTATTTGATTCTGTTTGAATTTGCGGCTGTTATCGTTTGACATAGAAAAAAAAATTACCCTTGATATAAAAAAAACCGTTGCAGGTAAACTACCACTTTCCCTCAACCGATCTTCACCAAAAACAATAGGTCGTGAGTACTCTACAAATCAGGGCTGTACGCAAAAAATTATTTGATTCTGTTTGAATTTGCGGCAGTTATCGTTTGCCATAGAAAAAAATCTACACACACACACACACACACACACACACACACACACACACACACACACACACACACTTTTCGAAAAACGACTTTTTTTCATGTTTTGAGTGTAGTACAATCAGAATCTGCAATAATCTCGAACATGATTTTTTTCCCATCACCATACTTCCATTTCCTTAAGGAACATGGAAGTAAAATGACTTTTTTCATGTTTTGAGTGTAGTACAATCAGAATCTGCAATAATCTCGAACACGATTTTTTTTGCCATCACCATACGTCCATTTCCTTAAGGAACATGGAAGTAATTAAATAACTAATAAAAATAAGTGACTGTAAAACAACTATATAATTAAAAATAAATTGAAATAATAATAACAAATGCACGACTGAGACAGTACGTTACACAATAACTAAGAATGTACGGGTAACTAAAACATCACACGCAAAGTTGGCGACACCTTTACTTGCATACCAGCTGATTCTCCGGTACCCTCCCGCCATTCACAATTTCAAAGTGGACTCGACAATCCATAAATTCTTAAATTGGTTTCTGCGCACATGCCCTTAACTTTCAATTTTACTATACTATAGGTCGCCCATTGTTAGGATGAAAGTACAGGCTCTTGTGGGACTCTTATTTTTAGCATACTCACCCCCTCTCAGACAATTAGTAGTAGGCACCTGACTCAGCCTTCTATTGTAGATCTTATCGTACACGGACTAAATCTGACATGCCGCTACCTGGCTTTTGAAAACCACTGCAACTACACCACCCTTTCACTTTCAATGTTTTTCTGGGAACTTCCAGCAGTACTAAATGATTTAAAATAACGAGACTCTCGTTCAAGAGACAAGACATAACTCAACTATTTGGTGGACAAGCTTTAACTTCTCATAAAAGAAAATTTCAACAACCGATTAATTTTAATCGACTCTATTATTCGACTAAGTAGTTTTGATTGATTAATTGAAGTTCAAATTTTAATCGGTTAATCGGTTCGATTAACCGATTAAATCCCCAACACTAGTAGAAATCCTTACCTCGTGCATATCTAATAGGTTGTTTAGAGTTAAACAAGAAGAAGCATATTCAGACCTAAAATATGTGCAGGCGGGAGTACCACAGGGCAGTGTTCTTGGGCCTGTCTTGTATGTATTATTTACCAGTGACATACCAAACGTAGAACAAGCAAAATTGGCTACTTTTCCTGATGATACAGTTTTGCTTACAACAGGGCATTATGAGGTTATTTCAACCCGATTATTGCTGAAAGCTAGCAATACCATATATGAACGGCACACATTAATTTCACCAATAAAAGATTGAATAATCTTCCATCATAGGTCATAAATGGAAAGGTAGCTCCTTACGAAAACAAACCCAAATACCTGGGTATGACATTGGATACCAAACTGAGATGGAAAGAGCATGTAAAAAAGAAAAAAGAGGAACTTAACAAAATTCCGACAATATAAATGGCTTATAGGAAAACATTCCAACCTGTCTTTATACAGTAAACTCTGATCTATAATCAGACAATTAAACCACCTGGCTGTATGTAATTCATCTTTGGGGGTGCGCGAAAGATAGTAACATCAGGGTAATACAAACATTCCAAAACTAAGTTTTGCGGACCATGGTGAGTCCATCATGGTATGTTCGAAACGCCGATATCCACAGAGATCTAGGTATTCCAACAATTAAAGAAGACATTAAAAGGTTTGCGAAAAAGCATGAAGAAAGGCTTCACATCCACGAAAATGCAGTTCTTCAAATGCAGAACAAAGCCATTTGAACTTGTGTAGCGTTTTGTGTTATAAAAGTAGAGCACTGTGCGCGGGTGAGAGTGTTTAGTTAAGAACACCAGAACTAACTAAAGGATGTCATTGGACTTAATTTGGCCGATATGTATTTAGTATTACGAGGTATTAGAGATAAGTTGATGGTTGGTCTTACAGACCAGTTTTAACATGTTAAATTCAATAATAATAAAAAAAAAGTTCTACGTACTTGTCAGTACAGAAAATTCGTTAACATCCCAACCTACTTTAAAAATAATCATCATGTTATTGCTTTCTCAACTTACCACAAACAAATTCTACAGTTTACAGTTTTTTGTGTTGAATAAAAAAGTAACCAATGAATCGATCTGTCCTTTTTTTCGAGAAATAGTTTATTTCTGATTTCTTTGGCAATGTCAATTGACATTCAGTCATTTTTACACTCCTGTATTTACCTGAAAGACAAAGGAGTGAGACTTTACTTCGCCCAAACCGGTCCGGAATAACCGGGGCACTTGGAATGACGGAAGCAAGTCCATTCAAATTTTAAATAAATGGTAATTTCTTACATAAGAGAGACGACCTAGATTCAACATACAGGGAAGATACGGAAGATCCAACTCTGTCTTCGAAGATAAATAGCCCTATCGGGCTATCGAGTCCATTCTTTAGGATCCCAGACGTTTCGATTCCACCTCCAGTAGTCACATTCATTGCACGATACTCTTTACAGTCGACTGAAGATGGCTTCCGTAGATGGAGTCGAAACGTCGGGAAATTCATTCATAGGAAATGAATTTGATCCTGAAAAGTATATACCATGCCGAGTGACCACGGTTCGACAAAAAAAAAAATTGATCTATCTACAGACACTAGATATGCGTGGAGCAAGCTTTGTAGATTGAGCTACTAATCAAGAGTAGTAGATTAAGCCTGAGTGGGCGCGCACCTAACACCGCGTACAATCCATATGCCGAGTTGGATTTCTCGAAAGAGTGATTTAATTTATTTGAAGTTACCTGATGATGAAGCATGTGCTCCGAAACGCGTAGTAACAAAATCTACTTAAATCTACTTGGCGGAGTTAGTTTGCCCATTATTTCCTACGTGTTCTAAAACTCGCTTTCATTCAAATAATTTTTGACTCTATGGAACCAACTGATATCATGTTATATTTATTTGAATTTATTTATTTATGTATGATCATATTTTTTACTAAACTGTGTTATGTATGCGTACTGTATGCAGAGGCGGATTTATGCGTAGGCAAAGCAGGCAATTGCCTACGGGCGGCAAAAGGTGAAATTTGTCGGCGGTTATATTGTTTTTATACCTAAGAGATGTTTCAAATGCCGCTCCATTTCGTCCCAATATGATAAGAAACTTTTAAGAATATATATTCTTTAGTAACTAGGCTTATTAGCCTACATAAGAGAATAGTTTGTCATTTACTTCTACTCTGTATATGAAGTACACAGTTTTTTCATAATTATATTTACATACATTATGTATGTGTCACTTCCATTATATTAACAAATTATTTAACTATTAATCTGTTTACATTCAAATTTCGAACATCCTTTACAGACTCTGTAATTTGACGTGAGTGAATGTCAATAGATGCCACTAACTGCTAACAGTCATAGAGGGAAATAAAGAGGTCTACACCTGTGAAGCTCTGCCGCCTAATACGAAAAGATGGGCTCCGGTCTGTCTACCCCAACGTGCGACATTGCTCTCCGGATGTATGTACTGTATGTACAGCTGCCTCAAACTGCTCAGCTGAACAAGCGTTCTCGTGGCTCAGAAGAGTAAAGAATTATCTACGCGCGAACATGGAAGAAGATCGTTTGTATCCATTGTCTATATATTGTCCATTGAAGAAGTTATTAAAGAAGATGGCCCTGACAGATATTAAAAATTTTGCCCATTTAAAAATTATTTCAAGGACTATTATTACAACTCGCTTTATCTTTTCTATTCTGTACCAACTTGCATACAAAATTGTATTAAATTGCTATGTTTTAAGTTTAGTTAAAACATTTTGGAATAAACACGGCTACCTACATAATTTAACGTGTTATTTCACTCTTCCTAGTACGTTATATAAATTGTTTTATAGAAATGTATTAAGAAAAATTTAGAAGAAAATATTATATAAAGAACAAATTTTAGGGTAATTGAAAATATGAAGGATTGAAATTAACCCGTAAACGCATCACCCCCCAACAGAGATTCGTGGGAGGACGGCAAATTTATACTGCCAACGGGCGGCAAAATGGTAAATCCGCTTCTGACTGTATGTATGCATATTCCGTTGTGCATACAAGCACGTATAAACACGGATTATCGCGAACAGAGAATGTGTTGGTGCTAATCATTTATGAAAAAAATAAAAAGCAGATTTGTGTAGGCTCAATGCTAGAAGTTATCAACCCAAAGCTTGCTCCACGGTTATATTCTGTTTGCTCTGTAAAAGGAACTTCTTAAAATTTCGCAATCGCTAAATGCAGAATTAGCAGATGACAATAGACTCGTGTGCAGTCGGTTTCGCGCCTCAACATTTAAGTTCATCTCGCGCATTTTAATGAAGATTCGGTTTGTTGACTCACGCGCTTGGGAAATTATATTTGCAATCATCGGAAGTCGCATTGATTGAATTACATTCCAGCCATGCGTGTTGAGTTTGCAGCTGTCGTCACTCAGACCTGACGGAATGCAAGCGACGATCTTACCGAGTCAGCCGTACCTCTTGGTTTGGCAGTCTAAAGTACGTCATCAGATGCAAGAAATACGACAAGAGATCTGTTGTGCCAACGACTAACGAGGAAAGTCATGGAATCTATTGTATCTTGTAATCTAGGTAAAGCTGTGCTAAACTAGTATTTGAAAATAACAGGTACGAACGATACCGTTCCAAAAAATAACACGTACAAATACCTGATGTTATATAATTTGTTACAAGAAATAAATTGAAACTAAAGGTATTAACAGTGTTAGTTTAGACTGACTTTATTAAGCTGTTACTGTTTAAAAGAAAATAAGAAACAAGAGAATTTATAGGACCATCTCCCTTTGGGATTTCTAATTTAAGTTTCCACTAGGAGTAAACAAACTGACAGACTTAATATTAAATTATTGATTCCATTTTGGTTAGACAAATCAGCTGCGGAACTCAGGCAATGAAATTCAGAGTGCACGTAATAGCACAACAAAGAATGTCAAAAAAATTACGTGAGATGTGCAGTGAAGTTAAAATCATCTCCGAAATCACATTAACAAAAAGTACTATATGGCCTATCAACTATCAGCCATTCTGTTGGTTATAACACAACACAATTCGCTTTTATAGTATACAATTTGTTATTATAATCTGTATTATATATCTGCATAACACACGAGAATAAACGTAACACAATAACGTATGAAATTTTTTTCATTTACTAAAAACAGCTTCGTCTCTTTGGCATGGAGATATTCTGAACCTCGCTGTTTTGCTTCGTTTCGTACTTGTATGGCAATCGGCGCATGCGCAGAAACGAAATTCAGCACCAAAAAGTGGCTTCGTACTCGTGTACTCGTAATACTCCTAATACTTGTAGTACTCGTTTACTTGTTGTTACTTGTGTACCCGTAATACTCGTTTACTTGTTGTTACTTGTGTACTTGTTTACTCGTTAGTTGCGTAGGGGGGTTGAATCGGAACAGGTATTTCAATTTTTCAGTCACTGTTATATCCGTTCCACACAAAAAATTCGATACAAAATACCTGTTATAGGTATATCGGCCCACCTCTAGTTGTGGGACACGCGCTGTTCCGATTACTGTTTAATCACGTGCTTCGTACTACGTAGGTTCCGCGTATCATACACGTAATCATACACGTATAGAAGAGTTAGTGGTAAAACTACCCCAAGTCAAAGTTTTAATGATGTTTCAAGATGTTTTAAAAACGATTTTTTTATATGCATTTCTCCTTTTTTAAATTTTCTACGAGCTATGTAATCAATAAATAAACTCTACCAATAATAAAAAATACCCTCGAGTGAGAAAGAGAAGACTAGTATTTGTTGGACAGTTAATACAGAATGGGCGACAATAGGTTAACAGAACAGATCTTCAAATATCTGTGGGGAAGGAAGTCAACATCAAGTTGGATTAAAGAAGTCAAAAAGGATTTAGAAAAAAAATAATATAAACGCAGAAGAAGCAATTGAAAGAGAAGTTTTTCGGGCAAAAGTGTTAAAAACGGATAGAAGAGAGAGTCCAGGATAGGAGAGAGAAAAACGCAGGTTCAAAGTGGACCGAAGAGAGAAAGAAGAGACATAGTGAAAAGAATATTGGAGAAAAAGAAAAGAACAAGGAATAAAGAATTGAAATTGGCATGTGGTCCTCAGATGGCTGATACAAAAAAAAAACCTCGAAAATCAGTTTTACGATTTATCACTGCACCTGAAAACCTTTTATTTCAGTTTTCCGTAAATTAATATTAATGTACTTGGGTAGATTTAGCAATAGCCCCACGATAAATTCTTTTGAATAGTCGCTTAACCTACAGTATTCTGAAATGGCGCGTTTTACTTGGGGGAAATTCAGCCCGTACAGTATCCACCTTACACTATCCGCAACGTACGACAATGAGCGATAACTTCATAGCCGAAGGTACTTCAGTACACTCTACAGTGGCACAGCGAGGGATGGTTTTCGAAGTAATCCCCCCCCCCCAGGGAAAAGAAAAAATAACTGCCAAAGATTTAAAAATATACCGTAACAATGTGGTCTTATAAGTCGAAATAAATAATTAGGCTAATTATTTACCTGAGTACGAACATTTTTATTTATGGTATCTTGTAGTCTTATTGCGAGTACAAAATCGCTATGTATAAAAATTGCTGTCTGGTGCTTCACGGATAGTACAAATTTTTTTCAAGTTTCCGATTAATCTCAACGACTAGGAAAGAGGCAGCTCGCAGTGTATCCATCTCGGTTTACAATATCGGTATACGATATTTACTGTACACGGTTACAACATTTCTATATTAAACAATTTTTTCTTGCTATTCAGAGCTGTACTGACGGGGGGGAGGCCAACGGCCCCCCTCCCGAAAGGGTCGAAAAAGTTGACGAATTTGGTTAATCTCCGAATTTTTAGGCAGTTTTATTTTTTTCAGCTGGGTACTCTAATATAGTAGTAGCTCTTTTTAAATATTCAAACAGGTTTGTTACAACAAACCTGCATTAGGGCATACATTTGAAATATGAAATATAGCAAAATCAATTCAGTCAATAAGTATCTTTTAACAATGTTTCAACAACGCGTAGGCCTATTTCTGTTGTGTTATTACCGTTTACTTTAACGGGACCGATTTCAGGATGTTATCACACGTTTTTCAGCCACTTTGAAGTTAGTAATGTTGATTATTATTAACTTCGTTTTTCGTTTGTATGAAGCCGACCCGACCAGGCCAGGCCAAATTCTAGATACGCCACTGTTGCTATTAGAATCTAATACACATACGTACCCAATGTTGTATACGGTTTTCGTTACGTATATAATAATTTTTCGTATTTTTCAACTCACCGCGTTATTACAGTTTCGTAAACAATTCGACAATTAAAATCTTAAAACGTGTCCGTTATAGCGTTCACACGAAAACCTGAGACCGACGGCGCCGTCGTTTACAAATGGTCCGTCGCCTGACCAGTAAAGCGACTTGCATGGCAACTTCAACAAAATGTGCCAACCACATATTCGCGCAACCCGTAGTGCCATTTTGCAATGTTCAGTTTTTGAGGACCTGTTTTAAGAAACAAGAATCATTCTATGAGGAAACGAGTAGACCGATTTGATGACATCTGCTGCAAATTTTTACCGACCCGTTCTCACTAAGGCGAGGTTTAAAACTATACAAAAAACGACTAACATTAACAGCGTCAGCGTCAGAAGATTAAAAACATTTGTGTCAGTTTCCTGGTACCGTTTATTTTATTTGCATTTTACTGTTAAGTAATGTTTACTGATGTTATCACGCGTTTTTTCAGCCAGTAATGTCGACTAGTATGGTAAAGTCATTAGTAACACTTCTAATACCAAGCTGGAGGTTTTCAAGTCCGTATATACGAACAAGGGGGTGGACGAACGGGACCGAACCCCCCCTCACGGTTAAAAAGTCAACGAATTTTGTTAGTCTCTTAATTTTTAGGTTCTTTTATTTTTTTAGCTGATTTTCCGACTAGTAACTCTTTTTTAAATATACAAACAGGTTTATTACACAGAATTTTGGTATACCTTCAAAAATGAAATATAGAAAAATCAGTTCAGTCAGCATCTTCTAAACAATGTTCCAGTAACGCGTGTGTTTTTATTGTGTTACTAGCGTTTATTTTAATGGGACTGATTTCAGGATATTACCACACGTTTTTCAGCCACTTTAAAAATAGTAATGTTGATTAGTCTTAACTTGTTTTTTTTTTGTATGAAGCCGATCCGATCCCGGACCCCCCCCCCCAAGCCAAATTCTAGATACGCCACCGGAACAGAAGCGCAAATTCTTCACACAGGCACGGTACTTCTAGTGTGCCCCAGTGGAGAGAGCCGTCGTCCATCGTGTATGCGAACTGGAGGATTCTTGCACAGACAGACTGCTACTTAAGGTGAAATACGGTTCTGAACAGAACCACGTAGAGATGATAAGCTCCCGGTTGTCGTCCG
The DNA here is from genome assembly GCA_034769895.1 of Magicicada septendecula. NCBI lineage: Eukaryota > Metazoa > Arthropoda > Insecta > Hemiptera > Cicadidae > Magicicada > Magicicada septendecula. The sequence continues at coordinate 288,917,659 of CM068376.1, forward strand.
TATGGCCAGGGAATGAACCGCTTCTCCAATTCTTCGTTAGCGTATTTTCCATATATGGATATTTTTCTATCTATTGTATTTCCCTCGTTTTGCCATGACTATCGTTTCATCTCGTAAACTTTAATCTCGTAACTTTAGTTTTCCCTTCCCTTCTTTCTTCCAAATTCGCTATTATTCTTTGTCTATATCGCCGGTAACACCTTTTATTTTTCGCCTATCTATGCTTAGTCCTTCATTATAGTCCTTCATATGAAGTAATTAGAAATAGGGAATGAAGAAATTCTGAACTATATAAAGGAACACATAACACATTTAGGTACAACTCTGAAGAGGAAGTCAAATTGGATAGAAATAATTGTAAGAAAAAGAGCAATACTAACGACTATTTCTGAAGTCAGAGTTAACAGAGGAAGTGGACGAAAAAGGTAGATTTAACTATGGTAGACGATGTTAAGAGAGTACAATATAAAACAGGTAAAGAACGAGGCCGGGATAAGTCAAACTGGAGACAAAACTGTCAGAACACCGTGTGATGGTGTTGATAGAAACGTTTTGTTTTGCGGGGAACTTCCATCGAACGAATTATCGTTGGTCACGTAAGCACGAAAGAAAGTACAACAGGCGCAGAGTAACAGTATCTATTTTACGGTTACGAATTTAAGGAGGAAAGTGGATCGTAAAGCGTAATAAGGGGAATGCTCGGAAACCAAACGCATTTGTTAGGAGAAAAATAGTTTTAAAAGTTGAACAAAACTGAAAATACGATCATCGTACCCTCGCTGCAGGTATAATATTCCAACGCACACTGTCACGAGTGTTTTATTCTCGAACGAAATTATTTTTCTTCATGAAGTAAACGAAAACTTTAAAAATCTCCTCCAAATGGTCGCTATTTTTTAGTGAACGTAGAATCAAAACGCGATCGTTTTAAGATCGATTAGGCAAGATCGATACACAGCAGGCAGGAATGGAACAGTGAAAGTTGTGTGTGTACTACACGGTATTACGTTTCAAAGTGTTGCCTAATACCTTGACACCCCACAAAATCCGTCACTATTCGCGCGACACGACCAGATTTTATATTGATCACATTATCAGATTTCGTCCTTGGCGAGTGCGTCAAGGTCTCCCCGTGATAACATTCTTGGATCTTCTGTATGTTGTATTAGACGGCAATACACATCCAACTCACGTACGCTTGCCCTTCACCGAGCAATTATTTAGCAATATAAAGAAGAGTGCGTGTGGGTGCATACGCGTCTTATATACACCTGTATTTATGATGTTTTTATGACATCATAAAAACTTGTATCTATATATAAGATGTTTTTATGACATCTGTGCCCCACAGGCATAAGACACCATCTTCATTTTTTATAAAATAGAGGTTTTTATATAGTGCTAATGTACAGACTGCCCTCTTTCTAGTATAGTGTATGGGACTATCTCCTAGTTATTTTTATGCAGCCATGTTTAAAATAACATTATCTCACATTGCTTCTTGAACCAAACAAAATGTTTTTTAGCTGTCCTGTAAAGTACTGTGTATGTATGGTGTCTTATGCCTCTGGTGTACAGATATAGTAAACATTCGTGTATATAAAGTGGAGTCGGTCTCATCCTCCGAACATATCCTAGACAACCTGTCTGCTTATATTACCCTATTACCCAAGATACTCATCCTGTGTGATTAAAAACGCCCGTTAACTTTATGGTGTTGCCCGAAAATCAAGATCAGTCAAGCGATACTACTAATCCCACACAGTTGTCTGCAAAAAGTTCAGTGTTATAGCTATATGCGAACACGTCAGAGTATGATATTTATCGGTGCTTTGATTTGTCTATCTTCAGACGTTTCAGTACAAGCTACCTTCAAAAAAGGGGGCCGGCAGAATGTTTCCTAGCGTCCGTCTGCAAATCAACCTGATCACCAACATCTTCAGTTGTATATTTTTAAATATAAGTATATCACTACCGACTCGGAACACAAAGTTTTTTATTGGTAAAATCGTAAAAGTTTTACCTTATAGCCTGAACCGGTTTTCGCTTATGATAAGCTTCGTCGGAGGCTCCTAATGTATATTTTTATTGACGCAGTTATCACAATCTCTAGTGTTACAGATTTTTAGTTAATAAATGATAATTTAGCTCGTCTTACATAAGAGCTATGGGATTTCAAAATTTTAGATTTTCGCCAACAAACAATCCACAGATTTAAACGCATCCAAATACTAATGATGCAGTTTCGTAGGACCACAGCTGTAGCAGCCAGCGTTGAGTGAAACTTGGGTGTTGGTCACACGGCAGGACGATCGTATTCAGGCGGGGCGAAATTAACACAGGGTTGCCATCTTCTGAAATGAACTCCTAAAGACGATCGGCTTCAAAACTAGGAAGAGCTTGGACCTGAAATCAGTACATCTAAAACAACGACCAAAAAAAAATAACGGATTTGATACGTCGTTAGCATGTCATTTGTAATAAAATTATTGCGTCGTTGAAAAAATACATTTACTGTTTCGTAATAACAAAGCAAAATATAAATACACCACTCAAACGTAAACGTCCCCCCCACTCAATCTGATATACCTCAAAGACTAATTCTAATAGCCGAACAAAATAAATGGCAGTTTGTTGTCAAAAACTATCGCTAGGCGTAGCCTACTTAAAGTCGCAGCGCGTTGTTTGTGCGGGTTGATATGGTATTCAAAAAGTTCGGCCTTTTTTTAACACACCTCGTACATTACATGTCATGTTATAACACGCAAAATAAGATAAAACGGTATAAAGCATCTGTGTTAAACATGTGGCAGTGACAGTTTTCCGTAGCAAAGCAACAGGATGAGAAGAGTGTAACAGAATCTGTAGCTTTATACTATATACGTTACGTCACATGTAAACACAATTTTTATTGTAAGGACACTCGTAACCGGCAAATCGACCAAAAAAATCGATGTTTTTTTGTCTTAAAAAATATTCAATATTTTATGAGTAATTTGATATCAAATTTATGCGAATACGACTAATAATACATTTTTACGATTTAAAAAAAATGAGTTCGTAGGAAATTTCTGTCAAAAGTGCTGATAATGTTCCCTATAATAAATTTCTGATAAAGTGGCACTTTTGTCCTAAAAATGAAGACTCATCATCATCATCTTCAAGGATTAAACGAAGGATGGTTTGTCCGGTCTCAAATAGGCAAAGATTGCAGATGGTCACTCCAGCGCTTCCTCGGACGTCCCACACCTCTCCGTCCGCTCGGCTTACAGTTCCATAGTTGTTAGGGGATGCAGCAGTCATGAAGACTCTTGGAGCGAATATAACCGGGCCATCCTAACTGGTGAAACTTATTCACTTAAACTTTCACTGCCAATGTCTGTAACTACTGTTATAAAGCCAATATTCGCTGATTTGAGTCGTCGTAATTTGTTAAAAAAATTTGTTGGACTGGATACTTTGGTTTTGGGTGTACATGATGCTGTGTTGACGTTCAATGAAGGTAATATAAGTAAGTATCAATTGTTACAAAAATTAGGGATCAAACCAGGATCAAATATGGTTAAGGTTATGAAAAAAATTGAATTGCAACGAATCTTTGAGGCAGAGACAGCAGCAGATGAATTCGTGAAAAAGGTTTGAGAGTCGACTAGAAATGTGAAGAGAAAACTAGATGAGCAAATGGACATAACTGAAGACCCCACGTATGGAGCTGGACTTTTAAATCTAGGCAAAACAATAAAAATCAGTTTTAAAAACTTTAAATGTTTTTTTTCTGAAAATCTATGTTTTTTTAGAACCCATTATTTCAGAAAACCAAGTGAACTATCAAGCTGAATTTTTTTTTTTTGCTATTGGGTTAATGGAGACACAACAACACTACTGGAACTATACAGTTTAATTGAGAAATAAAAACGTGAAAATTAATAAGTATGCTTTGCGTTTGAAAATTTTTTAGAGCAAAACATGAAAAATTGTAAAGAATCACGAAATTGAGGTATTCCTATAATTGTAGTAGCGTTTGTACTGTATAACGTGCTTATCTGCGTGCTAAAATTTGAGACACCTGTCTTTTAAACGTTCTGAGATAATGGGTCTCAAAATTGATGAATTTAACATGGTACATAGCCGGTATCCTAAACAAAAGTATACAACCTTTAGCATACGCAGACAACATTCATCTAATTGCCAGGACAAAACGAGATCTCATTAGTGCCTTTACAGCATTAGAGGAAGCCTCAAGTAAAATTGGACTGCAGATAAACTTGAAGAAGACAAAATATAGGCTATGTATGCTGCCAACAAACTACCATTGAACCCAGCCCTTCAAAACCTTGAAATAGGCACAAAAAATATAGAGGCAGTAAAAGAGTTCATATATCTTGGTTCCCAGATAAACAGCACTAATGACATCAACACTGAAATAAGAAGGAGAATATATCTCGCAAATAAAACACACTATGGATTAAAAAAGCACCTGGCATCTAGCTTTATCTCAAGAAGCACGAAATGCAAAATTTACAAAACACTTATCAGGCCAGTCCTGACATATGCTTCAGAAACCTGGACAATGACAAAAAATAGCGAGACTTCTAGGTTGCTGTGAAAGACGGATTCTAAGAACAATATTTAGAGGAGTACAATAAAATGGAATTTGGCGCAGGCGCTATATATAATTGCGAACTATACCATCTTTAGAAAGAAGATGGTAATCTTTAGATGGTATATTTTTAGATGGACATTGTCAGGATAATCAAAATATACAGGCTAAGGTGGGTTGGACACATAGAAAGAATGGAGGAAGGACAGCCTACAAAACATTTTCTACCAGAAATCAATGGGTAGTAGAAAAAGGGGAAGACCCCGAAGTAGATTCAAAGACCAGATAGAGGAGGACTTCGGAAAGCTGAACATAAGAAACTGGAAAGTCATGGCACGCAATAGGGAGGAATGGAATCGGGACTTCGGAAAGCTCAACATAAGAAACTGGAAAGCCAGGGCACGCAATAGGGAGGAATGGAATCGACTCTTAGAGCAGGCCCAAAACCCACCACAGTTTGTAGAGCCACGGCTGATGGTGAAGCATAGCCGGTTACGAGTGGGCTTAATATCCATTAGCTCCGTTGTTGATGCTCTGCGGTACGTACCAAGTACGGTGATACGAAGTGGCCTCTGTCAAGGAAGTGACTGAGGCACCTAGTCCCGAACGCGGTGAGCGTATGAAAACTGAATACAACCAACTTAGTGGACACACTGGCCGTCAGAGAAGACGAAGTAAGGACACGGGCGCAAGACGTTATTCGAAACTTCGAACCTCGCAAGAATAACTGAGAAAACGCTTGGCACTTAAAAAAATATATCCTACAAAAGATATATTGTCCGGTTAAAGAAAACTGTTCTTGGAGAATTAGCTTTAATCACGAACTGAAAGGTGAAAAAACGACAGTCTCTGACAAGTTGCAATTGTTGGACGTGCAGGGAACAAGAAATAAGACAATATCACGGAGGGGGCACAAAGAGAAGTAAGAGTAAGGGATGGCCACGGTGGCGAGACAGCGTCAGAAAGGAGGCGGAGAGATATTGGATGTTATTGATTGCCCTGCACCAGACATGTTTAGAGCCGGATGTTGACATTATTACAGACTAGTAAATGTGCAGCAGTAAGCGTATCAGACCTATTGAATTCATCGAACTTAAATTGAAAAACGTATTAGCTGTTTGGAAGGTGATTATCCTTATAACTAGAAGGCCAACGTCTCGTATATAAGGCTGTAATCAAGTTCACATGGCCATGGAATTGAGCTGTACAATCAATAAAATCGAACGCGAGTATCGCCCAAAAATATCAATCGAGAGTATCGAGATTTATAGCAGGTGCTCCATAATATTATGTAATGTCAAACCACGCCATACGTACAGAGTTGTCTATGTTTTTGTAAAACAGAACGCAGGAGAAAACACAAAAATTTAGTGACAGAATCATTGCAGTCAGGCAACTTTAAATTTTGCCAACAGCGTAAACCCGAATATCATACAAGCATAGTAGATTTCAGTTTATCCAGCGAGTCAGTAGTAGAGGGTGTCGATGAACAACATGATAGCCTACGCCAAGGATTTAGCATATGCCAGTGCCTTTAGCATGTAAAGCTTGATTGCCTGTAAGACAAACGAAAAAAATGGTAGCCCTACTGGATAAACGCATTAGTTAGTGAAAGACAGAGGGAAACTTGGACTAGTCCAGACAAAAATATTTGTTGGAGACCATAACGTGTGTTTATTGTCGGACTGAATGACTGGTATACAATTACCTTAGAAATAAACAACATTATGTCAGCCATAAATACGAACTGCTACATCTGGAAGGTCATCGATGATTAATGTCGCGATCGTTTCAGATTAATTATACAATTGCACGTCATTTAGTGTGATTAACAAAAGTATTACAATACAGGAACACGCCACCGTCAAGGACGATGCTATGAGATAAGGACAGAGGTATTTAATTAACTGTTAAAATATCGCGAACTTGACCATCAATCAAACGTTAAGGAAAATCATGCGCGTGACGGGAAACACACAGATCATGACTTACTGCTGAACAATGAGTCGCGATTATGCGGTAACAAACCCGTACGGACGCAGTCGCACGAGTGTCACTTGGACTGAACCGATGTATTTTCGGTTCACTGTATTAAAGACGTAATGTACAGGTCTACACGCGAGATCAATGTGAAGGCTCGACCTGAGGTCATCGCATCGAATATGGAAGTGGCAGTAATCTAGACGCAGTGTGCGTCATTAAATTCAAGTTAAAAAAAATCATTACTGATGACTAAATAGAGCAAAGTAGGAGGAAGGAAACGACTATCAGATGACTGTAAAAACGGAAAACAAAATACGTAACAATAACGGAGTCGCTTTATAATCGGGAAGCTGGACGACGGAACCGTGTTTGAAGTACGTCTTTCGATAGCTTCGAGAAAGAAAGGGGAGGGGGAGAGATAGAGGGAGAGGGGAGAGAGAGAGAGAGAGAGAGAGAGAGAGAGAGAGAGAGAGAGAGAGAGAGAGAGAGAGAGAGAGAGAGAGAAACTTTTAATAAAAAGGGCAACGAAATTCAGATCGTCAGGAACGCGGCCAGGATTTTTTTTTGTGGGGAGGGTTCTGCCAGGCTACAGATTTTAGTGACTACAACAGAAATATTAAAAGAACACGTTATTTGCTATGTATTTTGTTGTAATCAAGAAGATAGATACGGAAATATAATATATACATCTATCTTCTTCTTCAGCACTCCAGTCCAACGTGATCCCTGGCTTCCAACACCAATCTACTCCAAATTCTCCTGTCCATTCCCATCTCATTGTAACCCCTCATATCCATTCTTCTGAGCTCTTCCAGCACATCACCCAACCATGTTATCCTAGGTCAGCCCCTTTTCTCTACTTTTATAGACTTGCACCCTTAAGATTTTCTCTGACATACGCTGATCATCCATCCGCTCTAGGTAACCTAGCCACTGTATTCGTTGAGCCTTCATGTATCTTACAGCGTCCTCATGGTTCAATAGTTCATGTATCCCCTGGTTATTTCTTACTCTCTATTCGTTATCTTCTTTAACCGAGCCATAAACACGTCTTATGAACTTTCTTTCGAACCTTCTTAGTGTTACTTGTTCCTTTTTTGTCAATGTCCATGTCTCACTTCCATAAATAACAACTGGACTGATAAGTGTCCAATATATTTTTATTTTTTGTGTTGCGACTAATGAGTTTGCTTCTCAGTAGTCTGCTGTTGGCACAATATGCCCTATTTCCTATTTGTATGTTGTCATGTACCGTCGTGTTTATGAACCTTCATGTTACCCAGGTATCTGAACTTAACTGCATAAAACGAATTAGGCTATCCTCTATGCATAAATTATGTCTAGATTTCTTCACCTCTCTGATGCAGAAATCAGCGTGCATGTAGTTTTGCTGATATTTATATTCAGTCCCATTCCAGAGGTTTTTTGATTCAGTTCCTTGTAGGCCTATAACTCAACTAGCCGTTGTCTTGATCTGCCTACTATCACAACATTGTCAGCGTAAGCACACATTTGGTTTGTCGTATTTACCTGTTATTTACAAATTTGGTTTGTACATACGTTAATCGATATGTAAAATTTTAAAAAGTAATACATCAGTGAAGATTACTTAATAGTAAAATGAAAATAAAATAAACGATACCAGGAAACTGACACGAATTTTTTAAATCTTCTGCTGACGCTGTTAATGTTAGTCGTTTTTTGTATAGTTTTAAACCTCGCCTTAGTGAGAACGGGTCGGTAAACATTTGCAGCACATGCAATCAAATCGGTCTACTCGTTTCCTCATAGAATGATTCTTGTTTCTTAAAACAGGTCCACAAAAACTGAATATTGCAAAATCGCACTACGGGTTGCGTGAATATGTGGTTGGCACATTTTGTTGAAGTTACCATGGAAGTCGCTTTACTGGTCAGGCGACGGACCATTTGTATACGAGGGCGCCGTCGGTCTCAGGTTTTCGCGTGTACGCTGTAACGGACACGTTTTAAGATTTTAATTGTTGAATTGTTTACGAAACTGTAATAAAGCGGTGAGTTGAAAATACGAAAAATTATTAAATACGTATCGAAAACCGTGTACGACATTAGATGCGTATGTATATTACATTCTAATAGCAACAGTGGCGTATCTAGAATTTGGCCCGGGGGGGGGGGTCCGGGGTCAGGTCGGCTTCATGCAAAAGAAAAAACAAGTTAATACTAATCAACATTACTATCTTCAAAAGTGGCTGAAAAACGTGTGATAACATCCTGATATCAGTTCCATTAAAGCAAAGGTAATAACACAAAAACGCGCGTTGTTGAAACATCGTTAAAAGATACTTGATGACTGAATTGATTTTCCTATATTTCATATTTCAAATCTAAGCCATAATGCTGTTTAACAAACCTGTTTGAATATTTAAGAAGAGCCACTACTATATCAGTGTACACAGATGAAAAAAAATAAAACAGCCTAAAAATTAGGAGAATAATAAAATTCGTCAACTTTTTCGACCCTTTCGGGGGTAGGGAGTCCGGTCCCCCCCCGTAAATACGTCCCTGCTCTGTTCCCATTATTACAAACATGTTTTGTCCATGCCATGGGGAAAATTAGAATCGATGCCACTAGAACGAGTTATCGTTGGAGACATACCGTAAACATTCTAATCCATTTATCTTGAAGTATCCAGCACCACAGGATATTATTTGGATTAAGAAGTAAATATATTTTTCTCGCGAAACACCGCAAGAAATCCAAGTCCAACCAACCTGGTTCAAGAGACAGATTTTCATTATCTACAAAGACGAATAAATACCATTCAGGAAAGCACTTTTTACGTTCTCATTATCATAGAGCGTTATGTATCTGTGCTTACTCCGACCGTGATTATTAGATTCGTCAAGAAAACATCTATTTTCTTTTTTCAAATTCATGCTTTCAGTATCCAAGCCACTTGTACGTATATGAATAGAATAAAATTTACCTCTTTTATCCGTCTAGCGGCTTTTCCTTTTTTATATTTCACTACTCGTTTCTAGACATTGTCCCATCGGCAGGCCAATTCTCTATACGACACAGCGATAAGATTACAAGACGAAGTCCGTAGTGCACGGTCAATAACAACGTAAGCATAAAAATCGGTTATCGTGTTACCGTGATGAGCACCACCAACACCGCGTGTCTTCCGTGTTCATATATTTTATATTTATTTACGACATGTGTGTAAATTATACGTAATTTGTTTAAATTATCTGACGAACTTTACTGAGGGATTTTCCATCTGAATATGGGATATGTCCAGAAACGAGTAGTGAAATATAAAAAAAGGAAAAGCCACTAGACGGATAAAAGAGGTAAATTTTATTCTATTCATCTATTTTCTCCCCACGGAATGGTGATATTAAAAAGTGTTAATACTAAACACTAAAGGACAACTACCTTATTGTTCACCTGATGTTTTTCGTTTGTGCTGCGAGTAATAAGTTATGGCCTATGTTCTGGACTCCAGACCTCCTTTCGCCTTTCACCTTAATTCACAAAAAAAACACAATTTCTTTTTAACGCCTCGTGTGTTTCAATTAGACCAGTTGGCTCTTTTCTTAAACAACTTTCAGTTCTAAGTGCACACGCTTTAGTGAATTCGCGTAACGCCGTGTGGGCCCATTCCAGTAACTTGGCGATACACCAGACCAATACAAACCTGTTGAGAATAGAAATGTCATAATCCGCAGTTTACCGACAGAACATGCCGATCTTATGGCGTGAAAGAAACACACAGAAAACATAGTTAACCAAACAGGGGCGTATTTACGGGGGAACCAACGGGGCCGGACCCCCTCCCCAGAGGGTCTAAAAGTTGACTAATTTTGTTAATTCGCCTAATGTTTAGGCTCTTTTATTATTTTCTTCAGCTATGAACTCTTTTTTAAACATACAGACAAGTATATTGAAAACATTTACGGTATACGTTTGAACTATGAAATATAGAAAAACAATTCAAACATTGTTTTAATTCAGTTCTCAACAATGTTCGCGTATTTTTTATTATGCTATTACCGTTTACTTTAATGGGATACATTTCAGGATGTTAAAACACGTGTTTTAGCCATTTTAAAGATGTAATGTTGATTAGTCTTATCTTGCTTTTCTTTTGTATAAAGCCGACTCGACCGGACCCCGGACCTCCCTCCCAAGGCTAATTTTAGATACGCCACTGTAACCAAATCAAAGAAATAGTCAAAATCGATAGTGGACGAACAAATCAAAGTAACGGAAAACTAACCAGGAAAATGTAAAACAAACAATAGTATCGTTAAGTCGGATACGTTTGTTTGTGTTCCTACATTCCGCTCAAATTATATGTTGACATTTTTCAGGCGTGTAAAGCAGAAACGTGATGAGCGAATGAACTTTTTTTGTCATCATCATCACCACTCCAAGGACTAGGCCTTATAGACCTGTTCTGGACACATTTCCTCCTTGCTCTACCGACATCTCTCTTCCCAGTAGGGTGATAACCCAAGGCAGCCACAGGTAGACGGATATCAGGCATGCGATTCGAGTGTTCACACCATCTCATTCTGTGGTCTTCTATCTTCTGGTGCAATGATACAATGTTTAAACCTCGTCTCATATCCTCGTTGCTTCTCCGATCCAAGAGAGAACAACCTTGCGTCCCTCTTAGAAATTTCATTTCGGCTGCCTGAATGTCCAAGAGTCCAAGTCTCACTAGCATACAGGAATGTGGGGTCAGCCACAGTTTTATAAAATTTCATTCGAGTATCCTTACGTGTTTTATTTTTCAGATACCTATGAATCGTTCCACTGAAGCGTCTAAATTTTGTTAGCTTACTATCCCAACCAATCCTATTTTTTTGTATTTTTTAAATTACATTATCAAGATGGCACCACTTTTAACTAAACCTGTCGGGCAGTCGGTCTGAAAAAACGTGTCATTAACAGAATGAGAGAATACGCGAACGGTTTGTGTCACGTGTAGACGCAGTATGTAGTCCGAGGGAAGAATATGAAGGACGGCCGCTGGGAACCCGCACGCACACATAACATAGATATGCATATAATTACGCACGCTGCCAAGGATACAGGTAATTAAATTTGTTTATATAATGTCCTGTTTTATAACATCCACGTATATAAATAAATATATACAATTAAGCGTTAACCGTGACGTTTTGTCTTCCCGCTATTGTCGACACGCTGAAGATACGGAATGTTTACAGTACAATGTAAATTGTCCTCTACTGTACACGTTTTGCTCGAAATGTTGTGTAACACAAAACTGACTCCAGTTAAGGGAATATATTTTATGATTAAAAGCACGTTGATGTACGGATCCGAAACATGGAGAATAAAAGAACAGGTAAAAAGAAAGAAGCTCCAGAAATGGATCCTTTAAGACGAGCTGCTGGAACTTCAAGCTTAGAGCGAATACAAAATGAAACGATCAAAGAAGAAATGGGCGTACAAAAGACAATAATCGACTGCACTGAAGAAACACAACTAATCTGGTACGGAGACGTACAAAGAATGGGACAAGCCCACTATCAAAGGAAACAATGAGATGGATACCTAGCGAGCACAAAAAGAAAGGAAGGCCCAAGAAAACACGGATAGAGTGCATAAGAAGATCAATGAGCGATAGAGGACTAAACGACGAAAACTGCAACAACAGACAGCAATGGAGATCAGGCATCGGACAACGTCGTAGGACGTTTTGACCCCGAAATAAGAAAAAAAAAATTATCATTCCAACTTCGTCATGCTTTTCGGTGTCTCCACATTTTTATCAAGTCATACACCACGACCAAAATTGATGATGGTGGAGACACTGAAATATCTCGTCCGCAGCATGACAAGCAGCAATTTAGCAAGTACGCACGACGAAGCTGGAATTTCGGAGACTGGTAATTCAAATAACAAGATGAATAGGCCTAAATTTTATCAGCTTCCATGTTGTCCTTAACTACTTTGATAACGATCCCAAAACATCTGATCGCTCAGATGTCTGAGGTACGCGAACTCTATCGGGTGTTAAGTTACAAGATTACGACTGTCAATAGAATCTGTAAATACGCATCCATTCCAGTTTTCGGTAAAGCTGTAAATAAACTCCTGTTGTGACAATCTGTACCTAACTTATTTAAATTTGCAACACGTTTATTTATTTTTAAAACTTCTGTACATTTTGTGTTTAATATAGGTATATATAATTTACAGTTTTTATTCCAAATTGTAACGGATTTTTGTTGTACAATAAAAAAATATGTCGCTAGAACAATGTTTTCCCATCTACCCATCGTTGATAGATTTATGAAAGCAAAACGTTTCGGTTGCCAAAATCTGCGATTGTCTTCAGGATAACTTAAAATACATCGAACGCTACAACGCTGTACCACAGCACGGTAGTCACAGTCATCGTAGCGACGAGGGATAGATTACAACATATTGTTAAAGACTGAATAAGCCGTCAATGCCTGCTTTTGACGCGAATCACGTTATCGCTGACAAAGCTCTGCGTAAGTCCGCCGGAAAACTTGTGATTCATTGTGGAATGTTTTGTGATATGGGCGGAATATAATTTCTAAACAAATAAAATGTACATTTTTTAAGACTGATTCACGGACCACAAAAAATAAACCTGAGGAATCGCAACAGACCGGCGGCAGTCCGACGTCACAGTCTGTATGTCAAGAACCAATCGGTTTCCTTCGAAGTATTGAAGTCCATAACGTGGGACTGCCGCATCCCCTCTACTACTGTAAATACAGTTTACATAATAAGGGCGCGCGTGCGCTCACACAAACAAATAGGTTTCTTATATTTACGCCTGAAAAACGTCAAGATATAAATCTGAGTGATAAATTTAACAAACGTAAGAACACAAACCAATCAACCGTCCAAATTTGTTCAAAAACCGATCACAACATCTAAATTTTATGGCCTGATTTACTGCTATCTTTCGCTAACTACCGCAATTTTGGACAGTTTTACCTTACATTTTGTCCCGTTTTGGTTACAATAATTTGACTTGTTTCCACATAAAAGCTGGTTAGTTTTCTTTGTCTCTATTTTGCATACAGTATACTTACATATAACCATCTTACCATTAGCTTGTTGTTTACGTTATAGCGTACACACGAAAACCTAAGACCGACGGCGCCGTCGTTTACAAATGGTCCGTCGCCTGACCAGTACAGCGACTTCCATGGCAACTTCAACAAAATGTCCCAACCACATATTCGCGCAACCCGTAGTGCCATTTTGCAATGTTCACTTTTTGAGGACCTGTTTTAAGAAACACGAATCATTCCACGAGAAAACGAGTAGACCGATTTGATGACATCTGCTGCAAATTTTTACCGACCCGTTCTCACTAAGGCGAGGTTTAAAACTATACAAAAAACGACTAACATTAACAGCGTCAGCAGAAGATTTAAAAAATTCGTGTCAGTTTCCTGGTATCGTTTATTTTATTTTCATTTTACTATTAAGTAATCTTCACTGATGTATTACTTTTTAAAATTTTACATATCGATTAACGTATGTACAAACCAAATTTGTAAATAACAAGTAAATAAAACAAACCAAATGTGTGCTTACGCTGACAATGTTGTGATAGTAGGCAGATCAAGACAACGGCTAGTTCAGGTATAGGCCTACAAGGAACTGAATCAAAAAACCGCTGGAATGGGACTGAATATAAATATCAGCAAAACTACATACACGCTGATTATTTTGTTTTTATTTTATTATTAAGTAATCTTCAGTGATTTATTACTTTTTAAAATTGTACACATCGATTAATGTAATCCATAGATGTATATCTACAATACTAAAAAATAAGACAAACCAAATGTGTGCTTACGCTGACAATGTTGTGACCGTGGCCAGATCAAGAGAACGGCTAGTTGAGGTATACAAAGAGCTGAATCGAAAATCCGCTGGAATGGGGCTTGATGTGAATATCAGCAAAACTAAATACATGCTGATTTCTGCATCAGAAAGAAGGCAAAAATCTATATAATTTATGCACAAGTCATTTGATGCATTTAATAAGTTTAGATACCTGGGTAACATGATAGATAATTCAGGATCCATAAACACGACAATATGACACAAATAGGAAACACGGCATATTATGCGAACAGTAGACTATTGAGAAGCAAAATCATTAGTCATAACACAAAAGTAAAAATATATGACACTTGTCAGTCCAGTTGTTATTTATGGAGATGAGACATGGTCATTGACAAAAAAGGAACAAGTAACACTAAGAAGGTTTGAAGAAAGATCGTAGGATGCATTTATTTTGTCACCAGATGTTTACGTTTATGGCCCGGTTTAAGAAGATGACGAATGGAGAATCAGAAACAATGAGAAGATAGATAAGCTATTGAATCACGAAGACATTTTAAGATTCATAAAGGCCCAAATACAATGGTTAGGTCATCTAGAGCGAATGGATGATCAGCGTATGCCTAAGAAAATTCTGAGGGCGCAGGTTAAAAAAGAAGAAAAAAGTCCGACCTAGGATAGGACGGTTGGATGATGTTCTAGAGGATGTCAGAAGAACGGATGTGAGGGGTTACAATGAGATGGCAATGGACAGGAGACTTTGGAAAAGATTGGTGTTGGAAACCAGGGCTCACGTTGGACTGTAGCTTGCTCTTCTGCTATCTGTTTACGTAACATAAAGAGCAAACTGTTTAGGCATACAGTTTTAAACTTTCGTTTCTTTTTAGTGACCCGTAAAATAGTTACTTCACAAATTTGTCCAAATATATTCACGTTTATTACATTTATGACTTTGACTGATTCACTTTGACATCCGGATTAACATCCACTGATTGACATACTGATTATCCACTTTTGGACAAAGAACTGTCTGACAAATTCAGTTGTATTATTTGGACACACACCTGAAAAAGCTTAACTGAAGGCTTCAACATGTAGGCCTACATGACGTGCTTAAATCGTTTAGGTCCATTTAACAGTATAATAACACACTAAATCATAATGACATTACACAATGCATTAGGAAGAGGATTCAGTCTGTAGATGGAGCACATTTTGCCAACCTGAAATATCCGCAGAACACGTCATACCCTAGTACGTCCTACAGTCACAAAGGTGCGGACGGTAACAACAGAGGATGAAAAGTGCCTAACAACATTTAAACGTTAAATACTTCGAAAATGTACGGACCTTGGAATGAGGGAAATAACTGAAGAATACAATAAAATTTCTTGTTTACAGAGATGTACATTGTCAAATTAAACCCAAGTATTCAAAGTCTACCAAATTGAAACTGTACCCAGGTCTACGCCTGTAGAAACTGAAGAAGTGTCAGACAAGACATTCTGGAAGGCCTTCCACTTGATCCCTCTACATTCAATTTGAGTAACTAATTACTTGACTTGAAATTATTTCTTTAGTGTGATACGACTAATGATAACAATTCTGTTAACTGTTACGGCGGGGTAGCTGAATGGATGAGTTTGTTTTGGATGGCATACCTATGGGATCACAGCTTCGGCTCAACATCAATACAACCCTATCTACCTATTGTTGAGATAAACCAACAGTCTGGTTGATAAAAACGGACCTCAGTCAGCAACAGGCCATGGAGCTAATACTTCAGGAAAGATGGTGATGGTGACACACAACTATTTTCAAGAAGACGTTTACAATAACGTTTTAGTAAACAAAACAAAGTCGACGCGATTTAGATCGTTACGTCTATACATTTCATACATTTTCAACTACTGTAATCATGCAAGACCGAAGTCATTATTTATAAAATACATATCGACCTCAGATATCTTGTAGTAAGTAACGAGTGAAATTATAAATAACAAAGAAATCCCAAATCGTCCTTAACCGTACAAATTTTTACCCATTTGAACCAGAACTGCATACCAAAATGTGGGCCATCCGGATGTGTCAGACTAGACGCATCCTACAGACTACAGCGACCAAATGATACTGTAACTTAAAAGGAGTTGTAACGTACATTCAGCACGTAGATAGGCCTAAATATAATTGCTTAATAACCTACTTTTGACGTGTTAATTAACTGTAATTTACAAAACTTAATTACGATCACAGTCGTTCACGTGTGAAAATCGGATCGCCATCGAGCACCGACCCACTTATCGTATCGTGTCGGTATAATCGAAAGTGAACGCGTTTTAGTTTTTGAATACGTCATGGGCTTGACTCCGTGAAAGTTAGTCCGTACCGCTGTTTCTTTCTTTCTTTCTGTTAAAAGAAACATCGATCCGCGTCACACAGAGACGACTGAACTGGAATGTCTCTCGTTCCCGCCGTGTCAAATGAATTTATCGGTAAACGCCTGGTCGATGAAAATTTTCACATTTATTAATCGTGAGAAGATTGCGTTGATGCGGTTTACTGTCGTATAGATAGGCTCTTCTCACAGAGTAACACTTTATTGATAAAAATATAGTTCTCTCAAAAATTTGTTTACTCAACCATAAACTAAACGTATCTGAATAAAATTAATAGGTAAAGAGAATAAAGTTGAGTTACTACTCTAAGAATTTACTCGGTAGTTTGAGGAAATTTACAAATAGGAGTGAATAAAAATGTTCTCAAGGCGTTAAGTAAGTGCTCAGTACATCAGAGTACAATACGGAAAATCTTGAGTATTTTATCAGCAAGTTGTTACTCGTTTCCAAAATGTTGAGAATTTACTCATATTCCCTGTTGTCAATCCCCCGCCTACCCGGCTGCCTATGTTCTGTTCACGCACTGATCACTTCTTCATTCCTTTGTTTGCCTCGTTACGGTACTCACTATTAAACTACGCTGTTTTATAAAACTACTAGGCTACTAATAATTATAAAACTTTTAATTTTGTGTATGTGTTAATTTGAAAATGTCATCGAGCGATGATGCAGTGTCGGTGGTTAAGCGAACGGATAACGCCCTATTTGTCAGGATACTGGCTGAAAACGCAGTTGTAATTGAAAAATCAAAAATTCTATCTGTCGTTGCCGCCAAAAAAATTGGGTGGGAAACATTTTCTGAAGTATATTCGAATGCAAGCGGAAAACTGTTTAGACCAAGTCAGCTAGAAAAATGTAAAAGATTTTTGTGGTTGTCCCATTTCCTTTCTTACCAAGTAAACCTTCACGCTACGAACGTTCATGTACATTGCCATAGTCCAGACTAACTAAAAGTGAGCATGGTTTGTATCAGACTCGAACAATTCTAAGTTGCTACTCAAGCTTGTACTTGTTACTCGTCTTTATTCACACTAAATGTGAGAATAAACTAAGCCTGCCGGGGAAACTGAGATTTTTCTCGCCTGAGTTGATACTTACTATTTTATTCACTTAAAAACGAGTATTTACTTAAAAAATATCTTTAAACGAGCATTCACTCAGTTTTATTCACTTCACCCAATAACGCCATTGTGTATAGGCTACAAGTAACCGAGTAAACGCGCATAGTGGTTATACGTAGGACACTAAACGATAAACCAGACGTATCTCAACCCCAATACGTTACGACAAATTGACCGTTGTGCAAAACATCAACCGTTGCTTAATAATTGGAAATTATGTCAAATTCTACATTACATCAAATTCTACCAGTAAAAAATTCAAATGTCGTAGAACAATATGAATTTCGTTTATATATCGGCACGCATTTGTGTAATGTCCAGCGCAGAATCGACGTTTTCCTAGTATCCAGTGTTGGGCATAGTCCTCTCGAATAAATTTACGTCTTCTTCCTCTCATCTTTGAACACACCGTTATACGTGGTGCTCTTCTTTTTATATTATAAATTCTATAAGGAAAATGGAGACAATTAGTGAAGCCTGATATTAAGATATTAGACAGATATCAGAAAATGACGATTCTGACGATTTGCTTGCAATTCAAAATAACGAATGTGCTTTACAAAATCAGTTATCAAGCTTCGTCATATTTCCAAACGATACAATGTGAAAATCTGGAATACAAAGACAAAGGTAACGGCATTTCGAGGCAAGGAACCAATAGGAACAAAAATAAAAATTAACAAATTATAGAACAGGTGAGCCATTTTAACTATTTGGAAAACGATTGGTTATGATAAGAATCGACTTGTAGAATATTATTACTACTGTGCATACTGAAAATATCCTCAATTCCGTGGTAGATGAAGAATTGTGAATCTCCGTGTCCATGGAAAAAGTCAATCTGAATATTTTGTTTTTCTTTAGTAAAAACAAAAATCAAAACACTTTCCACTTTAAAGTGGATGAACCTGTCGGCTACAGAAATCGCTTCAGTGAGAAAAACAAGTTTAGATAAAACGATTAAATCAAACGAAGAGTTTGTCACTGTACTATAGAACTGTTTTCAGAATTTCTAGAGCATATATTTTTAGCTGATCGGCAATCAATTATTTGACTCAGACCTTGGAAAACATTGAATATCCTAACACTCTTCTGATGTCTCCTTTTTTATGAAGTTTATTCATTTCTTGTCCGGGGCTGTTTACAAGGTTTTAATTACAGTAATTCGAAGACGACGATTCCCCTGTTCACAATTTACTCAAAAAATCTCTTCACAAAAGAATTAACATCTTCAGACACGGTTGTAGTATAATTTTCCTTACACATTATTAAGCTTTGCAATGAAACCACAACACGCTTGCGAGCACATTGCTGTCTCGCAATACAAAATCCAGTTAAGTTTTTTAATTATTTGGAAGAGCATAATGCAATTTTTTTCTATTCGAAGCCAGGTCCAGTCTTAAAATGACGTAACGAAAAAGCCATTATTCACTGATTCGTTTTCAATACATTATTACTGTATAACATACATAAGGAAGAAGGTGATTAGAACTGAATGCGCCCCAACGACCAGAACTAATATCGCTATACAGACATACCATTCCTCATACACATTACATAAACAACGAGCTGAAACACACAAAATTAGAAAGTTCTCAAACGATTACGGAGTAGAAAATACAATGTCTGAAAGAGAGCTTCAGTTTTGAATAAAGTTTGGACTCCTAATGTGAGAAATCGTGGACGATGGTGGTCGCTAGGTGTTCTTCGATTCACATGAAGAAATTCAAATAATTAGAAATAAGGTTTGCATCCACACACATTAGCTACGCTGAAACTGAGGATACCTCCAACAACTTTTTCAGAAGCTGATACACAGGTAAAACCAACAAGAAGCGTGAACATAAATATTGTAAAATAAATTTTAGATTTCTGAATCACGTGTAGGTCTTTAAAAAAAAAAAATACATAATTGGAGGTAAATAGTAAACAACTTTAATTTCCAATGATCTGTTTCGTTGGAACGATAGGCATTGGACAACATATTAAAATAATAGAAAATAACCGTGACGTTTAAATAATGAAATTTCTATAGCCTACGGTATATTTTCGAAATCCAAGTGCTCAAGGCCGAGATGAAAATTTTTACTACGTAAGTCAGATTTTTAAAATATGCTTTTCGAAACATTCAAGGACAAATACAGTATTTATGATCTTGACATTTTATAATCATCTCTAACGAGTGGAATATCATGCGAAAGGCCATTTAAAAGAGTTTTCAAATAAACCAGTTTTGTCTCTAGGTTCACCTGAGATTGAGAAAAATGCGTTCCTTTAATCAACTGACCTCGTTTCCACCATTTTCAAGTTTTTAAGTAGCTATAAATAAATAAAATAAATAATAGACTAATAATACGGAAAAACTTAATCACTTATACGTGGTACACCAAATCGGTGAATCTGATTATTGAAATTGCTAATATATAACAATGTGAAAAGTGCAGTTTTATTGTTGATTTGACGGGAAACTGTGAAATACTCCTGCTTTTAGGTGCAACTTCCTCATTGAGCAATAAACGTGTTCAAGACAAATATAAGAAAATAAACAAGGAAGTACTGTGTTTCCGCAATTAAATCTACTACAATGAAATGGTAGTGCATTCAAGATTAGGCCACGTGAGAGATGATAGAATAGGCCGATCATGCTTGTGGAAGGATATGTCCTCGACTCAGCTCGAATAAAAAATATTAACGCTGCACAAACAACACACGACCGTATTTGTTACTGTATCATAAATTGTATTCACACTTCGGCAGTTTAATAAACCTTCCTAGAACGAAAAACCGGAATTTTTTTACGAAAAAATCTCATAAATATTATTCAACGTTACCCTTCAAGTCAGTTATTATGGAACCATTTTATATCGGTTTGATGAATTAAGTCGTAACAAATTTTATCTGTTTTTAGACTAAATTTATAAAATGGACATGTCTAGTGTCCCAAACTTTATATTTTAATGCTACTTCTTTTGGGCAAGAATGCACCGAAATATTTGTTAACTGACGAAATACTCTGCATAATTTTTATACTCGTCTGATACGCGAAGTCTGCACCGACCTGACACGTCTTTGATTTCTGTATTCAGTGGTGGCGAAAACACCGTGCCACACAGAAACCGTGCCACAGGGAGCCCACTTAAAGTAGGCCCATTTGCATAAAAAGAAGAGGATTTTTTTTGCTAATATGAAAACGACAATTTCAAAACTATGCAAAATGTTCATTCTTCTAATAAGAAACTGATTGTCATAGCTGGTCTTTTTTTAATGTCTTTTTGTGATGGACATAACATATATTTATTTGGGGGTCCAAGATGGTGAATTCATAATAGAAAATCATTAGGCTACTTTTTCATAGTGTTAATGTATGCTTGTGCCTGGTTAGTTTTCTTCGCGGTAAAACTCATTACCTGGTTTTTAAAATTACATTTAAAAAATAAAATAAAGATGACTCTCTTTTGGGTCCCGTCTTCCTGATTTTGTTAGCTCCACTGAACCAGGGCACCGCTCCGTTTGCGCGAGGGTGCTACATAGGCCAACCGGTCTTTTAATCCTGCTTGACTGTAGTTAGAAAAAAGAATGATGTTACATTATATAATGAAACTACACAGTGAAGGTTTCCGATTAGATACTGAAGCATTTATGGCACGTGACACATAACTGTGTTGAAGTATGCTGCATCTTTTTATTATAAGACTGTTCACATGCCTCCATCAGAAACTGAATAAGGGCCCCCTTCAGTCATTTGGGGGAGAGACCCAAAGACCTTAGCCCCCACTATCTGTATTATGATATTACGCATTACGACTTTCCACGCGCACGCGCGCATTTTATTTCGTACTACATCGTGATCCAAAACTGTGACGGTCGCGTGTCGTAACGAACAGCTACATGCTATTGCCAGATTTCCCTACTAACTTACGCCGCCGTTATTTTACTATAATATTTTAACCGTGTCGTTATAAAAATGAGAACGTTAGCTGCACCAGTACTTCCTGAAATAGCGTTCCGTATTTAAACCAGTTGTCGGGAGGAATTTCTCTCCAAAAGTATGGGCAACAAAGAACCGGAGACACTGGTGTAGGAAGCGTCCCGTCGTCGTTTACCGAGTAGTTTCTAAACTAGTGCTGAGTTATGTAACACGTCCATGTCAACAGGTGGTGCGTGATGCAAGTGCCTGCCGAGAGAGCGCGAGCGCGCACGTGGGTGGGGAGACGCTCGCGAACTTTGCCGCGGCGGCAGGCCACAAATTCTGCGACCGCGCTGTACACAAACCAGTTTTTAAATTACATCACATGCCTGAGATATCATTAACTGGCCGCTGTTTAGCCGCTCGACTGAAAATGCTTCTTAAATTTATCAGCGTTTCACGAATTTTAGGCCAAACGTTCTTTCAAGGTGACGGAACGAATACACTGCTCTTGTCCTACATACGTGTCTGTTCATTGTTTATGTTCATACTTTTTATTAAAACAATAAAAACACTGTTATTTAGTAAAAACACACAATGTTCTTATTTTAAAGACATTCGTATTCGGTCAGGGGCGGATTAGATGGTGCCCTATGATGCCATCAAACTGGTGCCCCTTCCCCGATTCAAAATTCAACCTTTTATTCATTATTTACTCCGATGAATGGCATACACAATTTCGACAGTTAACAATTGTTTTATTAAACTGTCAAATTACAACAAATATTTAGCTAAATAATGGTTACAATGAACATAGTAGTACTTAACCGTAGAATAATCTAATCGATTCATTTTTTCTTGATTTTGCCTTAACGAAGTCTTTTATAATTTCTTCTAAATCTAGTATCTCGCTTTCAATATTCAACCTTGCTAACGAAGATAATGTCTCATCTCCCATAGTTGAACTCAACATATATCTTTAATGCGTTTTAGTACAGAAAATGTTCTTTCAGATTCGCAGTTAGCTATTGGAATCGTTAAAAGCAGAAGTTAAAACGACTGGATTGAGAACATTTTTTTTTTCACTTTTATTATCTTCAAAAAGTTTTCGTGATTTAGGGCTGGATGGTTCCCCCCCGCCCTGACAGCTGAGGCCGGCGCTGCAACATACCCTAGCGTTATGCCAATACATCATACTGTATTGGATGATTTATGCCGTCATCATAATATTATTGTTTAAGATGATATTTAAAAATATACCGGTATATAAAAACAATCGTCGTTGGAATGTGGCTCAGGCATTACCTAACTGGTGTCTTGGGCATTCACGGCCGGCGTGAACTCTGCGGGCTATTAGGCCGTGGTCCACTGCTGCCGCATAAAACACACGTTTCGGCCGCACCGTCGGAGGTCATCTTCGGTGTAAACGACTCGAGTACCAGTGTGGATTTTACCAGTTACCTAGTAAAAGTTGTCAAACGAATTTCAACAAACTTAGGCATTACCTGTTCTGCCTTCCAGGGCCGTTTACGTGGCCGTCCTAAAGATTTTCTGGCCTGCTGTTCATAATTATACGTAGCTTCTGCTGTTGTCATTGGCGCAGGGAGGGAGACATTAGGGGTTAACTCCCGCCCCACCGGAGGTATGAAGAAAAAAAATGTTTTAAAGCCGGTAAACATGTAGTCATACAAAATATAAGATACTTAAATAAGTATGGTACTTAGTTATTATCTGTATACACTAAGTTGGCGTCTGGGTAGTCGCCGGCCGACACTAAGTTCAGCCCCAGGTAGTCGCCGGCCCAGACGCCAACTTAGTGTATACAGATAATACAGTATGTGGGTATGAACATTTTTAAGTGCGGTACACTGAAGCCGTCTTATGAGTAGGAATTCGCTTCGTGTAAACATTTCTGATTGTCTGGTGGTTGAAGGCTGGTTCATATTTTTACCCTAGTTTTAGAGGTTACGACCTCTCAGTGTGGAGCCTTCGACCGCAGTGTACCCTTGTAGCTTGTAGCTAATGGGGGGACCGGGCTCAAGTGCCCCGCGTGGTAGCAGCGCCCGGAGTGACCCCCCCCCCCGAATTAAATTTGGGTGTCGCATAATTTTTTCAATGAAGTGATTGGAACATACAAAATATAAAATTGAAGTTTTGTTTAAAAAATGAACATAGGAAAAATAGAGTGGAAAATGGATCTTTATAAATGTTTACAGCCGTAGACGATTTTATAATTGAAAATAATCTTTCCCAAGATTTAATTCTAAAAGTTACAATTGATCACTTGGGAGTGCCTGGAGACACAGTTTCAAAAATACTTTTCTTCAAATTTCGATGTTGAAAAAGAAAATTGGGTCCATAAACCACAGTCAATTGAAATGATTAATGTCAGTCATTTACCATTAAACGCTCAAGAATTTGCAAATTATCGAGCGACACAGGTTTAAAACTTGAGTTTCACAAAAAATCGTTAAATGAAATTCGGCTCGGGATTAGGACTGAACTTCCAACACTTTCTGAAAAGGGCATAAATATACTTATAACATTTTGTACTACATATCTATGCAAAGCGGCATTTTCAGCATTAACGTTTATAAAATCAAAAAACCAGTCAACTCTGCAAAACGCTGAAGAAGTTCTACGTCCCGCAGTATCAAATATTCATCCAAGATTTAAGTCTTTATATAAAAGTAAACAAACACGCAGTTCATTAGTATGAATATTTGGATTTGTCTTCAATACATGGTAAAATTATATTTGTATGTAGGCCTATACCAAAGAATTGTTTTCGAATATATTTTCTTTATGATTTACTATCAGCAAATGTTTTAATTCGTATTACTAGTTTACCTATCCTCTATACCCAGGGTCGGCGAAAATATTTGGAAGGGTAAACGGGGTCGCCAAGTGGAAAAGTTTGAGAAGCCCTGATCTACGGCAAAATCAGGTGGAGTCGATTCTTCGGCAACTCGGCTACTTCTTCCACCCCCAACGTCCTGGGGTTACAACTGACTACAATATAACAACACTTCACGTTGAGAAAATAATTACCGGTTTTCATGCAACGGTCCTTGGGTACGTCGGCAACACAACTGAATGTCGCAAACAGGTACAAGCGACTGCACGTAACAGCCTTGTCAGATTCGGTAATCGAAATTGTGCAACACCCTGTATGAATATCAATGCAGTGACCTCAATGCCCACTAAATAAATGTTGGCAAATTTATATATTCGCTGGCCTTAACGCAAGGCATTTACATCGAAAAGAAATCAGTATACATTACTCATAAGACACAAAATATTTATCGAATCCGCAATGGTTGCTATTTAATATGTTTAAAGTATTATGGGACATACCGTTATGGATCAATTGTTGGTGTTAATAAGTTCGGATACCTAGGTTACATGATAGATGATGAAGGGTCCATAAACACGACAGGATACGATAGGAAGTAGGACATATGATGCCAACAATAGATTACTGACTAGCAAACTCAGTAGTAACACAAAAATAAAAATATATGAGACGCTTATCACACCGGTTGTTACTTATGGAGGACGAGACATGGACACTGGCAAAAAACAAACAAGAAACACTAAGAAGATTTGAAAGAAAGATCGTAAGACGTGTTTATGGCCCTGTTAAAGAAACGACGGATGGAGAATAAGAAATAACCAAGTGATAAATGAGCTATTGAAGAATGAGGACATTGTAAGATTCGTGACGGCTCAACGAATACAATGGCTAGGTCACCTACAGCGGACGGACGATCAGTGTATGCCAAAGAAAATCCTGAGGGCGCAAGAAAATCAGAAAGAGGGGCCGACCTAGGATAAGATGGTTGGATGATGTTCTAGATCTCAGAAGAACGGATGTGAGGGGTTACACTGAGATGGCAATCGATAGGTGATTTTGGAGAAGATTGGTGTTGGTAGCCAGGGCTCACGGTGGGCAATAGTGCTGAAAAAAAAGAAGAAGAACACATTTAAAAGGTGTGGCGGAGAACAGTTTACCGGGCGAGTTTGAATCTGTCATGGACACGGAAGGAGTCCTTTTTTTGTTTTGTTGAATGATGAAGCTTACGTTTTTTCATATGTCTCGTTTGGCGTTTTCAACTTTCTTAAAAAATGAAAATTTAACAAAGAATTTCATGAAACGGATGGTTACCTTCCTACTATTCAATATACTAAGAGTTCGCGAAACTCGAACAATTTATTCACCGCTGTATGTCAGTAAATCGTGGGAAATATACTTTCATCGAGTTTCACTGCGCTCAAAAATTTCCAGTTAGGATGAAGTCGATAACTTTTATTTTATTATTATTATTATTATTATTATTATTTAAGCCATACAAATTTTATTTTGAAAAATTACTATTTGAGGCCTCGCTAAGAATAATGATGATAACTGGGCCCTGTAAATAAATAACGTTATACGACAAATCTCATTTGTTTAAATAATGGCAACAGCCACCCACAACCGTTCTTCAGTATTACTGTTTGTTGAAAATTTAGCCGGGAGCGAATATGTGTTTAAATATCAAAATAACTGTGGAGGAGAGGGCCTCTGTACATCTAAGTGTCTCTAGAGGCCCACAACTCAGCCTAGCTAAATCCCGTTTCGACGTTGTCAGCGTGGTTACCGGGGTGTCAATGAAGACTGAACCACTTCACGCGAATGATATTTTAGATTGATTACACGTTTAGATTTTAGTTTAGATATTTTAGATTTTGGAGAAACGAAAGCCGGCTGCCTTCAGCAAAGTCAAATTCTGTACCGACTTAATGAAAACGTACTATCAGTAGTGTAGGGGTGCCCGCAAGGGGGATGGATTTTTGGAAATATAGAGTCCCTTGGCGGGGGTTTTAGAGTTAACAAAAGTTTAAAACCAATAAAATTGTGTCTTTGTTTAAAATTAAAAACGTCGAAATGTATTTTTCTCTAACTGCAAACCAATTCAAATGTACATTTCGGCTAGACAAATGATTGGCCGAGGTTACTAATTCTGATTATTAACGTGTGTTAAAAGGCATGTGTCGTAATAATCGGTTCGATCCTTTCGCTGTTAAAAAAATTAAAAAGTTTTTTATATTAAAATCTTAAAAGGCTGTAAAAAGAATAATATTAGCATTTAAAGCGGTAACAAACTACAGAGAATTGTTGTATATAGCTCTTGGTAAATTCTAATACAGCATCAATTTTAGTTTACTGAATGTGATTAATAGTGTAACGTAGATACATTGAATAAACGCAAATATTCAATAAATAAAAACAAATAGTTGAAAGTTTTTTTGTGACTTACAACAGGTACACATGCTGAAGTGAAACTTTGGGACCGAGGATAGTGAGTTTTGGTGTGGTACGCCACTGGAACAGATACCATAGCACAGAAGCGCGTTTCTACCATAGGATGAAATCTGCGTCGAAAGAAATGCCATAAGCTTAGACATAACGACACTAACATTGAAATGTTATGACTGCTGGTCAGTCCTTGATATTCTGTCACGCGACTACTCCGAAATCCCGAGTAAACTAGACAAAACATCATTATGATACAACGCTCTCTGCATGTCTATGTTTACCCATATCGTTGAGACTGCAATCCACTGTTTGTAAAAACAAGTTTACAGCCTTCCCAGCTACCTTCAGTGCCACTAAGGCCTTTATTACACTGGGCAACTCATTGCAGAAAACGTTGTGGTGCATTGGTTCAAGCGAGACCTACTACACTGCAATCGGTTGCACGGTCCCAAAACGATACGGGCGGGCTGGCGGGGAAACTTGTCGGCGATCGCCTAGAGCTCCGGGTCCCGAGAAGGCTCAGGGGCCCCTGAGCCATGAACATATATATAACCTGTATTAAAAACCTTTTCTCGTCTAAATATTGTTGGAAATAAATCTTCAGGATTTATTTTGGTCAGATTGAAAGCGATCACTTCTCACCTTGTTTATATACAGCCTATTTAGTATTTACTAATGGAGGAAAGCGAAGGAGGGCGCGCCGCGCGGCAACTGACTGACGTGACAAGTAATAGGCTGTCATTTTTGTTTGAATGTCATTGCAGCATTCACGGCTGGTGGGCCCGAAGGCCTGGGAGGGCCTCAGGGCCTTACGTCAAGATTCAAAAGGGGGCCCATGGTATAAACTTGCAGGAGGGCCCGGTTAAAAATGTTACGCTACTGAAGCTATGGATTGGTGGGACGGAGTAACAATAGACCGGACGCCAAGCTCAAGGGGGCTCCACCGCCGTAATACACTGTAGAATATTTTTAATTGGAATTTTATGTAGATTTGTAGGGTATAAATGTTCTTTACAGTAGAAAAAAGTATACGCACACAAATATGCGCGTGCGCGTTTGTGTGTGTAGCTCCAGCGGGCCCTTGACTTCTTCCAGCCGAGGGCCGCCAGGAATGCCAGTCCGCCCCTGCTAGAGAGTTACAAGCCATGTAACTGTTCGTAACTATTAGTTTCACGCGCTCGATGTGGAGGTATTGATTCAAATGTTACACTATGCAACCGAATGCATGCAACTTGCCTGCGCCCGCATTCTGTGGCCAAGGAAGAAATTTCATGACATGGGACCGAAACAACGTGTAAAATTTTTTTGCAAACCGCCGATATCTCGAAAACGAAACAGAGGATTTTATTGAAACAAAACCTAAATGAAGTTTGGAATGTTCTCTAAATTTCACTCGATGACACTATAGCCTATAGATATTATGTATTACAGAACGAACGTTTGCCGCATGCCGATAATTTCACAATACGCAAATTAACAAAGAAATTTAATGACACGGCACCGTTTTAACGTACTGTTCTTGAAAATTATTAGTTATTGGTTAAAATTTATATCTGAAACCATCCACAAACTTCAAAGGAGACAGTGGTGAAATATTTGTTTATCGGATCAGTAGTTTAAGAGGTTAGTCTGAACAACAAAACAAAATAAACTTTACGTCTTTATAATAGTAGTATAGGCGACAGGCTTCTGTGCAACTGATCGCTGAGCAGTTGCAGCCTGTTTTTACTACACTGAAACTAGTTTCACGTACGCTTAAAATCAGTTCCATGTATTCAGTTGCATAGTGTAACAGAGGCCTAACACTCAGTATTAAATAATGTTAATAGTCAAAGCAGGGATGCCAGTTGTGGGGAAATCTGAAGGTTCAAAATCCGATGTGGGGAGTGAGTTGGTGGCGATTTCTTTTCTACTGTGACTAAGTTAAGCCTTCAACGTTTGGAATTTCCAGAGAGAGAAAATAATTTGGCTTCGGCAGCAGAAACGTTTGAAAAAAGCACTGAAACAGACATTGTAGACCTAGCCAGGAAATGCAGACTCCTTAGGAATACAAATATTTGCTGATGAAAGTTGTATTAACCTTTCAGAGAGAAGTCAAAAACACAGAGAAAGGCGATAATAAGCTTCTGCTACTTAGAATATTTTTGTGACATATGTATTAACCACAAACAGTGGGTGCGTGGAGAGCATTTGTAGTGCCATTAACCTTAACAAAAACACAAAAAATATACGGTACTAAGCAAACAAAATAAATCTTGTTTTGATTTCACTATAAGTGGTGAAATGATGGGCAAACATAGCAACAGTACGTGTATAAACTAAAAATAGATGTGACTGATTTTGAACTGTTTTATCCAGTGGCGTATCTAGAATATGGCTTTGGAGGGGGTGTCCGTCGTCTGGGGTCCGGTCGAGTCGGCTTCTTACAAAAGAAAAAAGAAGTTGAAATTATCTACATTACTAACTTTGAAGTGGCTCAACATCCTGAAATTAATACCATTAAAGTAAACGGCAATAACACTATAAAAATAAGCGGTATTCAAACACTGTTTAGAATAAACTTATTAACTGAATTGATTTTCCTATAATTCATACTTCAAATATTCGCAAATGCTGTGTAATAAACCTCCTGTTTGTATAATTAAAAAAGAGGCAATAGCTGAAAAATAATAAAAGGGCCTAGGAATTAAGAGATTAACAAAATTCGTCAATTTTTTTCGACCCTCTGGGGTTGGTCCGGTTCGTTCGCCTCCCCCGTAAAATACGCCCCTATTGATGCTGTATTAAATTTTTTACTAAGAGCTGTATAAAACAGTTCATTGTAGTTTGTTTCAGCTTTGGATGCGTAATACTATTTTTGTACAGTCTTTTAACATTTACCTATAAAAAAGAACACTTTAATTTTTGTAACAGGGAAAGGACAGAACTGATTATTACTACAAGATTCACGTTACCACACGTTTTAAAGAAGAATTGGTAAAATGGCCAATCATTTGTCTAGCGGAAATGTAAATCTGATTAACTTAAGAATTTTTTACCTTGTATAATCCACTATGCGATCTCAGGTTTTTACATACAACATGTTTCAGGGACTAAATCCCCATCTTCAGGTACAGTAAAAAATTTATTATTCCCCTAATACATAGGGGTCGTCGAAATGATTAAAATGTTTATACATAAAAACACACGCACAAAAATCACTGAATAAATTAACATATAACACAAACACATGAACAAGTTAAAAGCGACTCAGTGCACCGGTCGACCTCCGATCGTCAACTAGCCCGTGTTCGTGCTTCATTGCTTATCATCAACGCGGTATCATATAATTTATTGGATTTAAATGATAGCTGATCGTTGAGTAACTGCTCTTTATTTACTTTGGATGACTTGTATATTTCAAACTCTTCTAAAGCATTCAGGAAATGACCTTTTTTACAAACATGTATCGGCTCCATGTTCTCTTTGAATCCGGTGTAATTTTTTAATATACCTGAAGATGGGGATTTAGTCCCTGAAACATGTTGTATGTAAAAAACTGAGATCGCATAGTGGATTATACAAGGTAAAAAATTCTTAAGTTAATCATAATAGCGATCTGGAGACTGGAAAAAATGTATGTAAATCTGAATTTGGTTTAAAGTTACAAAAATACAATTTGACGTTTTTAACTTTAAATAAAGAGATTAAAACGTCATTTAGAAGATACTTATTGACTGATTTGATTTTTCTATATTTCGTATTTCAAACGTATACGCTAATGCTGTTTAATAAACTTGTTCGTATATTTAAAAAAGAATTACTAGGTGACAAACACAGCTAAAAGAATAATAAAATGACCTACAAATTAAGAATTAACAAATTTCGTCAAGTATTGTCGTCCACCCCCGTAAATATACCCCCTAGCTTTGTCAATCAAAGAATTGGAAAGTAGCGTAAATATACTAACGAACTAAGTTCACGAAAAAGTATCTTATTCAGCTAGATACCCTCACGTGAGTACATTTTATTTTCTCGTATTTAAAAAGTTTCTTAATATTTATGTTATTCTTATAATAGTCTTTTTAAACATTTAGAATATACTCAATTATTTAAAATATTACGCTTTGCGTAAAGCACACTTTTGTCGCATAGGGGATTTCTATGTCAAAGCGGGAAAAGATGTTTGGCTGACCTGGCAACAATGAGTCAGAATGTTCTGAAGCTTAAAATTATTCGTTCCGTCGTCGTGACGGTAATCATAGCTTACATTAAGTTTAAAACATCAATGATGTAAAGCACTTACATATAGGTGTACGGTCCCAACTCGTCTAGCACAGGCTTATCTCCGTTGTTTAAGAATTCATCAGCGTTTGTAACATTATATACGTAGATCCTCATAACAGGATTTACGGGCGGTTTCCTCCAGTGGTCGAACACTTGTGATCCCGGCGTCAGGGTGATTTGCTGCAACATAAAGCGATTTACATTAGTTACCTCTAACAACGCCATAACGATTATCCAGTAGCACTTCTAATATTTTCTAGCTAACTAGAACAACGTGGTTATGCTTACTTGGGAGAATGTGAGATGTATTTAGTGGAAATCACGCAGAATGGTTGTATACCCGGACATCGAATTGATTTGCATGTTTGTGTATACGTTCCACACCTAACAAATAATGCTAACTGTAGCTTCGGTAACGGTCTGTCTACCTGAACGAACCCTAATGACATTAGCCTACACGATTGAAACGGTTATATGTGATCAGTAGCGAACCTAGAATTTGGTCTTCGGGGTGGAGGTCCGGTCAAGTCGGTTTCATACAAAGGAAAAAACAAGTTTGTGATGTAATTAATATTTCATATATATTTTTTTTTTTTTAATTTTTGGGTTATTGCGAGGGAAGTACGCCAGCAATTAGAGCCCGTTAAAAGTGACACTTGTTAGCGTTGTTCGAGGGTGGGCGGCGAAAGGGAACAAACCTTTCCTTTCCATTAAGACGTCGTAAAAACTATTCACGAACAATGAGCTGTACGGCACATGTTGCAGCCAACTGGACCATGCGTGGGAATGCCCGACTCCACAATTAGGACAAAAGGAGACTACCCTTACATCTGTCCAGTAGCGAGAAAAACACAGAACCAACGGCGAGAGTATTGTTCAAAACCATGTGTGCGACTTCTCAAAGACAATGGTTTATGCAAGGACAATAGGACAGGCGACTAAGTGACGCTAAGGGAGAGCACAGATGTTATGCCACCCGCAAGTCGACGGAGGAAATCGTCAGCGTACCAACAATAAGAGAATTCGACACGCTACACCAAAAGTAGCAGATGTGATTTTGAAACAGAGCCTTAACACTGATTCCAGGAACGGGGCAACGTACGTAAGACAGCGACTCATCTAGTCCACGTAGACTACGTCAAATTCAAGTCGAAAAAGCCAACCAGCCAATGAGGAACGAGAATTCCGGAGGGAATTTCTGTAGGGGATGGTTCAGAGAGAAGCTTGAGACCAGAGAGCGAATCTCGTGTATGAACGTCCCTCTCCAAACGGCACTGGGTGGAGAATTCGTTGGAAATACAGACTGGAGACGAAGGGACACAAGGAGGTCTATGGAATGAACCTATCAAAGATGAATTGGTGGGAAGTTTGAGTGTTCATCAGAGTCCCGAGAGTGGGAACATCAGAAGAAATAAAAACCGTTTACACGGGGAGACGAAAATTTTTATCTCAGTTAATTCAAATTGTATTATAATTCTTAACTCGGATTACTCAGAGTTTCGAACGGTCTATTGAACTTGTATTTCATTACATAATAATTCAGTTATAAGAACTTAAAGCAGTGCGTAAGTTAAAATGTATTTCGGTAGAGACGATTAAGACATTATTACGAATAAATGAAAGTGCGCGAATAAAACTCAAGAGCGTAACGGAACAGTAGTTTTCGTGATGAAACGCGAGTAACAATCTATATAAATTCTATGTAATTCATCGTCATAAAGACACGGACATTGTGAAGTGGTATTCTTGAACAATTACAGAAAAAGTAGTGATACCACAATGTTTAGTAATTAACTCAAATAAATAGAATTGTGAACAAGTGCCTAATGAACTCGAAAACGACCTAGGCGCCGAAAAGAGTTGTCGTGCGGTATAGACAATTATTAGAAGCATACGGTATCGAACTGTGTCCCGCAAAATAGACACATACGCGTGTAGAACTTAATCAACCGATTACGAGTACAATGCCACTACTTGTATTATAATAAACTCAAATCTCGAAGTGACTGTCGCGGTGTGCGGAAGTGTTTACGGTCAAGTGTCCTATGGATTAACTTCACTCATCAATGCAGGGAGACATCACGGCAGAACGAGTAAAGTACAAAACAAATCTCTTCTTATAATTAGGAATTTATCAAACACCACTGACCTGACACTTAGAACCAAAACCACCTGAGAAAGTTATATAAATATGAGTCAGATAGATACGAATCCATAAGTAGGGAATATTATATTTTAGAATATTATACATGTCTTTTTGTTAATATATTTTGTATTATGTATGTATTTTGATGTGTTTGTTGCAGGAACAGGTTTTTATCTATGTATATGATTGATATGTGTATTGTTAGTTATGATTATTTCATGCATGTAAATGTTCAGTGTGTTTTAACGTAAATACCAAATACGAATTATGAGCACATCACATTTTAGTTAGTAACGTCATTGCAGACGAAGAAGCGTCTACATTTGATCGCTCACTTAACTGTTTAAATTTGTTCATTGAATTATTAAATGTGGAATAGAATTTTATTGTTTTGTTGAAGAATTGTAAGTGCTCTTAAATTGATGTTATGACATGAAGAAGAATGAATATGATTTAATAAATATAAGTTAGAATGGATTCGTTAGTATTCTATTGATTTATGTAAAAACCTGACTCACAACTTAACTTTTCATTAAACAGTATCAATATTAATAATTCAAGTTAACGATTATCAATTCAATTACTCAGAAAGATGCACAAAATAGAAGTTTCGGAGACAGTTAAAGTCAAAAGCAAATTCACATGTAGCATGATGGAGTGTGAATAATTAATTAACTCTAACTCAATTCATACAATTATTCGTTATTTAAAGAAATGAATTTGTTAACATTACATATGGGAGTTCAACACATGACATTAATTATATCGTATATGCTAACCCAAGCTCAGAGTTAGATACATTTGATCACGACTTTATTAAAGAGATAATTGAATAATCATGCCTATAATGTACACAGATAAATATTGTTGTATATGGTGCTCCAACATCACGGGGCAATATTAAGTACAGTTATATGTACCTGTAAAAGTAATCAATCACAT
This sequence comes from Magicicada septendecula, assembly GCA_034769895.1. Taxonomy (NCBI): domain Eukaryota; kingdom Metazoa; phylum Arthropoda; class Insecta; order Hemiptera; family Cicadidae; genus Magicicada; species Magicicada septendecula. The sequence goes on from CM068376.1 coordinate 288,952,182, forward strand.
TTTATATAATTAATAATAAATTAATTTATGCAATAAATTTGGATAAAGATCAACATTGTATATGGTTCCCAAAGAACGTGGGGAATAACAAACTTAATACACACCAAAGTTTATTATCGTATATAACTATCAAATTAATCAATCAAAATTGATGAGTAATTAATTTATGCAATAAAGACGCATAAATATATCATCGTAAGTTGAGACTAATCAATATTACAATTGTCAAAGTGGCTGAAAGACGTGTAATAATATACGGAAATCAATCTCATTAAAGTAATAACACAATCAAAATAAGGGGTTTGAAACGTTATTTACAAGATATTTATTGACTTAATTGATTTTCTATATTTCAAACGTGCACGCAAATTGCTTGGCAATAAACTTGTTTGTAGAACTATATTTAAAAAATTATAGTACGCAGCTGAGAAATTATTTAGTATTAGCGTACGCAGCTGAGAAATTAATAAAATAGCTTAAAAATTATGAGATTAACAAAATTTATTGTCAACTTTCGACCCTCTGGGAGGGGTGGGGTTCCGGTCCCGTTCGTCCCTTCCGTAAATACGCCCCTGTATGTGATAAAATAAAACAACGGGAAAATAGTTTCCTTTACTAATACGATCTGGTACAGTTTATTAATTCTCTAATAGGGGATCACTGTTTTGAAAATATTAACAGACTAAGTTTAGTAAACGACTGAAACTATACTCGAATGTTAACAATAAATCAAAACAAGAGATTCATATAAGTTGATCTCAAGAACTTTGACTCTTTCCGTCTATGTCGTCACGATCTTACTCATAGAGGCGACGCCACATGCAGTGGTGTATCTAGAATTTGGTTTGGGGGGGGGGCTTCGAATCGGCTTCATACAAAAGAAAATCAAGACAAGACCAATCAACAGTACTCTGTTTAAAGGGTTGAAAAACGTGTGATAACATCCTGAAATCAATCTCATTAAAGTAAACGGTAAAAACACAATTATAACACATGTTATTGAAACATTGTTTACCAGATACCTACTGACGGAATCGATTTTCCTATATTTGTAAACGTATACATAAATGTTGTGTAATAAGTCCGTTTGTATGTTTAAAAAAGAGTTACTACTGTATTGGTGTTTACAGATGAGAAAATTAACAAATTAGCCTGAAAATTAGGAGATTAACAAAATGCACCAAATTTTGTCGACCCTTTGGAGGGGGGGGGTCCGGTCCCGTTCGCTCCCCGTCAATACGCCCCTGGTCAGATGTAGCCGGAATGTGATTACAGCCTGGGCGAAACGTCGTATCTGTTAACATGCGGACATTTCAACATTTTTATTTCCAGACCCCTCCCCCATTCCGGCGTACTGATTAACCAGTTATTAGATACGGAAAGAGATGTGAAAAAGTGTTTTATACGTTTCTGTGTGCGGGGGCGTACTGGAGGGAAAAACGTGAATGTACTAACAGTCAGAATATTGTTACGGTGTTTAGCGGTCGTTAAATAATTGTTTAATTAGGTAACAGTTACGAAAATAATAAATGGTTATTGACGCTAAACAGAAGAAGTTTCATATACAATGAAGTTTTCTAAAGTACGTCTTCATTTTTTTTCCTAAAATGTGTGTATCCAAAATTTAAAATCATTATTAAGGAATGGCAAACGGCTTTACACTATTCATTCACATTTAGACTAAATAACGATTATTTCTCATTCTAAAGCATCAAGCCCTGGTTAAATATAATCTTCGCTTTTTCTCATGTAATTAATCCTTAATCCTATAATTTGTCTAACCGACTCTTTTTAAGGGGGACTTCATCAACAAGTACAGTCCTCTTTCACAAAGTTCATTCAAACACCAAACCAATTACACGTTTATTTCCCACTGACCTACATATATTTTTGCAAGTTCTGAACGCCTCGTAAATTTCCATAGTAAGTGCAAAACAGCACCTGATAAATATTTTGTGTATTCTTGCCAACGAATACAGTTTCTAAAAAATATGTGCGGATTATACTATTCCGCAGGACAACAGGACGTTTGTGTTCTCTTATGAGTATATTAATCTAATATATTTTACCTCATTATATAATGTATATTAATCTAATACATTATAAAGGCCTCAAAATATTGGTTTGCTCGATAGGACATGGCAATGAATGTTTATGGGAATAACATTATTTAGGATAAATTGATGTGTTAATTTGTGTGAAGATAGTTCACCGTCACGACATGTGATTTGAGTGCCCACACTTCTCATTTTCTCTTATCTGTAAAATGACGTATTAGTTGTTTCATAATTACACTACTGTCTGTTTTTATCAACAGTTGGATAGTCTAAACAACTGATGACTGGCACAAAATGGAAACTCTCAACGATTTAATACAGTCATCGACAGTGTATGTTATATTTACTGCACTTTTAGCTGAAAATGCTTTTTTGTGCTTCCTGAGCACACTCCAAGACCATGATTCATTTAGTAGAAACATTGGAAGCTGCCAATATAAATTACGCAACAGATGACCTTGCTCGACTTGGATAAACAAAGCTACGCAGTTGGTCTGTCAGTCCTCGGAGTCGTTCTTACAAAAAATGATTACAGCGCGTATTAGTGAAATGTTATCAAAGCGTACTCATAGAGTGTCACGTAATGAGTTTATTGAAATGGTTGACGACTTTTGTCGTGCCTTGTCTACAGCGCAGATTGGATAGCCTAACCATTTAACTTGAGAGATTTATTGTGATACGAGTTATAGCATTTACGTGGCTGTGTTAATAAAATTCGTGAGTATCGATTTCCCCGGTGTTTAATGCTTCACCTTCACTGGTTTTAAGATTATGGAGCCACGACAATCACGCAACAGTATTAAAAAACAAGACATATTAAAAGGGCTCAGAGTTTCTTGAAAACTTACAACGAACACGAACGTCACTGCACAGTCACACAGTATGCGCACTGTCAGAGTGACGTGGAAACAAAAGAAATCAATCGAACTTAATTGCAAGCGGAGAATCTGCTCTAACCGACTAATAACTATAACGGACTCTACGCGAAGCATTGTATGTATAGTTCAAGTTTGTCAAAAATCACGCCGGGATTATTTTTGCGCCATCGATAGTTTTGATATCGGCTAATAATAAAAAAAAAATATGAACGTCCGGGCGATCAGTCAGCGCTTTTGACTCCTGTTGCGGTATTAACTGTTTATGTGATTCTTCTGCGATGCAGCATACGTAATCACCTTCTTCTTCAGTATTACAGCCCAACGTGAGCCCTGGCTTCCAACACCAATCTTCTTCACCAAAGTCTCCTGCCCATTGCCATCTCGGTGTAACCCCTCACACCCATTCATCTGAGATCTTCTAGCACATCATCCAATCATCTTAGCCTAGGTCTGCCCTCAGGGTTTTCTTTGGCATACGCTGATCATCCATCCGCTCTAGGTGACCTAGCCACTGTATTCGTTGAGCCTTTATGAATTTTTACAACGTCCTCATGATTCAATAGCTCATCTATCTCCTGATGGTTTCTTATTCTTCATTTAAAACGTAATCACTTTAGCGACTGTAATTCATATTCTCTACTAACGGATCGAATCTGGGTGCGGAACTGAATACCCGAGATAAAATCCGTTGGGGGGGGGGGTAATAACATGTGGCTGGAGCGTAGGGCTGACCCCACTGCCTTCCTTGTATATCGCACGGCTTACTTTGGCAGATCACTACAAAAATGAGCGATTATTTTTATTATTTCTCATTGTGAATAGTACGTACCTGCGAAGAACGTTTGCCGTTAAGTATGGTTTGAACGAGGGTTTAATACAACTGTAATGTTTACTGTCTGCGGTGTCGGTTTAGTTCCACCGACCTAAAGATAGCTTTCCACGTGACAATTGGGCGAGAGATGTGCGGAATGGCGTGTGCGTTGGAAGCGCACGTTCCGTTATCGTACACGTATTATTAAAACTAATATGAATACAAGCTTCATATGGACATGAAAATAAACAAAACACGCCAAGATAAATATACTAACTGAGAATTAATGTTAAATTTACAAATAATTATGGGAACACAAATGCTGTATAATGCCTCCACAATACAAGACTATTATTATGTTAATAACCGTTTCCGGGATGTGTTCCCACTGCACGCATCACATTCCATGGAATAATAGTTTGTCGTAGTTTTTATAGTAATGTAAACTGCAGCTAATAACGCGTATTCAATTTAAATCTGATATCGAGTTGTAAAACACGTCAGAGATTGGAACAGATTTCTCAGATAAGATAACCGCGAGTTAGAACGAGTGTAGTACGGAAAACTCTTCATATAACGAGGATTGCTATAACTTATGGGAGACCGGAATACGACGGTACAGTTTCCATAGAGCTTACGGCTATCGTCGGGACGGTAAAACTTAAGCTGTCGACTACAGAGTGTTCCAAACCGGATGGCACCTAAGGCAGTGGTTCCCAAACTTTTCAGTCCGCGGACCCCCCCTCAAAATATTAAAAATTTCACGGACCCTGTCTCAGTTATGAAATAAAACAAACAGTAAATATGATACAAACTCTTATATATTAATTAAAATGTATTTACATCAAAATTCTCTTAACTTGCAAAACTGTAATATTGATGATATCAAACATAGTTTAATGTAAACAATGAAGCTGCAGAGTTAATGTCTGGTTATTTCAATATTAAGTGACTCTCGACATCAAGTATATTTCTTAACTTTACCAACATCCGCTCTATCTTTCTAGCCACACGTGTCGAAAGCCAGCTACTAGGCATAAAACCAGCTACATGGAAAAACCGTTTTGCTTATTTACAGTGCTTATATACGTGGACTAAAACAGCGCGATCAGTTTTGCGTTGATGCGGCGCTCTAGTCAGTTTGGCTGACAAACAGATCTTTTGCACTACATGATTTAAAGACATTATTAAAGCCATTAGTTTGAAATTACTTTTACAATTACAATTAGTTTGAACCAAAACAAAAATACTGGAATCTTCTACTAATGGTTTTAAGATTCTAAAATTTATATTTTAGACTATAAAAATCGGAGAAAATGAAGGTATATTCTATTTTTCCGAAAAGTGTCCACGGACTCCCTGAAACATTGTCACGGACTCCACTTTGGGAACCGCTGACCTAAGGGATTAGAAGACCCTTACTCTCGCACGCGCACTCAACCGGCCAGGCACGACCCGGGCGGTTCAGGTATAAGTATACGGTCCAATTCAAAACTATAAAATTTTTAATTTACCATATAACCCAAACTAAACTATAATTTTTGTAATCTCCGTGAAACTGTGAGAAAATGAATCCAATAACACATAATTGCGATAAATACGAGTATTTAGGGCTTTCTAAAGCAAACGCAGAATTGGAGTAGGCCTACTTACTAATGATTTTATTATAAAGAAATAAGCACGTTGGTGATATCTTGATGATTATAAACAAACATGTATTTACAATTTACATTCTTAGTGCAAAATTACGTCGGTAATAAAGAAAATTTGTATTTTTTTTGGGAGCAGTTTCGGAAAAATATTTTACATTTAAAGATGACTAATCATCTTCAACGTGTGAAGTTGTTGAACCACTTCGAAACCTACAGGGTTAAATTTTATTTGATATATACAATATACACACATAATACACTTTATTACAATAAAGATAAATCGAATTGTGCGTGATTATAAACGAAAATTACATAACATTTGCAAAAAAAAACTAATTGCTAAAGCCAAAATGAATATTAAATTAGACTTAATTGTGCATCTAAAATGTATCACAGCCACGTCGTGTTTCGTCACTTTCTTTAAAATTTTTTGGAGAAAAACAAATATGCTAAGCTCGTTTGTTAAAAAATGCATGTTATAAAAGTTGCAATTACGTAGTGGACGCCCCGGGGTAGATGATGATTCACACCCCAGGAGTGCGAGCCAGCTGCGTATGGGTAAGGATCTCCTAATCCCTCAGATGCCATGCGACTTGGAACGCCGTATAGATGCATCGACCGTCATGACCGTGCTTCAGCGAACGATCGTCTCTCGCTACCCATGTCAAGAAAGGTAACCTAGTGTAAGACTGAACGAGTATTGACATGTCAAGCAGACGAACGGAGGGTATATCAACTCTTCGCTTGTGGACCTAACGATCCAGAAGCGGTACAAGTCAATGCGTGCAGCGAACAATGGCCAGGATTCAGGACAATGGCCACCAAACAATTTCGTTCGAGTATCCACTTTATTCGTAGAGCGTACGTCGCCAAAAATCTGTCAAAGTGTTCTGGTACCAGTTGCCTTCGGAACACTTAAAACAGTAATGAATAAAAATTTCGAATACTGGTTTCTTATCTAAAATGAAGATCTTTTCGCTTTGGTCTGAATGCGCGCCAACAACTAAAAAAAAATCTTACCTCCAGATGAACTCGCATCTATTTAGAAAGTTAAAATAAACGATACTAAGTGCAAAGATGCTACTTTGAAGAAGACTCGACAGTTTGCGTGTGTGAGTTTGTACTGTTTAATACTGATGACGAAAGTCTGTATACACGTGACAGACTGGATGGCTCGAATAAAGAACCATTAGGTGTATTCACGAAAGCCTATGGCGGAAATGGCAGCTACCCTTCTTCAGCACTACAGCCCAACGTGAGCCCTGGCTTCCAACACCAATCATGTCCAATGTCTCCTGTCCATTGCCATATCGGTGTAACCCCTCACATCCATTCTTCTGAGATCTTCTAGTACATCGTCCAACTATCTTATCCTAGGTCGGCCCCCCTCTCTCTGCTTTTATAGACTTGCACCCTCAGGATTTTCTTTGGCATACGCTGATCATCCATCCGCTCTATGTGACCTAGCCATTGTATTCGTCGAGCCTCTATGAATCTTACAACGTTCTCATGATTTAATAGCTCATCTATCTCCTGGTTATTTCTTATTCTCCATTCGTCGTCTTCTGTGATCTTTCTTTCAAACCTTTTTAGTGTTTCTTGTTTCTTTTTTTATCAGTGTCCATGTCTCGCCGCCATAAGTAACAACCGGTCGGATAAGTGTTTCATATATTTTTTTCTTTTACGATTATTGAGTTTGCTTCTCAACAGTCTGCTGTTGGCATAATACGCCCTATTTCCTATTTGTATCCTGTCATGTACCGTCGTGTTTATGGACTTCATTATCTATCATGTCACCCAGGTATCTGAATTCAATAACTAAATCAAATGAATTATACACATTTCTTCTGCTTTCTGATGCAGAAATCACCATGTATTTAGTTTTGGTGATATTTACGTTGAGTCCCATTCCAGCGGATTTTTGATTCGGGTCCTTGTGTACCTCAACTAGTCGTTGTCTTGATCCGGCTGTTATCACATCGTCAGCATAAACATATATTTGGCTTGTCTTATTTAGTATTGTTCCTCGCTGATCTATGTCTTTAATGGCACAATGTAGCGCAATAATAAAGAGGGTGGCCGATAACCCATCATCTTGGTTAACTCCCTTATTACAGTGCAAATGAGCCACTAAGCATATTCTCATATTTAATTTTGACTTCTGTGAATCTCATGGCCATTTTCGTTAATTTTATAAGTTTCAAAGGAATTCCAAGTCAAAACATCGTCAGCGTAAGCACATATTTGGCTTATCTCATTGAATACTGTTAATGACAGCGACCCTGCGACTACAATATTCCGACAGAAGCGAAGGTCGATTGGACCAAAACGACATGGTTACCGATGCACAAAACATGTTCACAATGATGGTGTGACCCTAGTCAGAGCTACGGTAGCGTTTAAAGGAAGGAGAAGGGTTAAATAAACAATTCCAAATAAGACGTACCAAACCTGGCCAGGAAGATTTAGTATCGTACTGTTACTTTATGTATCTATTATATATAAATACACAATAGTCAAAGAGTTTAGGAGGAGTTCATGACTAAATGTATGTAACCATTTGTGTAGTGTAGCGAAGGCGGTCGGATTCTTAAACAATTACAGAATGCAGGTTGTACGTACGCGTTCGAATAGGTATACAAAACGGTAGCCAACACAACACTTCTTAGTAACTCAGAGTAAAAACGTACAAAAAACAGTCGGTCGAAAATGTAAAGTTAATAAGTAAATCGTCGTAAATGTACGAAAACGGTGCTTATCAAACAAAAAAAGTTTTAACTTTTTAAAATGCAAAAACCAACAGAAACTCCCCGTATACGTTTACGTTATGACGTAGGAAGCAATTAATTAACTGTTTTTGATACTAGAATTCTACAAAATAAACAAATAACCAACAGCGTTCCTTTACTAGGACACTGTTTATTTTTGTCGCTTACCGATCAAAATTTCTCCTGCTCAAGGAAAATAAACGTCCTTGTACAACGTGTGACGTTTACACGCGCGCGCGCGCGCGCAACGACTAGTTACTTAACCCCAAATCGTTTATTCGCCGTTCCGTAGGCAAGCGTAGCGTTCTTTATTCTTGCCTAAACAATGACGGACTGAAACACTGACATCCTATAATGAGCCCTGGTCGGCGAAACAATCAACGTGTACCAGCAAATCTGTTCAATAAAAGAGTAGGATGAGTTGGTCGAATTTCTCTGCAACCGTAACTGTTTGGAATAAGTTGGAAAGTTTTCAGAGAAAAGAAAAGACGGGTAAACAAACAACGTATCAGAAGGAGCGAAAATCATATTCCTAAAATGATCCCGCGATTCTCGTACATTATGAAGAGTAAGAACGTCGAACATAAGAAAAGAACTGAATTTATGAAAGATAATATATAATAAAGCCGCACAAAGAGTGGAAATACGAGTAGGATGAACGAATGGAAGTAGAAACCCAAAACAAAAATAATAAAACCCCCCAAAATAAAAATTACGTGAAGATTACAGAAGAGTGAAAAACTAGAAGTATGCAGACAACAGATTATGGTGTGCTTGTTGTATGGTGTACATACAGAGCGGTCACTTCCCATTTAAACCTTTTACACAAATCAAAAGACAAAAATATGGCAAAACTTACTATGATCTGTTTTAAAATTATGTGACGTAGATTTAGTTGTGGAGATTAGCTGAACAAAGGGAATAAAGAGATTTATTTACACATCTATTCATCTTGACTTCATTTAAACTACTATAAATGTGCATATACCTTTCGCGCACTTTATGCAATACATTTACTGTAAATTGATTTAATTTTCTTATAAACAGAATATCTTATGATCAACTCAAAGTCTTACATTCAGACTTTTTTCTTGTATAATCAAATCAGAGGCGTATGTATCATAATACAGTATGTATTATTATATTTTACTAAATTTATATTTGTCATAATTGGGTGTCTTGCTTAATGAAATTACCAATAATAATTTTATAAACTATTGAATATAGTATATTAAAAAATATGTGATTCTGAGGCTATGTCTATACCAATCACACTAATTTCGAAAGCAATATAACGATGCTGTGGACAAGTAGCTAGTTTCCTTTCTGTGTTTTATCAGAAGAGATACAGTTACGAAATACAATCTGAACATCTTGCGTTCACTATATTTTAATACCGTTTTCTGCTTTGTGCTAACCCATTCCTCTTCAAACTTCACCTTTAACATGGACAGACATTTTCAACAGGCTTCGATAAATTTTGTCAGAACAGTTTAAGTTCATTACACTATCAGAACCTCCATCCACATATGAATCTCTTGAGAGCTGCGTAGGAACAACGTGCTGCCTCCAAGCTTGATAGAAATATTTTGTCTATGATCGTAATTAATTGCCTCACATGTACGGGACACATTTTCACAAAATCTCGTACATACATACTTTTTCTACGTTCAAATAATTGCCAGACGACTTTCCTAAGTGTATCATAGTGTTAATACCTAAAAGATTGAATGCTCGATCATGCAAGGACTACAGAACGTTAAGCCTGGTGTCTCAAGCATCGAAAATGATTACCCGACTCATCCTTCGAAGAACAGAAAGTAACATAGAGAGCCGTTTGACAGAAGATCAGTTTGGTTTTTGGAAAATATGGGAATAAGGGAGGCAATTTTGGCATTGAGACAGATAATAGGAAAACGACTGAGGAAGGACAAAGCGACGTTTATAGCTTTTGTTGACTTAGAAAAGGCCTTCGATAACGTAAAGTGGAACAAGCTGTTCAGTATTCTACACAAAACGGGAGTGCTCTACAAAAAAACGAAATTGATCCAGAATCTTTACAAGCACGAGACAAGCATAGTTCGATGTGGCAACCATCAAGAGGAAGCGAACATTGAGAAAGGAGTAAGACAGGGATGTTCTCTGTCTCCATGTTTGTTTAACTTGTACGTCGAAGAAGTGATAGATAGAGTAAAGGAAGACACCCATCTCGGAGTAAACATACACGGGGAAAAGTGGGCATGGTTAGGTTCGCAGATGACATAGCAGTGACTGCAGAGAGCAACGAAGATCTACAAAAGATTCTTCACACAATGGATCAAGTAATGAATAATGAATTCAATATGAAAATAAATGAGCAAAAGACCAAAGTCCTAGTCTGTAGTCGGAAGGAAGAAGATCCAGTTAGAATAACTCTTGGAAATAATGTTCTTCAGGCAGCTAAAAAATATAACTATCTAGGAAGTAAAATCACAAGTGATGGACGTATCAGTAAGGAAATTATAAGCAGAATTCACCAGGCTAATACTGCTTTCAACAAACAAACAAACCGCTTCACTTCAAACACTATCAGCCTAAAAATAAGGAAGAATCTAGTAAAGACATACGTGTGGAGTGTTGCCCTACACGGGAGTGAATCTTGGACAACTGGAGAAAGTGACAAGAAAAGACTCCACACATTTGAGACCTGGTGCTACAGAAGAATATTCAAGACAAACTGGAGGGAGAATATAACGAATGAGGAAGTCTTTAGAAGAGTTCAGAAGGAGGAGACCTTTCTGCGAAATTTAAAAGCCAGAAGAGTCAAGTTTATACGGCACATACTACGACACAATGGGTTGGTTAAGAGAATCATAGAAGGAACAATCACAGAAAGGAAGAATCACAGAGGTCGACCCCGTTTAGACTACACGAAACAGCTTATGGTCGATATGAACTGTACATCATGTTGTGAGTTGAAAATAAAAGCAGAGAACCATGAAAAATGGCGAGCTGCTGCGAACCAGCCTATGGGCTGCTAACCTAGAAGAGAGATACGTTAAAATACATGGTATATAGTCTATTGAATATCAAATTCAATTATCGAATTCGGTTTCGTTGATCTTACACACACGAGACTGTCTTCTACAGGTTTTGTTTTGTTGTTTAATTATTTTTAAATACATTTTACAGCCTAAAGAGAATGGATACAGTATCTCTCTCTCTCTCTCACACACACACACGCGCGCGCTGCGGGCATCATTATACAATACGTTTTCTAATTTGAAATATTCATGTTATGTAATAACGTAAGAGTTAAAGACCGAGGAAAGGATGTCCCAATGTTATTCATAAATGGAGGAGACAATGTAACTGATGACAAACTCTTCACTTCATTCTGACGACCGACGATGCTGATAACGTAAGTTGTACAGGAACACTACAACATTGTCGGAAATAACATTATTTCTTTACTTATTATCAATAACCCTATTATCATCTGCAAAGTGTACATTAAATTATATTTACACAATATTATTTAGCAATGAATATATCATACCAGAGGCGTAACGAGGTGTTCTGGTGACACTAGTTTGAAAGATGGACTCCCCATTTCCCCATAGCAAATGTTCTTCGCAGATAATTGTATATGTACATTTTGCAAATTCTCTGCGTCTCAGCGTTAATTAGTAAACCAACGTAAAGCGTCTGAAGGTGAAACAAATATGGGAAAGCGCTTATTTCAAAATATTTTACCCTGAATAACTGTTATTCAAACTAAAGGTCTTAAGGAATTAGGAATCGCTTTAATTCTAAACAGTTCTAAACTTGTATCCTTTACAGATCTTGTAAAAACGAGTCTTTCTGAAGATATTTTGAAAAAACTAAGTTTTATTAACACTTTGCACTTTGGTTTACGGACGTTATACCCAGAATGTTTTAAGCAACTTATAGTTCCTATTAAAGTACGTTATTTTTTGCGTAACATCCAGAAATAAGATCTTCTCATTATTCTGAACTAGAGTCAAGTGTGTTTGGCCGAAACGATACAGGTGGATTAACAGGCTCTGACTCCGTTTTCTGGAGCGTGCGTAATAGTTTTTTTTAATGCTATAAGTACATACGTTATTTATACCAGATAGTGAATGACTGTAATTATTAAGAAAACTCTATCGTTATTTTATTAATTTACAAATATCGTAATTTCTTTTATCTACACCCGTAACGTAATAGCGTGTTATCCCACGCATTTTGAGTGGGATAACAAGTTCATTATCGCACTGGTTTTGTTATCCCACTCGTTTATATTTTAAAATTTATTGAAACATAACACAAAATACAACATAATATTACAATCTAAACATGTTATCTACTTATTGTAGATATTAATAACACAGTCTTTAGTTATTTAAGTAAATTCCTGCTGTAGAAGAAGATTGGTACTTTTTCGTCACCAAGTTAAATGTTTGATCGTCAGAAGTAGTTGCAAGCTCCTTGCCCTTGTTGTCCCTTGTGCCTTATAGCCCAGATTGCTATGGGAACGTATACGTCACAATACATTATTTCAACTGCTACGTAGATAGCTTAAATTTTCTGATTCTCACATTTTTTATTTTTCAGCGGGTGTAGATAAAATATTGTACGACCCACGAGTGATAACGCATTATTAATATACTTGTGTGATTAGACGACTCATGCTACGCATTTTCTTTGCATAACAGTTGTGATAAGGCCCCTTCCGAGATACAAGCCCTATTCAAATTCTAAGATCGACTTTTAATTTTATACTTCTACTAAACATTCTAAGGACCCCACTCATAAATACTGTCAACAAACGCGGTTTCAGGTCTCCATATTGTCGTGTCTTTCTTTTATTGTGAAAGCATCTGACTCATACTTTCTTCATGGTCACACTCCTTTCGTTAAAATATCCCACATTTTTCCTCTAGCTATCCTATCAAATGCTTTCTCTTGGTCTTTAAATTCTGGGCATATTCCCTTTTCTTCTGCAGCGCCTTCTGTGTTTTCTTCTTCAACGTGAATACGTAATCATGTATACTTCGTGCTCTCCTGATTCCTCTTCGTGATTCATTATGTGCGTTTTCTACCAATGCCATGATTCTGCTGTTTACAGTCCCCTCAAACATTTTCATAACTGTAATAATAGTGTTATTCCTCTATATTTAGGCCTACTAGTATCTCCCGCCACACTTTCTAAAATCTGGCATTACGAAAATTCCTTTGCCAGTCCTTTAGAATCGGTTCCTCTCCCTACAATCAATTGTATGTCTTCAGTAGTATCTCGGCCCGCTGTCACCCCTATATTTTTAATATTCTCTACTGTTACTTTGTCACAACGCGATGATTTCTCATATTTTAATTTACTTATATACTGCCCACAACTCTTCCACACTTATTTCTTCCTAATTACTTTCCCCACTCATTTCTTTTTGACATCTGCTCTGTAGGCTCACCTCCTCCCTCTAAGCAGTCCCTGAAAGTATTCTCTCCATCTCTTTACCCTCAAATAATATTTCTCCATGTTTGTTTTTAAACGCATTGGTGTCCTATAACTCCTCCTTTCTTACGGATTTCAATGTCTTATGAAATATCTTTTGGTATCCTCGACTGCCCTTTTCCATATCTTTTTCCGAATTCCTTCTATTTGGTTTGCTTTGCTTTCCTTCCACACACCTTTACTACTTTCCTTCCCTTATTGTACATAGCGTAATTAGCTGGCTTTGTTTCGCTCAATTCTACGTCATTTCTGCTTGTTATTTTTATTTTTAATTATTTATCCACCTTGCTGTTTACTTCTGGTTGTTCTTCCTTACAGACGTTTCACATTACCCGTTCAGCCGCCTCCAGTTTTCTGCTTGAAGAAAGAAAAACCACAGCCACTCCTCGTTCTTTCCTTCCGATAACCTTCATAAATTTCTACCTCTGCGTTTAATGATCTTATGCTTTCCACCTGTACAGATATTTGTGACTTAAGTCCTTAAATTCATAGGTGGAACACAGGGCCTCGACGAAATTTCTCCAGCGTGTTCTGTCCATTCCCAGGGCCTTCACCTCCCTCCATGTCTTGTTGACACCAGCCAGCTCTCTTTCCATAGTTCTCTTCCAGGTGTTCCTCAGTCTTCCGCGTCTGCGGCTACCTTGCGAATTCCAATTCAGTCCCTGTCTAGCGATATTTTCTGGTGGTCTTCTCAGGGTGTGACCGATCCACCTCCATTTTCTTCTCTTTATCTGTAGTTGGATGGTACTCTGACTTGTGGCCTCCAATAGATCTCTGTTCGAGATGGTCTTGGGCCACCAATTCTCAGGCAACGGTTTCAAAATCAAATATTCTGAGTTTTGTCTTCCTGCGTATATATGGGGTGATCTCCATACTGGTCTTAACTGTGCAAATGCTCCTTTTGCTTTATCTATACGATTTATCACATCCCTACGAGCACCTCCAACCTGACTAACCATGCTACCCAGATAGCAAAATTCCTCAACCCTTTCTATAACTCTTCCGTCTAGTATCAAATCAGTTATTTGTAGTTCGTAAATAATTTCCTTCCCGTTTTTTCCTTTAACTTTTCCTGTCACTACACAATAATGTTACGTAATTCGGAACGTTCTCGTGCGTCGATGGTCTCGTTCTAAAAGCTTGTCGACTAGCCCTGCCAAGGCCGCTCTGAAGTGTCCTCTAGAATTTTCGAGTGCTTGTTAAGGACGCAAATTATGGAACCCTGCAAACTGTAAACAGCCCACACCTGCCTCTTAGTTTTCAGTTAACTTCGGGCGATTACTCAGCGCCTTTTAAGTGGCTATTAGTGAAAAGTGATTATTGTGCGGGACTCTATTAGTTGATATTATTATTGCGTGTGGACAAATTGAATTTGAATTATTGTACGAGTATAATCTTGTTGAATAACTTGTTGATGACAAACCGTTAATTGTGATAATTAAAGCTGGTTTTTAGTGACTTCATCTGTGTCTTGTATTTTGTTTTCCACTGTACCATACGACGACTACTGAGATGGTCGTAACCACTGCCTAATGTTAATACAACACACTATATTAATATATCAAGATCGGAATACGTCTTCTTAGGTAAGAATTACGGCGAGAAATTAACTACAAACAATACGTCGCTGAAAGAGGTAAAATAATATAGCGGTGTTCAGTGAAAAGGGGGAACATCCATCTAGGTGGGGTAAATAAAGGAAGGAAGCTGATAAACGCTTTGCATTCGGTTCTACGGGAGAGAAAGTCATTAGAAAAACGACAAAAAGAAAATATATAAATCACTAGTAGAAAGCGTAACATTACGTGTGGCTGAAGTAAGAGAAATAAACGAAACCGATAGAAATTACTTCTTAGCGGCGACATCTTGGGTGGAAAGGAGATACACGGAAGGGGCATGCAAGTCGAGAAACACAGAACACAAAAGATCGGAAAGAAAGCGGCTGGTGTAGTTTAGGCATATTAATATAAAACGTTGTACACCAAGGAAGAATTTTTAAACGAAACGCAGAAGAAAAAAGCAAGAAGGGAAAACAAGTAGAATAATACCGACTCGGGTCACAAATTATTATTGATAAAAAAGATAAATGTTTACCTTATGGCCTAAACTAGCTTTCGCTCCGTTGAGAGCTTCGTTAGCGGCTGCTACTAAGAGCGCTGTCCAACCTGCGTTTGGTGACGGCACCGTCGTTCAAAAGATCGTTGTGTGTGTGTTACAATGTGCAATTAATTAAATTGTGAATTAATTGAATAATTACTTTAATTATTTATAGATTAACAAATGATATCCTTCATAAGCCTCGCGATTGGTATCGCCATTTATATTGATATCAGTTAACAATTAATATTGTGAATTCAATTAAATCACTGAGCAAAAAGACTCTTAGAAAATTAATTTATGTTTTCAAAGATTAAATTAACATGTGGGTTATCTGTAATAATGAACGCACGTGTAAAGTCAACTTTAATAACTAATTTATTATTCATTTATAAATTATAATCATACATATAAAAACGTCGCTGCACCTGTAAATACATAAATATTTCAAAAACAAGTTCTAGTTTATATATTCGCTGAAAAAGACATACATACATAAATCATAAAATACAACAATTCAAATACTAATTATTGATGCGTTCATTAATCCCAGATAGTCTTTGTTAACACATTCGTCATTTATAACTCTTTTAACTCTAATTGTATTCATTACATTTATTTATAACTTCCCAGGGTAGGAATTCTTTCAAAGAATCAGGTCAGTAGTAGTTACTTAAAGTAATAATAAATTAATAATGGTTACTTGAGATTTGTAGAATATCCATTTAATGTCCAGCGATGTCCAGTCCTTGTGGTGATGAAGACAGAAAGACACATCTTGTTGACTGCCGTTGATAGCACAAACACTGTATACACCCACGAGAACTCGCGTCGAAATAGAGTTGTGTAAATAAGTAATGGATTTTGTGTTAGTTTGAATAATTCATTCTAAAATGAGTGTTGTATGTTCATTCTGCAACATTCATGTTTATGTCCGTTCGTCACTTATTTCACTTTCTATCAATGTATATATGATTAAATTAGCTCGTTCAAATATTTCATGTTCTATTATGTTTAATGTGATTTAGTAGCACTGACTAATTGTAAGTTCGTCTATTTTGTACAATACACAAGTAATGATATTTGTACGTGTCGAGATTGTATTATTCACTTTGATTGATTACTACATGAGTCCGTTAAATCGCACTTTGGATTCCACTATTAGAAAATCACTGAGTCCGAATATTATGACATGACGATGTTACTAAGTCTGTTAATTTATATGAAACTGAAATTTACTGAGATATACTGACTTGAAAGTTTAAAATATACTAGTCGCAAAATTGTAATATACTATCTTCCACAAATTAAGATCTACTAGCTTGAAAACTGAGATATACTGGCCGCAAGATTGTAATATACTAGCCACTTGAAATTTAAAATATACTAGCCTCGTCCCTGTGTTAGACAGTTTTATCGGCTTGTCCCTACTCAAATTTTGTCTTCTGGACTGTCCACGCCTTTTCTTACTTGTGATAGGTCAGCTCATAGTTTTCTCGGAATATTTCGTCCCACTACACCCGGGTTTTTTGGTATCTATCTCCTGATACGCTTTTGCTTTTGGTTGCTATAGAAACTGTCCTCTCCACCGGTGTTCTTCGCAAGAGTTGAATTCTGATAGGTTGCCAGACATCCCCAGATTTGTCCTGTTCGAACGTTGACCTATTTCGCAGAATTTCTAGCTATTAAACGCCTGTCGATCACTCTTTTGTGTGAGGTAT
This sequence comes from Magicicada septendecula, assembly GCA_034769895.1. NCBI lineage: Eukaryota > Metazoa > Arthropoda > Insecta > Hemiptera > Cicadidae > Magicicada > Magicicada septendecula. Next base: position 288,969,663 of record CM068376.1, read on the forward strand.
ACGCAGTGTTTTTCTAAGTTGCCTTCATCTGTTCTTGGGTCCTTCCGAAGTATTGTTCTCTCTTACACCCCTTTTTTGTACCTATTAATAATTCTTGACATATGTTGGCTGGTGAAGTCACCCTGACTTTCTACTCGTAAATTGCGTCTGACACTTAGACGTTACCTCCAGCAGTGCAGCTTGGCTAGAGTCCTGTCAAATATCCACTTCATATATTGTTTCTGAAAGTGCTGTACGTACGCTCCTTTGTAAACATCTTGTCCCCTTTTTTGCAGTACCTCGTATTCTGACGTAACCTGACTGAACGTATGCCTTAATTCTCAGTACACTGTGAGTGTCCTCGCCTGGTTTGTCTCGACTGTTGTGGGTAATAATTTTTAGCTAAACTTCCCCTGTCATCTCGTACATCCAATTTCTATAGTTGAGTAGAACTTAACGTCTTCTTATTGTCTTGTTAGCGACGCTGTTCTGACATCTTCACATTACGTTTTATTTATTGCATCGACTAGAAGTCGTTGACACACTTCGTATGAACAAAATCCGTCGAGGAGAAAATTTGAAATTTTTAAATTTTTGCTCGTTACAGTGTGTGTGTGTGTGTGTGTGTGTGTGTGTGTGTGTGTGTGTGTGTGTGTGTGTGTGTGTGTGTGTGTGTGTGTGTGTGTGTGTGATGTTTAAATTACTTTAATACATTAAATGTCAATTTGTCAATCAATCTGTGGATCACAAGTTAAATTATTTCGAACATATTACACAACACGCACACACAACAACGGTCTTTTCCGTCACCAAAAGCAGGACGGACAGCTCTCCTAGCGGCAGCTTCTGACGAAGCTCTAACGGAGCGAAAGCTAGTTTAGGCCATAAGGTAAACATTTTTCATTTTTATCGATAATAATTTGTGATCGGAGTCGGTAGTATTCTATATAGTTAATTAATAACAACGGAAACGTCATGGACTATAAAATCTAGGAGTGGAAACAAATAGTTGGAGGAATGTAACCGAAGAAGTGATGGGAGGATGGAACCTGTATATAAACGAAATTAGAAATCAAAAAGAGATCAAAACTTGGGCAACGGGATAAGTATGCGTTATATAGAAATGAAGTAATGACAACAGCCATTGTTGTATACTGTACTGTGGTATTATGGGACTTCTTGAAACAACGTACTGAATACTGAAGTATACGTTTCAAAATAATCACGCAGTGACTTTTCCAAAAATCTCAGCTTCTGAGCTAAGGCTCTGATTCCACGGAAAGTCTGACCTGTCGCCACAAATGGCGCCGATATTATACTATACGTTGTCTTCATTACTACTACTAATTCCTCCCGCTCTCTGCAGAGCACAGGGCCTCAACGAAGTTACGCCAACGGACTCTTATTTTGGGCGAGGACTCCGAGTCCTCCAAAGGACTTCCCCTCCTTTTCTGCTTCCATCTCGACAGTTTTCCTCCACAAGATTCTTGGTCTTCTTCTTCCCTGAGTGTCCCAAGAGGGCTTGTAGCTCAACTGCATTTTGGTTCTTCCGAAAGGTGTGCCAATCCAACTAAATTTCTTCCTTTTGATCTGGTGACAATGGGTTCCTCATTTGTCCTCCTCCAAAGATCTTCATTTTAAACAATATTTGGCCAGACAATTTGAAGTATTTTCCTCAGGCACCTATTGATGAAGACCTGCAGACACTTGGTAATTTCCATTGTGACTTTACAAGTATTGCTCCCATACAATAAAACAGCTTTGACATTGGTCTTGAAGATGCGTAGCTTTGTTGCAGTTGATATTTCTCTTGATCTCCAAACTGGGTAGAGTTGTATAAAGGCCGCATTAGCTTTGCGAATTCTTGTTTTAGCATCTGCAACTGCTCCTCCTTCTTTTGTAATCACACTACCAAGGTAAGTGAACTCTGCTATTTCTTCTGTTTTGTACTTGCTCCTTCAGTACTACCTTGTGACCTTTTGTGTTAATTTTCATTAGTTTTGTTTTTGAAGCGTTTATCCTGAGTCCAGCCACTCTGGCTTCTTTTGTCTTATAGTTAAGTCATTCAGACAAAGAGAAAAACCACAATAGACTGCCAAGAAATTTATACGATACTCATGTTTTTGTAATTAAAAGAAAATAATACTCATTTTCAAAAGGACAATGGTTCCAACTTTACACACGGTGATCACCATTATTATGTTAGGATGACAGAGAAGAAAAACTAATTCATTTAAATTTTTTGTAATTTATTTCAAGGATTACGAGTTGTCTTAATACTGAAAATTACGTTAGCGACCTTGATACAATCACGCCGAGCTCTCAAATGTACTGACGCGGAATGCTGTAGAAAAACACGTCCGGATAAAACCAAAAATTATAATCACAGTGTGAAAACGTTATAAACGACAGCATGTGAAGCTTCCTGTTAGTTGCAATATGACATCCATGTGTCACACTGTTAGGAGAGGTTAGTCACGATATCTATTCGCGATCGGCCACTCGGTAGCTAACTGAGTTCGACGCAGGGTTGCCAGGTGTGTGGATTTTTTCCCACGCTGGCGAAATTTGAAGCCTCAAAATGGTAAGTGGGGAAATGGCGCGGATTTGTGTAAATGTGGTGATTTGGTGGCGATTTCAAATAATCAAAATTTCAAATAACGCAGATGTGACCAAACTGCAGTACAGAAATCCTGCAAAGTTTACAAAACTACAAAATATTTATGTAGGTTCTATAAGAGCACTGTGATTTTGGAAAGTAAAACTCTTGAAAAAATACAAAATTTCAGAGTAAATTCCGTAAACTTTCATGTTGAATATTAGCAGTCTCTGCAACTCCAACTTCGTCGTGCTTATTTGCTAAACTGCTAAATATCATGTTCTGGACGAGGCCTTTCAGTGTTTCCACCATTTTGAAGTCCTAAACCACGGCAGTTGTAACTATAATTCTGCCTAGGTAAACGTCCCCTTCACTGAAGAAAATTCAGTTGAATTTAAATTTTAATTAATTTAATAATATGAGTAAATAATTATTTTTTTAAAATCATAGACCATTCTCTGACATCTGTATTTATTTCATTTATCTCATTTATGAAAATATAAATAGAAGATTAGATAGTAAATAGAAATAAAAGACACTGTATAAAGTATACGAATCTGTGGCAGTGGGGATTTCGATGGCAAAGTGGGGAAATTTTTGGTAGCCACGTAGGGAAATTAGGATTGATTGACCTGGCAACACTGGTTCGACGTGTCTTAAAATATTACGTGTGTCATCAACGGTCACCGCAAACCGCCGTTTGGTAATTAAGAGCCAGGTATACGCTCTCCTTTCCTAAGCTAAACAACGGCGATCCACTATCAAGTGGCTGAGTAACGGAACCACATGTTTGAACCAGGGGGGGATCCAGAAGTTAATGTTCGGGGGGGGGGGCGAACCGGTGGTCGGGGGTTTTCCCCAGAAATGTTTTGTCAACGTAAGTTATAAAAGTACAATTTATTGCCTACTTATACATATTAAAATCATGTATAAACGTAAACTTTATTAACTTTTATCACATGCATTACTTTTATTTATTATCTAATACAAGTGTTAAACAAAGAGTGTAGTAATATGTTTGCCCTTAAAAATGTTACTCTTTAGTAAATTCGCACTCATTTTGTAGATCACGCTAACAGCTTAATTGGTGGTTATTACCTTCAAACCTATTTTTATAAAAAATAGAAAGTATGACATATTTAATGGCTATAGAATGAAATGGAAGGAATCATAATAAGTTCTATTTAATAAAAGAAGAAATATCGTTTTATTTATAACAATACTGTATTAAAATTTCATACACTGGGGCAATTGCCCCCGTTGCCCCCTCTCTGGATCCGCCCCTGGTTTGAACTCGCCCTCTAACAATAATATTTTGAAATCATTAAAATTAATTCCTAATACGAGACGATACAGATTTCCTTTCCAATCATACACCCAAACGTTATATCTTGTTACAAGATGTATCTATATATTAGAACTGGTGTTTCCTGCTTGTTAAAAACGGAGATATCGTCTTCACCAAATGTTTACAAGGTGCCCAAATCTAGAAGGAGGCAAGACCAACCGACGTAGTCCTACACAGATAATCAGCACTACCACATATACAACAGGGTAGTGCTATACATACACAACATATACAAGTGCGCGCGACGAGTGCCAATCGGTACAGTTCCATCGGACAATGGCATACAATAACATATTCAGTAAAAGCAGTATTCGACAGAGTTAGGTGTGATTGTATACAATGTGAACTGGGTGTTTCATTGGTGGAAGAAACGATCGGCCCTTGCAGAGACCAATGCTTCAACATGTTGGATAGGGCGGATAGCAACTCCAACCCGAATGAAATGTTGGCTTACGGATCTAAAGGCTGGGTAGGATCAGTCTGAAATACTAATCCAAGAACTCGGGCAGAAGAGAAGTAGTAAAATGTTTGTCACAGTAGCCACTGACAGCAGTTTTGTGTATATGCATGGTTCGTGTGTTATTGTTGTCAAAGAAAAGATCAGTAAACTAATTCCGAAACTTCCCAACAAACTGACAAGTAGAGCCGAAGTAAAATTTTAAGACATTTACACCCACTAGTGGAATATCTAGAATTTCGCCTGGGGGGGGGGACCCGGTCGAGTCGGAATCAACGTTACTATCTTTAAAGTGGTACAAAAACGTGAGATAACATCCTGAAATCATTCCCATTAAAGTAAACGGTAATAACACAATAAAAACACGCGTTACTGAAACATTCTTTAGAAGATAGCCTACTGGTTGAATTGTTTTTTCTATATTTCGTATTTCGAAGCTGTACCCAAAATGAAGTGTAATATACCTGTTCGTATATATAAAAAAGAGTTACTAGCTCGGAAAAACAGCTGAAAAATTAATAAAAGACCCCCAAAATTAAGAGATTAACAAAATTCGTCAACTTGTTTGACCCTCTGGGGTGGGGGTCCGGTCCCGTTCGTCCCCCACCCCGTAAATACGCCCCTGAAACTCTATACAACTTGGTATTAGAAGTGTTACTGACTAATAACGTTACCATATTAGTTCCATTTCGAAATAGCGTTAGCCATTTTGAAAGGAAAATGCTCAAAGGAGAATCCTAAACAAAACAATTATTATAGATCGCAAGACGTACTTGCTGCCTAACTGACCGAACACATAATACAATATTTAGAAAAGAAAATGAAGTGTGTGTGTGTGTGTGTGTGTGTGTGTACACGTTACATCACGTGTCACTTAATGCAAGCAAGCCTAAATACAATGACCGATTGTATGGTTATATAAATTGTTGCTGTGTAGTACATTAGCGAATTGTAAAGACCGTATACTATAGTGCTTTGGAAATTTTAATACGCCTATGAATATTAAGGAGGCTATCACGGCCGGAGTCGGCATTCGGTCTGTTTGGCCGTGGTTGATCGCTTATCTATTGATCCTTACTTTTGTCTAAACGTTTCGGTCACCCACCGCTGGCCTTCTTCAGTAGAAACAATGTTCGACTCGGGATGTACTCACGCCGAACGACCGCAAGCAAGGCCGAGGGTATAAGCAATCCTCATCCCGTGTCGAACGTCGTTTGCTACTGAAGAAAGCCTCCAATTCTGGTGGCCGAAACTTTTAGAGAAAATTGTGGATCAATCGATAGGCAATCGACCGCGGCCAAACAGCCTGGTAGTTCTTTTTATTCTTATAACGTTTTAATATGAATACTTAAAAATTATATTATTAGCGGGAGTCCCACAGTCTACGCCGCATCCCGCATTTCGATCGCCACTTTTCCCTATCCTTCCGGTCATCATCTTCAATAGCTCGATCTCTCGTGCTTTTCCTAATTCCTGTTCCCCATTGTTTTGTCAGTCTTCCTTTTCTTCTCCTGTTTTGTGGTGTGCAAGTCAATGCTTAAGTTGGCCATCGATTCTCCTCCATCCTCATTACCATAGCAACTGTATGGATTCTATTCTTTCTGTTGTTGTAAATACGCGCCCTGTTTTCCTTCTTATACCTTCGTTTAAGTCCATTTCCACAGTTTCTATCATCTTTTTGTCTTTATCTGAAAGTTGCCACCATTCGCAGCCATAAGTTAAAATGGGCTCCACAATAGTTGTGTAGATTGTCAGTTTAGTTTGAATACTTAAAAATACTTGAAATTTAGTTCTGTTCCAATTTACATGGCTGCTGGACTCGACGCGTACGTCAGTGTTGTTAACAGCTTAGGCTCAGGCTAAGATTATCACAGACTCAGACGGTCTAACGCGGTGTTTCTCAACGGGTGTGCCACGAAATTCGCTAGGTGTGCCTCGGAGACTTGATGATACTGCTGATAAAAGTAATTAATATAATTTTATTAAAATTTATTTTTAAAAATTTACAGGAAAATATATTCAATACCTTAAACATTATTATTTTACAACCGGTTTACGCCTTACGATAAAACATTTGAGTTTTTAATTTATACAACAAGTTGAATACTTACCGTGTCAATGATCAGGTTGACCCATGTCGTGAAGAAAATGGTCACAAGAACTCCGAACAAGAGTAGAATCAAAGCGACAATTATGGCGAACCCTGGAACATAATACGAATTGTATAAGTTATTTGTATTTACGGCTAAAATTTTAGCTGTCACTATTAAACTTACGTATACATCCAACCACAGATTTCACTCATAAATATTACTGTTCATGCCCTACACTGAACTTGGGATAAGAAATAATCAGGAGATAGATGAGCTATTGAATCACGAGGACGTTGTGAGATTCATACAGGCTCAACGAATACAATGGCCAAGTCGCCTAGAGCAGACTGATGAACACGGTATACCTAAGAAAATCTTGAGGGCGCAAGTCTATAAAATCAGAAAGAGAGTTCGACCTACGATAAGATGGTTGGATGGTGTGCTAGAAGGTCTCAGAATAGTGTATGTGAGGGGTTACACTGAGATGGCAATGGACAGAAGACTTTGGAGGAGATTGGTGTTGGAAGCCGGGACTCATGTGGGGCTGTAGAAGAAGAATAAAAAGAAGAAGAATGGGAGGAGGAGGAGGAGAAGGAGAAGAAGAAAAATAGGAAGTTTTTAAATAAAATCCTGCATACCATCGGAAGGGAACCCTCATCGTGGACACAATGTAGCCTACATGCAGTCAAGATTACTACAAAATATGTTTTAAACAATCCTTTTGTAAAATGGCAAAACGGACGACAGAAGATATAATTTATGCATTAAAGAGAAGCCTACAGGTATGAATTAAAGTGCCCACGCCCACGACACGGGTAAGTAGGAAGAATTGTGAACAGAATGAGGTGACACTAACGCACACAATACTTTCAATTAACTTACAACAATATTATTATAACAATAGGAAAGACGATGATATTTCAAATAAAATAGAAGCATTGTTGTTAGCGTAACCACATCCGCCTAGTGTTTTACACGTATTACGTTAATTAAACCATTTATCAGCGCATCAACGCGCACGCATGCACACGCGACACTTGCTTGTTTTGATTTGTCCCGTTCACTGGGTCGGGGTCGGTTGCATTTAGTGATGGCAATGGCACTATTACGGGATTTATTCTGGTAAATAGTTGTCTTATACATACGAAATCCAGTGAAAGCTTATTCTTTTCTTACTCGTCCGAACGAGGTGTGTGTGCAACTCGTAAACCTAATACAGCGCGGGCGTAAGCCAGAGCTCTTATCTCTCATGGCGAACAAATGGTATTACTATAACGCTCAAAAAGTAATTTCGGGAAGACTATAACACAAAAAAAAAAAAAATTTTTGAAAAGTTTTATTTTATAATCAGCAGTAAGGAATGTCGCTGAAAGCAGTAACGAAGGGTGTATGTGTGGAAAACATATTTTGTAAGGGACAAAAGGGGAACGAGCAAGCAAGCTGTAGTGACGGACAGGTCATAAATTTCGTAGGCAGCTGCGACGCGTACCCTGTTAACAGAGTTCACTGCTCCGGGTACGTAGAACACCAGTTTTTTGTGAAAACACATTGATTCCATAGAAAACTACATACAATGTGTACAGAGCCATTAAAGGAGAAAAGGCTTAACAATGGTCAAGCATACATGTGTACGCCAGCTGTCAGGAGAAAGCGACGAAGGGTGGATTGATTTGAAGGACTCCAGCGGTCGATGACAGGGTTTTGACCTTACTTGGAAACGAAAGCGCAGAGAGTACGTCCAAACTCAAGCATGGGGTGTTGCCTGGCAACTAAAAGAAAAAACCAACTTTCAAAGAAGGGTAGGCGAGGCCCTTGAACAACAATAGATAATAACGGCAGAGCGACGAAGTTAAGAAACAATGAAAATGGAAGAGAAACTCAGAGTTGTCACTGAAGATTTTAGAAAAAACGACAGATACAATTTATTGCTGCGTTGGCTGGAAATGTCGACGACCTCAAAATACGAAGCAAGGGAAGAATCTGGTGGGGAACCAGAAGCCCTATCAGAGAACGCCTTTGAAAAGATGGGTAGTATTTGGACTTGGAGGGAAAAACATGAAACCAATAAGGACACGGCGTCGTTGGAATCAGGAGTCTGGTGGGAGATTTGGTAAGGAAAATATAGGAAGGAGACAGGGACGCGCTCAAGGAGTTCTAACTAAAATACGGACGCGAGAGGAGTTCTAACTAAATTTCGGACGCGAGAGGAGTGAAGTCCGTGACGGGAGAAATTAGCGTTTTATCGAACTTAGAATAATTCGATACACAGTGTGAGAAGGTAGTTTTCGAACTTATAACAAAAATTAATACAGTCATTACAAGCAAACGAACTATGAAGTAGAGTCACACTATTAGCCTACCAGTGAACATTAACTGAAACAAATAGTAACCAGACAATAATGTAATTTCAGTGTATACGAACACTTTACAACAATAACTTTTAAGAACGATTAACAACACAAATTACATTCATGAACACTTAATAACCAGACATACCGCAACAAAGGTGCGTAATAATAATTCAGATTTGAAATAATTTACGATGTCGGTGTACAACGCTAACTTTTATTCATAAATTATAATCCGAATGCGTGGAGTTGGTGAGTGAAGTGTCTGTGAGTGACATCGTGGAATTCATCCAGTGCCATCTATCATCTGGAGGTGTTATCTGCACGATTCTAGAACGATCGACATGGGGGAATCATCACCGCAACTACCGAGTGATTGGATATTCGAATACCAAGTATAGTAAAACATGTCTTAATTAATTTAGATCCACTGTCTGTCATCTCAAAGAATCCACACACAATAAAATTCAATAAAGTAATCGTAAAGGAATTAAAGAAATCGATTCTAAAGTTTGTGTAGAAGTAAAAATTATCATTGTTTATCAGTTTGGAGTAATGTTTATTTCCAAGTTCTAAATGAATCCGTAATTACAAAATATAGTAACAACTTAAGAGATATTCATATTAAGAATGTATAAGATGAAGCTAAACATTATAAGTTACTTAAGTACTAAACGCAATTGATGAATGATCATTAATATGCAACCATTAGATTGAGTTTGGATAACTAATTTTATTAATGTATTATTTTGATAGTTACAATTTAATGAGTATTCAATTTTGTTAATGTATTATTGTTTGATATTTACGATTCAGCCATGAGTATTAAATTTTGGTAATGTGTTAATTTTATATATTTACAAGTACTAATGAGTACGTAGAATTTTGTGCTATCTTAATATTTACAAGTAATAGCAAACTAATGTGAATAAATTTAAGAGTTATCAGTAGCAATGAGCATTTATTATTTTTTAACCCTGAGATAAAGAGAATAAACAGTAATTAATGTTAAAAATTTTGATAAATTGACGCACACAACGTCGGGCATCTTTAAATGTTAAATTGGCGCCGCACCGCACGGCTTGATAAAATAGTAAGCTAGGGCAGTGACAGACAGTGGCTAGCAATAAGTTTAAAATAAGTACATGTAAGTAGCTTAAGCTATATTGTTGTTGTCGTATATCGGTCTCTAAGTCTCTGAATGATAACCCGAAGTCAAGCTAAAATGGCATCTAGTGGAGAGAATTCAAATGAGTTTGATGTCAATAACCAGATGGGCTATGAGCAGCCTGAGGACGGAAACGCAATGAATGGAGAAAGCTCCACAACCGGTGCAGGAACTTGGGCCGGGGGACCGCAATCACAGTCGCAGTCATCTGAAGCAAATTTTCAAATGTTAATGGCATTGATGAAACAACAATTTGAAGAATCATAAATGCAACATGAAGAGACAATAAGGAAAATTGAAGAATCGGAGAAGAAGAACGAAGAAATGCACAAAAGAACGGAAGAAAGAATCGCCAAGAAAGTGGACGAGAAATTAGAGTTAATGAGGGGAGAGTTACAAGGACAAATACATCAGGTAAATACAGAACTACAAAGACAGTCAGAAAAGTTAGAAGAAGTACAGAAGAAGAGCGAAAGCGGAATCAAAGAATTGAGCAAAGAATTAAAGAAGCAGGCGAAAGAAAATAAGGAAACCCGAGAAAAGGACAGGAAAGAATGGCAGGAAGCCATAACCAACACTCAACAACAAAATCAACACCAAATCGAAAGTGTAGAACAGCAAGTAAGAAGCATCAAGGAAGCGCACCGCAGTACGGAGGATAAAATAAAAGAGGTCTCCACGGAAAAGGGGCGAGAGCTGGAGGAAATCACAAATAAACTAACGACTGTTCGCGAGAGCCAACAGAGGGTGCAACGTCGCCTGGAAGAGATGGAGCAGAGACCGGCTGGAGCCATGAATGCAGCAGTCATCAATAAGGAAGCCACGTTCGACGGGGAAGACAATTTCCCGATGGAATTCCTAAAGGAATTGAGGGAAATCCAGGAAACCTACTATGGGGAAGAAAATACTCGGTGGATTGGGCGACATTTAACCGGCGAAGCAGCTCTATGGTGGAGAATTGTAAGAGAACAGATTAAGTCCTTCCAAGAGTTCGAGGAAGCATTTACCAGTAAGTATTGGAGCGCGACCCAACAGGAGCGGGTTAGTGACCAATTAGAATACGGTAGATTTAATTCAAGCGGTAATCTTGACATGATTCAGTACATGGAGAGGTGTGTGCTGAAAAGTCGGCAATTAATACCTATATTGTCGGATAAGCACATGATAACGAAATTAGCACGGCATTACAATAGAAATTCAAATCGCGGTGGTCACCAGAGGTATAGTTACCATAAATAGTTTCGAAGGTCTGCTAAGGGAATACATGGACATTAGCAAGAGGGTAAATAACGGCCAACAAAGTGAGCGACAGCCCATAAATTTTAAAAGAGACACTCAGCCGACCCGACAACAAAATAACGATGTCAGTAAGCCGCGTGCCAACTGGCGGGAGAATTTCCGACAGAGGGAGGTAAACAGACCCAGTGCGGGGGAAAATAAACAAAACCCTGTCAATAGTATTGTTATTGAGCGACAAGTGAAAGCGAAGCCAGACGAAGGGCCGTCTACATCGAGGCAATGACTTCCGACGATGAGTACAATGAACCCAGCAAGTAAAAAAAGGGTTGAAATAAACACCAGAACGGTAAACATTACCACTATTTTTCCTGATCTTAAGGAAGACCTAATGGAAGAATCTACTCAAAATATTGACGTAAAAATGATAAAGAGCCCGGAGTTACTAATTCAATTAAACCATGTACCCGTAATTGCCCTAATAGATTCAGGTAGCGCGGTAAACGCGTTAGCCGAAGACTGGTATAATAACCACAAGAGGGAGATGGGGAACCATGAAATATTAAGTGTAAATAATACAAACATAATTAGTGCTGTCGGGAGCAAATCAAAAAGTATAAGAAAACAAATATTTTGTGAAATTTGTATTAATAATAGTGTAAGTTTTGACTGTGTCTTCTTAATTATACCAGGGCTGGTGAGAGAATGCATACTGGGTATGAATTTTCTTCAGCAAACAAAAAGCATAATCAATATACCAGAAAAGAAGATACAAGTACAGAAGATATTGGGAACAATTGAGGAAGAAGGTTCTTGTGAAATACCTCTTATGGTGATAAAGGAAGACGTAAGTAACATAGAGGCGGAAATATATAAGAAACTCGACGAAATTGAAGGGGTGGACCTAACAAGAAGAAGCCAATTAGAACAGCTTTTATATGAAAACAAAGCAGTATTTGAAGATCGACCAGGCCTCATAACGGGATACAAACATTACTTCAAGGTGACTGATAACACGCCTTACCTGCAAAAAGGGTGGCCTGTTCCTATTAAGTATCAAGACGCAGTAAAGACTGAAATTAAGCGAATGCTGGAGTATGGGATTATTGAAAGGGCCCAAAGCCCCTACATTCAACCTCTGGTGACTGTAATAAAAAGGGACGGGAAGGTGCGATTATGTCTGGACGCCCGAAAGGTAAATAGTATAACTATCCCAGATTATGAAGGACCGCCACCGATAAACGAAATATTAGCTAGATGTAGTAATATAAAAGTTATGTCTACTATAGACCTAACCAATAGTTTTTGGCAGGTTCCACTAAATGAGAATTGTCGTGATTACATGGGTTTTTTATATGAAGGCCGATGTTATCGTTTTAAAGTTACACCATTCGGACTAAGTACCAGTCTCGCGAGCTTAGCACGTGGACTTGACCACGTACTTACGGAAGAAGTCAAGGAAAACACAATCATCTATGTAGATGATATTCTATGTTTCTCGCAGAATGAACAGGAACACATAATACATTTAAAAGGGCTATTAGAAAACTTAAGAAATGCCAATATGACTATTAATTTAAAGAAATCACAATTTTTCCGCAAAGAAATTCAGTATCTTGGCTACTGTTTGACCACAAATGGGATTAAACCAACACCGGAGAAAGTAGCTGCTATCATGAATTTTCCTGCACCAAGAAACCCCAAGCAATTAAAAGGTTTCTTGGGGCTTACTAACTTTTACAACAAATTCACCAGCAAATATGCAGAGTATACACAACCATTATTAAGACTGTTACAAAAAGGAAATAAATTCCAATGGGATTCAGCCATGGAAGAACAATTCCAGCGAGTGAAGAAATTATTCATAGATACCGTTATGCTCAAATTTCCTATACAAGGAAAACGGTTTTACCTACAATGTGATGCAAGTAATTATGCATACGGGGGCCAGCTGTATCAGATCGATCAGGAAGGGGAGATCGCCGTCATCGCATACACAAGTAGAACCTTTAAGAACGCCGAAAGAAACTACTTTACAACAGAAAAAGAACTGCTTGCCATAGTACAATGTTTAAAAAGGTTCCGTATCTACATATTAGGTCAACCGCTAACAATAATAACAGATAACAAAGCGTTAACCTTTATTCAAAAGTGCCATTTAAACAATACCCGGATTACTAGGTGGATACTCAGCATTCAGGAATACAACTTCAAAATTCTACACTGCAAGGGGAAGGAGAACTTAGTCGCAGACATACTGAGCCGATACCCGGAAGATAACAACAGGAATGTACTAGCCGAAGATAAACATGAATATTATATACATGCAATTGAAATAAAAATGAATAAGAACACTGCCGCTAAATTACGAAATATAAATCAAATGCAACTCGCAAACAATAAGATAAAACAAATTATAATCAAGATTAAGGAGGGAAATGAGGACCAAATGAATCAGCATTTTAAATTAATAAATAATAAATTATATCGCAGTTGGAAAAACCAGTGGAAACTATATATTCCAAAAGAATTTTAGAGTCGAATTGATCCAAGAAATTCACCAGATGTACGGACACCCAGGGACGAAAAAGACACAAACAGCTGATAAGGGAACACTTTACTATGGACACCATGTTCAGAACTATCAGCCAAGTCATAAAATGCTGTGATCTTTGTCACAGGTGCAAGGATAGCGGGAATCGAAGTATCACCGGAGAAACACGACCGATATTGCCATCACGCAAAGGGGAATTAATTAGCATGGACTATTATGGTCCACTCCCTGTATCCAGTGGTGGAGTGAAATATTTATTAGTTGTTGTCGATAATTTTACTAAATACGTAGAATTATATACACTGCGTAGGGCTACTACAAATGTGACCCTCAAAAGACTACAACAATACATAACGACCCACGGGAAACCAGATAGTATTTTGACAGATAACGGTACACAGTATACATCGCGAAGATGGACAAAAGGTCTGGGACAATTAAACATTAAACCAAAATACACAGCCATTAGAAATCCATGCACCAATATTGCCGAACGGTGGAACAGGCAACTTGGAAACATGTTCCGGATTTTTGTACGTGAAAGGCATACAAAGTGGGCGACGTACATCAAGACGATTAAAGCGTGTCTTAACGAAACATATCAAGAAACTATAGGAACAACACCACATGAAGCCCAGTTTGGAACGAAACCAACCAGGCATTGGGAGAAATATTTAGACCCAATAGTGAAGAATGACGAGGGAGTAAAGGTAGAGAAATTACAAATACGAATAAAGGAAAGAGGTGAGCGGCAGGCTGCCCGAATAAATCAAAAGAATAAGATTACTGACTTTGACGTAGGAGACAAGGTTCTTATACGAGCAGTGAATTTATCTGACGCAACACAGAATATTATCGGAAAATTCTGCGCGCTGTATGAAGGCCCGTACACAATAATACAAAAAGTAGGAAACGCTACATATAAACTGCAGGACGAATCCAGCAATGGTGCGATAAGAGGCATCTTCAATACTAGGCAACTGAAGAAATATCATTCAGGGGCTTAGGGGAGGGGGCCTAGCAAAAATGTAAAAGAATTATTATAATTTGCTAGAACAATTAATGAAATGTCTTAGTAGTAACACGAGATAAAAGAAAATAGAAATAAGAAAGCAAGTGTATAAAATGAATTATATTTTAATGATTAGTTGTCATAGTCAATAAATGTCGTGTTAATGATTATGAATAAAAAAATTAATGATAATAGATGTCAATAAGAGTGAAGAAGATAGAAGGGTAAATGTTTAAGTGATATATATTTGAAGACAATTAATAGAATTGTGAGAGAAATATTTAAGTTGTATGTATTTAAGATCATGTTTAAGTAAGGACAACTTACAAGCTTAGTATAAGATTGTATAATATAATTGTGTTCCAAAATGTTAGTAAATAGAAAAGAAAAAATGTTTTTTTTTAGTGAAAATGCTAGCGAGATATCAGAAAATATGGACTAACCAGAGACAGTAATAATAAAATAGGTTAGAAAAACTATAGTGAATTAGGATATAGAAATACGTATTATTATTATTAATACCAATGTGCTGTTTATAATTTAGTGATGATAGAAAGTATGATGGTCACTAAGAATTCTATATATATGTGGTAAGTTTTTTTTTAAAGCCAATAAATTTGGAGATATTGATGCATATTTTAGTAAGTTGTGACATAAAAATTAGATGTATTAAAGGATACAAAGAAAATTAATCCTAAAGGCAAGAAATATTAATACCAGTATCGAATAATTAGTGAAATTGAATTTTGTAGATATTGAAATATTATATGAAGAATAGTTAAGGAGAATTACAAATTTAGTTTAAGATTTTGACTAAATACAAATTTGTAAATATAATAACATGTTAATTAGAGTGAAAGAAAAACGGATTCATTTAGGATGTTGAAAGCGAAAGTACTTTAGGGGGCTGGGGTGTGTTTACCATTATGTAACGAACCTTTTCTGTTACGCTGAGACTAGGTCAACGACGAAATGTAAACAACACTATACTAGGTCCAATGAAGAACGAGCCACTACAAGGCAACACAAAGTACACATATTGGAAAGCAGATTTTGGCATTTAAACCTTACTGAAAGGGCGCAAAAATTTTGGATCAATTTTGGATGTACAGAGTCCATCCAAACTGACAAAATTTGGGGACAATATAACACACAAAAAAAAAAAAATTTTTTTGAAAAGTTTTATTTTATAATCAGCAGTAAGGAATGTCGCTGAAAGCAGTAACGAAGGGTGTATGTGTGGAAAACATATTTTGTAAGGGACAAAAGGGGAACGAGCAAGCAAGCTGTAGTGACGGACAGGTCATAAATTTCGTAGGCAGCTGCGACGCGTACCCTGTTAACAGAGTTCACTGCTCCGGGTACGTAGAACACCAGTTTTTTGTGAAAACACATTGATTCCATAGAAAACTACATACAATGTGTACAGAGCCATTAAAGGAGAAAAGGCTTAACAATGGTCAAGCATACATGT
This sequence comes from Magicicada septendecula, assembly GCA_034769895.1. Lineage (NCBI taxonomy): Eukaryota > Metazoa > Arthropoda > Insecta > Hemiptera > Cicadidae > Magicicada > Magicicada septendecula. Next base: position 288,985,931 of record CM068376.1, read on the forward strand.
GTACGCCAGCTGTCAGGAGAAAGCGACGAAGGGTGGATTGATTTGAAGGACTCCAGCGGTCGATGACAGGGTTTTGACCTTACTTGGAAACGAAAGCGCAGAGAGTACGTCCAAACTCAAGGATGGGGTGTTGCCTGGCAACTAAAAGAAAAAACCAACTTTCAAAGAAGGGTAGGCGAGGCCCTTGAACAACAATAGATAATAACGGCAGAGCGACGAAGTTAAGAAACAATGAAAATGGAAGAGAAACTCAGAGTTGTCACTGAAGATTTTAGAAAAAACGACAGATACAATTTATTGCTGCGTTGGCTGGAAATGTCGACGACCTCAAAATACGAAGCAAGGGAAGAATCTGGTGGGGAACCAGAAGCCCTATCAGAGAACGCCTTTGAAAAGATGGGTAGTATTTGGACTTGGAGGGAAAAACATGAAACCAATAAGGACACGGCGTCGTTGGAATCAGGAGTCTGGTGGGAGATTTGGTAAGGAAAATATAGGAAGGAGACAGGGACGCGCTCAAGGAGTTCTAACTAAAATACGGACGCGAGAGGAGTTCTAACTAAATTTCGGACGCGAGAGGAGTGAAGTCCGTGACGGGAGAAATTAGCGTTTTATCGAACTTAGAATAATTCGATACACAGTGTGAGAAGGTAGTTTTCGAACTTATAACAAAAATTAATACAGTCATTACAAGCAAACGAACTATGAAGTAGAGTCACACTATTAGCCTACCAGTGAACATTAACTGAAACAAATAGTAACCAGACAATAATGTAATTTCAGTGTATACGAACACTTTACAACAATAACTTTTAAGAACGATTAACAACACAAATTACATTCATGAACACTTAATAACCAGACATACCGCAACAAAGGTGCGTAATAATAATTCAGATTTGAAATAATTTACGATGTCGGTGTACAACGCTAACTTTTATTCATAAATTATAATCCGAATGCGTGGAGTTGGTGAGTGAAGTGTCTGTGAGTGACATCGTGGAATTCATCCAGTGCCATCTATCATCTGGAGGTGTTATCTGCACGATTCTAGAACGATCGACATGGGGGAATCATCACCGCAACTACCGAGTGATTGGATATTCGAATACCAAGTATAGTAAAACATGTCTTAATTAATTTAGATCCACTGTCTGTCATCTCAAAGAATCCACACACAATAAAATTCAATAAAGTAATCGTAAAGGAATTAAAGAAATCGATTCTAAAGTTTGTGTAGAAGTAAAAATTATCATTGTTTATCAGTTTGGAGTAATGTTTATTTCCAAGTTCTAAATGAATCCGTAATTACAAAATATAGTAACAACTTAAGAGATATTCATATTAAGAATGTATAAGATGAAGCTAAACATTATAAGTTACTTAAGTACTAAACGCAATTGATGAATGATCATTAATATGCAACCATTAGATTGAGTTTGGATAACTAATTTTATTAATGTATTATTTTGATAGTTACAATTTAATGAGTATTCAATTTTGTTAATGTATTATTGTTTGATATTTACGATTCAGCCATGAGTATTAAATTTTGGTAATGTGTTAATTTTATATATTTACAAGTACTAATGAGTACGTAGAATTTTGTGCTATCTTAATATTTACAAGTAATAGCAAACTAATGTGAATAAATTTAAGAGTTATCAGTAGCAATGAGCATTTATTATTTTTTAACCCTGAGATAAAGAGAATAAACAGTAATTAATGTTAAAAATTTTGATAAATTGACGCACACAACGTCGGGCATCTTTAAATGTTAAATTGGCGCCGCACCGCACGGCTTGATAAAATAGTAAGCTAGGGCAGTGACAGACAGTGGCTAGCAATAAGTTTAAAATAAGTACATGTAAGTAGCTTAAGCTATATTGTTGTTGTCGTATATCGGTCTCTAAGTCTCTGAATGATAACCCGAAGTCAAGCTAAAATGGCATCTAGTGGAGAGAATTCAAATGAGTTTGATGTCAATAACCAGATGGGCTATGAGCAGCCTGAGGACGGAAACGCAATGAATGGAGAAAGCTCCACAACCGGTGCAGGAACTTGGGCCGGGGGACCGCAATCACAGTCGCAGTCATCTGAAGCAAATTTTCAAATGTTAATGGCATTGATGAAACAACAATTTGAAGAATCATAAATGCAACATGAAGAGACAATAAGGAAAATTGAAGAATCGGAGAAGAAGAACGAAGAAATGCACAAAAGAACGGAAGAAAGAATCGCCAAGAAAGTGGACGAGAAATTAGAGTTAATGAGGGGAGAGTTACAAGGACAAATACATCAGGTAAATACAGAACTACAAAGACAGTCAGAAAAGTTAGAAGAAGTACAGAAGAAGAGCGAAAGCGGAATCAAAGAATTGAGCAAAGAATTAAAGAAGCAGGCGAAAGAAAATAAGGAAACCCGAGAAAAGGACAGGAAAGAATGGCAGGAAGCCATAACCAACACTCAACAACAAAATCAACACCAAATCGAAAGTGTAGAACAGCAAGTAAGAAGCATCAAGGAAGCGCACCGCAGTACGGAGGATAAAATAAAAGAGGTCTCCACGGAAAAGGGGCGAGAGCTGGAGGAAATCACAAATAAACTAACGACTGTTCGCGAGAGCCAACAGAGGGTGCAACGTCGCCTGGAAGAGATGGAGCAGAGACCGGCTGGAGCCATGAATGCAGCAGTCATCAATAAGGAAGCCACGTTCGACGGGGAAGACAATTTCCCGATGGAATTCCTAAAGGAATTGAGGGAAATCCAGGAAACCTACTATGGGGAAGAAAATACTCGGTGGATTGGGCGACATTTAACCGGCGAAGCAGCTCTATGGTGGAGAATTGTAAGAGAACAGATTAAGTCCTTCCAAGAGTTCGAGGAAGCATTTACCAGTAAGTATTGGAGCGCGACCCAACAGGAGCGGGTTCGTGACCAATTAGAATACGGTAGATTTAATTCAAGCGGTAATCTTGACATGATTCAGTACATGGAGAGGTGTGTGCTGAAAAGTCGGCAATTAATACCTATATTGTCGGATAAGCACATGATAACGAAATTAGCACGGCATTACAATAGAGAAATTCAAATCGCGGTGGTCACCAGAGGTATAGTTACCATAAATAGTTTCGAAGGTCTGCTAAGGGAATACATGGACATTAGCAAGAGGGTAAATAACGGCCAACAAAGTGAGCGACAGCCCATAAATTTTAAAAGAGACACTCAGCCGACCCGACAACAAAATAACGATGTCAGTAAGCCGCGTGCCAACTGGCGGGAGAATTTCCGACAGAGGGAGGTAAACAGACCCAGTGCGGGGGAAAATAAACAAAACCCTGTCAATAGTATTGTTATTGAGCGACAAGTGAAAGCGAAGCCAGACGAAGGGCCGTCTACATCGAGGCAATGACTTCCGACGATGAGTACAATGAACCCAGCAAGTAAAAAAAGGGTTGAAATAAACACCAGAACGGTAAACATTACCACTATTTTTCCTGATCTTAAGGAAGACCTAATGGAAGAATCTACTCAAAATATTGACGTAAAAATGATAAAGAGCCCGGAGTTACTAATTCAATTAAACCATGTACCCGTAATTGCCCTAATAGATTCAGGTAGCGCGGTAAACGCGTTATCCGAAGACTGGTATAATAACCACAAGAGGGAGATGGGGAACCATGAAATATTAAGTGTAAATAATACAAACATAATTAGTGCTGTCGGGAGCAAATCAAAAAGTATAAGAAAACAAATATTTTGTGAAATTTGTATTAATAATAGTGTAAGTTTTGACTGTGTCTTCTTAATTATACCAGTGCTGGTGAGAGAATGCATACTGGGTATGAATTTTCTTCAGCAAACAAAAAGCATAATCAATATACCAGAAAAGAAGATACAAGTACAGAAGATATTGGGAACAATTGAGGAAGAAGGTTCTTGTGAAATACCTCTTATGGTGATAAAGGAAGACGTAAGTAACATAGAGGCGGAAATATATAAGAAACTCGACGAAATTGAAGGGGTGGACCTAACAAGAAGAAGCCAATTAGAACAGCTTTTATATGAAAACAAAGCAGTATTTGAAGATCGACCAGGCCTCATAACGGGATACAAACATTACTTCAAGGTGACTGATAACACGCCTTACCTGCAAAAAGGGTGGCCTGTTCCTATTAAGTATCAAGACGCAGTAAAGACTGAAATTAAGCGAATGCTGGAGTATGGGATTATTGAAAGGGCCCAAAGCCCCTACATTCAACCTCTGGTGACTGTAATAAAAAGGGACGGGAAGGTGCGATTATGTCTGGACGCCCGAAAGGTAAATAGTATAACTATCCCAGATTATGAAGGACCGCCACCGATAAACGAAATATTAGCTAGATGTAGTAATATAAAAGTTATGTCTACTATAGACCTAACCAATAGTTTTTGGCAGGTTCCACTAAATGAGAATTGTCGTGATTACATGGGTTTTTTATATGAAGGCCGATGTTATCGTTTTAAAGTTACACCATTCGGACTAAGTACCAGTCTCGCGAGCTTAGCACGTGGACTTGACCACGTACTTACGGAAGAAGTCAAGGAAAACACAATCATCTATGTAGATGATATTCTATGTTTCTCGCAGAATGAACAGGAACACATAATACATTTAAAAGGGCTATTAGAAAACTTAAGAAATGCCAATATGACTATTAATTTAAAGAAATCACAATTTTTCCGCAAAGAAATTCAGTATCTTGGCTACTGTTTGACCACAAATGGGATTAAACCAACACCGGAGAAAGTAGCTGCTATCATGAATTTTCCTGCACCAAGAAACCCCAAGCAATTAAAAGGTTTCTTGGGGCTTACTAACTTTTACAACAAATTCACCAGCAAATATGCAGAGTATACACAACCATTATTAAGACTGTTACAAAAAGGAAATAAATTCCAATGGGATTCAGCCATGGAAGAACAATTCCAGCGAGTGAAGAAATTATTCATAGATACCGTTATGCTCAAATTTCCTATACAAGGAAAACGGTTTTACCTACAATGTGATGCAAGTAATTATGCATACGGGGGCCAGCTGTATCAGATCGATCAGGAAGGGGAGATCGCCGTCATCGCATACACAAGTAGAACCTTTAAGAACGCCGAAAGAAACTACTTTACAACAGAAAAAGAACTGCTTGCCATAGTACAATGTTTAAAAAGGTTCCGTATCTACATATTAGGTCAACCGCTAACAATAATAACAGATAACAAAGCGTTAACCTTTATTCAAAAGTGCCATTTAAACAATACCCGGATTACTAGGTGGATACTCAGCATTCAGGAATACAACTTCAAAATTCTACACTGCAAGGGGAAGGAGAACTTAGTCGCAGACATACTGAGCCGATACCCGGAAGATAACAACAGGAATGTACTAGCCGAAGATAAACATGAATATTATATACATGCAATTGAAATAAAAATGAATAAGAACACTGCCGCTAAATTACGAAATATAAATCAAATGCAACTCGCAAACAATAAGATAAAACAAATTATAATCAAGATTAAGGAGGGAAATGAGGACCAAATGAATCAGCATTTTAAATTAATAAATAATAAATTATATCGCAGTTGGAAAAACCAGTGGAAACTATATATTCCAAAAGAATTTTAGAGTCGAATTGATCCAAGAAATTCACCAGATGTACGGACACCCAGGGACGAAAAAGACACAAACAGCTGATAAGGGAACACTTTACTATGGACACCATGTTCAGAACTATCAGCCAAGTCATAAAATGCTGTGATCTTTGTCACAGGTGCAAGGATAGCGGGAATCGAAGTATCACCGGAGAAACACGACCGATATTGCCATCACGCAAAGGGGAATTAATTAGCATGGACTATTATGGTCCACTCCCTGTATCCAGTGGTGGAGTGAAATATTTATTAGTTGTTGTCGATAATTTTACTAAATACGTAGAATTATATACACTGCGTAGGGCTACTACAAATGTGACCCTCAAAAGACTACAACAATACATAACGACCCACGGGAAACCAGATAGTATTTTGACAGATAACGGTACACAGTATACATCGCGAAGATGGACAAAAGGTCTGGGACAATTAAACATTAAACCAAAATACACAGCCATTAGAAATCCATGCACCAATATTGCCGAACGGTGGAACAGGCAACTTGGAAACATGTTCCGGATTTTTGTACGTGAAAGGCATACAAAGTGGGCGACGTACATCAAGACGATTAAAGCGTGTCTTAACGAAACATATCAAGAAACTATAGGAACAACACCACATGAAGCCCAGTTTGGAACGAAACCAACCAGGCATTGGGAGAAATATTTAGACCCAATAGTGAAGAATGACGAGGGAGTAAAGGTAGAGAAATTACAAATACGAATAAAGGAAAGAGGTGAGCGGCAGGCTGCCCGAATAAATCAAAAGAATAAGATTACTGACTTTGACGTAGGAGACAAGGTTCTTATACGAGCAGTGAATTTATCTGACGCAACACAGAATATTATCGGAAAATTCTGCGCGCTGTATGAAGGCCCGTACACAATAATACAAAAAGTAGGAAACGCTACATATAAACTGCAGGACGAATCCAGCAATGGTGCGATAAGAGGCATCTTCAATACTAGGCAACTGAAGAAATATCATTCAGGGGCTTAGGGGAGGGGGCCTAGCAAAAATGTAAAAGAATTATTATAATTTGCTAGAACAATTAATGAAATGTCTTAGTAGTAACACGAGATAAAAGAAAATAGAAATAAGAAAGCAAGTGTATAAAATGAATTATATTTTAATGATTAGTTGTCATAGTCAATAAATGTCGTGTTAATGATTATGAATAAAAAAATTAATGATAATAGATGTCAATAAGAGTGAAGAAGATAGAAGGGTAAATGTTTAAATGATATATATTTGAAGACAATTAATAGAATTGTGAGAGAAATATTTAAGTTGTATGTATTTAAGATCATGTTTAAGTAAGGACAACTTACAAGCTTAGTATAAGATTGTATAATATAATTGTGTTCCAAAATGTTAGTAAATAGAAAAGAAAAAATGTTTTTTTTTAGTGAAAATGCTAGCGAGATATCAGAAAATATGGACTAACCAGAGACAGTAATAATAAAATAGGTTAGAAAAACTATAGTGAATTAGGATATAGAAATACGTATTATTATTATTATTAATACCAATGTGCTGTTTATAATTTAGTGATGATAGAAAGTATGATGGTCACTAAGAATTCTATATATATGTGGTAAGTTTTTTTTTAAAGCCAATAAATTTGGAGATATTGATGCATATTTTAGTAAGTTGTGACATAAAAATTAGATGTATTAAAGGATACAAAGAAAATTAATCCTAAAGGCAAGAAATATTAATACCAGTATCGAATAATTAGTGAAATTGAATTTTGTAGATATTGAAATATTATATGAAGAATAGTTAAGGATAATTACAAATTTAGTTTAAGATTTTGACTAAATACAAATTTGTAAATATAATAACATGTTAATTAGAGTGAAAGAAAAACGGATTCATTTAGGATGTTGAAAGCGAAAGTACTTTAGGGGGCTGGGGTGTGTTTACCATTATGTAACGAACCTTTTCTGTTACGCTGAGACTAGGTCAACGACGAAATGTAAACAACACTATACTAGGTCCAATGAAGAACGAGCCACTACAAGGCAACACAAAGTACACATATTGGAAAGCAGATTTTGGCATTTAAACCTTACTGAAAGGGCGCAAAAATTTTGGATCAATTTTGGATGTACAGAGTCCATCCAAACTGACAAAATTTGGGGACAATATAACACAAAAAAAAAAAAAAAATTTTTTTGAAAAGTTTTATTTTATAATCAGCAGTAAGGAATGTCGCTGAAAGCAGTAACGAAGGGTGTATGTGTGGAAAACATATTTTGTAAGGGACAAAAGGGGAACGAGCAAGCAAGCTGTAGTGACGGACAGGTCATAAATTTCGTAGGCAGCTGCGACGCGTACCCTGTTAACAGAGTTCACTGCTCCGGGTACGTAGAACACCAGTTTTTTGTGAAAACACATTGATTCCATAGAAAACTACATACAATGTGTACAGAGCCATTAAAGGAGAAAAGGCTTAACAATGGTCAAGCATACATGTGTACGCCAGCTGTCAGGAGAAAGCGACGAAGGGTGGATTGATTTGAAGGACTCCAGCGGTCGATGACAGGGTTTTGACCTTACTTGGAAACGAAAGCGCAGAGAGTACGTCCAAACTCAAGGATGGGGTGTTGCCTGGCAACTAAAAGAAAAAACCAACTTTCAAAGAAGGGTAGGCGAGGCCCTTGAACAACAATAGATAATAACGGCAGAGCGACGAAGTTAAGAAACAATGAAAATGGAAGAGAAACTCAGAGTTGTCACTGAAGATTTTAGAAAAAACGACAGATACAATTTATTGCTGCGTTGGCTGGAAATGTCGACGACCTCAAAATACGAAGCAAGGGAAGAATCTGGTGGGGAACCAGAAGCCCTATCAGAGAACGCCTTTGAAAAGATGGGTAGTATTTGGACTTGGAGGGAAAAACATGAAACCAATAAGGACACGGCGTCGTTGGAATCAGGAGTCTGGTGGGAGATTTGGTAAGGAAAATATAGGAAGGAGACAGGGACGCGCTCAAGGAGTTCTAACTAAAATACGGACGCGAGAGGAGTTCTAACTAAATTTCGGACGCGAGAGGAGTGAAGTCCGTGACGGGAGAAATTAGCGTTTTATCGAACTTAGAATAATTCGATACACAGTGTGAGAAGGTAGTTTTCGAACTTATAACAAAAATTAATACAGTCATTACAAGCAAACGAACTATGAAGTAGAGTCACACTATTAGCCTACCAGTGAACATTAACTGAAACAAATAGTAACCAGACAATAATGTAATTTCAGTGTATACGAACACTTTACAACAATAACTTTTAAGAACGATTAACAACACAAATTACATTCATGAACACTTAATAACCAGACATACCGCAACAAAGGTGCGTAATAATAATTCAGATTTGAAATAATTTACGATGTCGGTGTACAACGCTAACTTTTATTCATAAATTATAATCCGAATGCGTGGAGTTGGTGAGTGAAGTGTCTGTGAGTGACATCGTGGAATTCATCCAGTGCCATCTATCATCTGGAGGTGTTATCTGCACGATTCTAGAACGATCGACATGGGGGAATCATCACCGCAACTACCGAGTGATTGGATATTCGAATACCAAGTATAGTAAAACATGTCTTAATTAATTTAGATCCACTGTCTGTCATCTCAAAGAATCCACACACAATAAAATTCAATAAAGTAATCGTAAAGGAATTAAAGAAATCGATTCTAAAGTTTGTGTAGAAGTAAAAATTATCATTGTTTATCAGTTTGGAGTAATGTTTATTTCCAAGTTCTAAATGAATCCGTAATTACAAAATATAGTAACAACTTAAGAGATATTCATATTAAGAATGTATAAGATGAAGCTAAACATTATAAGTTACTTAAGTACTAAACGCAATTGATGAATGATCATTAATATGCAACCATTAGATTGAGTTTGGATAACTAATTTTATTAATGTATTATTTTGATAGTTACAATTTAATGAGTATTCAATTTTGTTAATGTATTATTGTTTGATATTTACGATTCAGCCATGAGTATTAAATTTTGGTAATGTGTTAATTTTATATATTTACAAGTACTAATGAGTACGTAGAATTTTGTGCTATCTTAATATTTACAAGTAATAGCAAACTAATGTGAATAAATTTAAGAGTTATCAGTAGCAATGAGCATTTATTATTTTTTAACCCTGAGATAAAGAAAATAAACAGTAATTAATGTTAAAAATTTTGATAAATTGACGCACACAACGTCGGGCATCTTTAAATGTTAAAAGACTCTGATATAAATATCGGTATGGAGAACCATACATAACTTCCATGTTCTAAGATTTATATTTAAAATCATTTTTGAAATGAAATATTTCCATATGAACTAATTCTTTCTACTTCTTGCTTCGACCTTAAACACAGTACTGTGGTCACTAACGTATACCACCTCATGTTAGCGCACTCGATTTTCACCGATGATGGCAGTCGATGGCACTGCCGAAAAGTCTGGTTTTGCAGAAAACATTGGACCATGGCCAAACAGCCCTGGAAGGAATTTTAACAACAAACTACTTCTTTGTTGCGGATAACGTAGTACACATATAAAAAAGTATCCCCTCCTCCTTCACCGATCATTTTTATTTATAGAAAATTACCCTCTCCCCCTTCAACTACCCTTTTCATTTATAGTTATTTCATCTACCTTTCTACAGTGGATTATTATGACCTTCTTTTCAGGATACTTGATTTACCAAAATTAAGTACGTTGCTCATGTTTAAACATAAAACGCTGCAGGTAAACTACCCCTTCCCCTTAACTGATTTTCACCAAAATCAACAGGCCTTGAGTCCTCTACAACTCAGGCACATATGCAAAAATTTATTTGATTCTGTCTGAATTTGCGGCAGTTATCGTTTGCCATAGAAAAAATTCTACACAAAGCAGACACACACACACACACACACTTCGAAAAATGACTTTTCTTCATGTTTTGAAGGTAGTACGTTATCTCCAACACGATTTTTTTCGCCATCACCATACTTCCATTTCCTTATGGAACATGGAAGAATAGAATAATGTGTTCTAAGAATGTTAGCATTGTGCCTTTCTGCTAGACTGTCCCGTTACATAATACATATTCAGTCCACAGTTAGTTCTGGTTAGCAATGTGGCAGATTTCGTTTGAAAGTCCGACTGTCTAGTGTTATTTTAGTGCTCCGATTCTCCTGTTTTCATTTAATATCTTCTAATTCTTTGTTACTTCTTATTTAATATTTAGTATTAGCGGGTTAAAATTTCTTAAATCACGTAGAGACCTTAGGTTATAAGTAGTAGCTTGAACAGTTACGTTACTAATAGTAATAATAATAAAGCAATAACAGCAACAATATAAACAACAACAACAACTACTACTACTACTACTACTACTACTACTACTACTACTACTATTACTACTACTATTAATAATAATAATAATAATAATAATAATAGCGACAGTTCTCGAAGACAATCATTAACTAGGATTTTATTTAAATAGCCACAGAAAAATATTGCTCATTTTAAAAATATGTTAGAGACAAAATGATTTGGAAAAGACATTGCTAACTGCAAAGACGGTGGAAGTAAGCGGACAAACAGTAAGTAAAATTATAATTACAGGATCTGAAATAACACAAACGGCTTCAGTTTTGGGGAAAATTTATGAATTTACGTCTGCTGAAGTTCGACAAAAGCCGTTCAGTTTTTATAAAAATTCAGTGTATCCAACAGTTATTCGTTCGTTTTCATTGATCACCTGTTCAAAATAATGATTAACCGCATTGAAAAACGACGCTCAGAATGTTGCGAAAGAAACTGGGATTTAGTTTTTCCACTCTCGACGAGAGAATCGTTTCCTGAGCGGGTATATTTTTGTCAGCTGCGGGATACGAAACGATACTTTCAGACGAGGTCTGGAACAACATCCATTAACAAGGGGATCGTTCATATCCTTCAAAAGCAACCGTGTCTCGCGGCCAGCGAATCATGGTGCTGCATGCAACAAAGCCGTGAGGAGTGGGTTCGCTAACTCACGTATATTCAATACAGACAACAAGAAATTATACTATACCGTTTCAAGAAACCAACTACAGAAATTTCCATAAACTTATAATACTATAATGGGCTGTGAGAACGGATAACGGTAGAACACAAAAAAAGCCCTCGTAAGGAAGACGAAGCGCCAAAGGCCGAAAGGCTGCCCAAAGACAAGATGGGAGAATATTGTTGTCGCGGGTGCGTGGAGAATATCTCCAATATAAAACACAATGCCGTAACTTGTACGAAAGACCCCAATTTAAAAATCCCTGCCTCGCTTCCCATTAACTCTGAGTTGCTGGAAACGATTAAAGATTCTTATATTATGAGAAAGTTCATTCTTGATGAAACTCCACAACAGCACGAATACGAAATGTTAAGAATCCATCTGAGCGTGGTAACGAGTGGGAATGTGCGCGCTTAAAAGGATAGAAATTCACTCCGTCACCAACTTCCAGTGTCCGCAACATTTTTCATGAAACGGGTACTAATTCTGGGGGATATATGTCATATACTACATTTACGATGGCACTGTTTGTAACAGTACGTAGAGAACGATAACCGACAATACGATTTAAATTTGGAGTGCAGAGGCAGCGATAAAAAAACACTGTTAAGACGAAAACTAAAGTACTTTTTATTTTAAGCTTTCAAATTAGTAAAATGAGTATACGCTTATTTTGAGACACAGCGCATTCCCTTGTACCAAATATATAAATCTGAAACTGATTTATCTTTTTTGTCTGTTTGCTAATAATTTAGCCGTGTAAATTTCAACCGAATTTCTCAACTGGTCACATATTTGTACATGACAACAATACATGACAGGACGTGAATAGGAAATAGGGTATATTATGCCAACAGCAGACTATTCAGAAGCAAACTCATTAGTCGTAGCACAAACATAAAACTATATAAGACGGTTATCAGACCGGTCGTTACTCACGGAGGCGAGACATGGACACTGATAAAAAATGAACAAGAAACACTAATAAGGTAAGAAATAAAGATCATAAGACGTGTTTATGGCCCGTAAAGGAGACGACGATTGGAGAATAAGAAATAACCAGCCAGGAGACACATGAGCTATTGAATCACGAGGACATTGTAAGATTCATGAAGGCTCAACGAATACAATGGCTAGGCCACCCAGAGCGGATGGACAATCAGAGTATGCCAAAGAAATTCCTGAGGACGCAAGTCTACAAAAGCAGAAAAACAGGGGCCGACCTAGGATAAGACTGTTGGATGATGTGCTAGAAGATCCCAGAAGAATGGATGTGACGAGTTACACTGGGATGGCAATGGACAGGAGACTTTGGAGAAGATTGGTGTTGGAAGCCAGAGCTCACGTTGAACTGCGGTGCTGAAGAAGAAGAGGATTTGTACACGAAAAAGGAATTTATTTTACAGGAACTACGAGAACTCATATATTAGTTAATAGCAAACAACACAACACACAACAAAAGTAAGCACTTTCGGCATAACTTTAGGCAAATGTACTGGTTGCTTGTAAGAGTATGTTCTTGGAAAGTAAACTGCTCTTCTACTAGACAATACTCATCCCGGTCTGAACAAACTACATTCAGCGATGGGGACAAACCAGAGATGTTGCAGCGCTTTCAAAACTTGACAGGCCTACTGTGGCCATCGCCCAACCACACCATACAAATGGACCTTAAGACGACTTCTGTTCGAGAAGAAATGGACAAAAATCATTATGCAGGGTATAGAAATACAATACCCGTGTGTGCCAGCACAATGACAAAGAAAGTGTTGGAAGACGTAGGAGATTAAAACGGCATACGCCAGAGAATGGGAGAAGCGCTTGCTGGTCCACCCCCCCCGCACATGACATGTATTTTCTTTCTTACCATAACCTTTGCTTAATGTTACTTAAAATTTTTAAGTGGAGGTTAGTGAGGATCGGTCAAAAATAACACAAATTTTTAATTTATTTGTGTCGACGTTTCGACAATGTTTATTGGCATCATCAGGACCTGTGTATGAAATACACAAGAAATGTCAAACACAACAGAACAATTAAATATTTGGGTGAACGTGTTCGTGTATGTGAGTGTGTGTGCGTGCGTATGTATGTATCATTGTATATGTGATACATACATACGCACGCGTACACGCACACGCACACACACTCACATACACGAACACGTTCACCCAAATATTTAATTGTTCTGTTGTGTTTGACATTTCTTGTGTATTTCATACACAGGTCCTGATGATGACAATAAACACTGTCGAAACGTCGACACAAATAAATTAAAAATTTGTGTTATTTTTTACCGATCCTCACTAACCTCCACTGAAAAATTCATTGATTGACGGTCACTACGAATTTAAGGATTTAGTTACTTAAAATATTATTGTAGAAAATGCAATAAAACTTACTATAACGTATAACATGTACGAGATTTATATTTAAGGGTTTACTTAATTTTCTTTCTATAAATTTGACTGTATACAAAGTTGCTGCTAAAGTAAGGAGACGACATACACAGGTGTCGGTGTGCCGTCTCAGAGAAAGTCGTAGCGCTGTTGGAATCCGACAGCCAAGCCCCCAACCGTCTGTACGTAATTATTTATTTCAGTGTGCGTATTGTATGTTGTTTTTACCTCAAGGTTATTGAACTCCTCTTCGCAATACAACATCGCAAATTTGTAATACTCAGGGCTGAGACTTTACTTAAATAAAGTTGGAATGAATATTTAGAAGAAATGTATAAATTTTATATATAATAATTTGCACGAACATGAACCCACACAAACGTGTAAACACGGCTGATGAATGCATCTTGATCGATATCTTAAATAATATTTTAATTTAATTCGTCAAGAGGAAAGGACGTGTCCTAACTTGAAAATACGCATAAAAATACACACGTAGGATTACGCGAAGACGTCACAAAATATTAAAGACATTTTTTAAACTCTGTTGGCTTCGGAAAAGTTTCTATTTTAACAATTTCTTCCTGAAAGCATTTCTTCCAATCGACGATAAATTAAATTTACATGTACTATTACGGTCTTTCATTCATTCATATTTTCTAAATAGAATTTTTCAATTAAGTTTAACATATTCAACCGATAGACAAACCTTAGTACCGCCAGTTGTAAAAGAATTCTTTATTTCCTAGTTAGTACCATCTAACGGAAAGTTTATGAGTCGTATTATTTTACTAATTTCTAATTCAGTTATTTGCATCGTTTATCCGAACATCTATTAACCGAACGATCTATTATCCGAACTTAATAAAAAGCACAATTATGTACTGTACTCTACAGCAATTTATTGGACACGTGTAGGCGTATTGGATATTTGTTGAACATAAAACATTGTATACTATAAATTATTACAGTACTGTACAGTAATAAATAAACGTTGTAGTTATACAGCCTTACAATCGATAAACACATTTACAATTAACTGATAAACAAACTGTGTTAACGGAAGTCTCTGTCACCGAATGTCTGGTTTTAATTAATTTTATAGTACAGTGTTTGTCATTAAACTCTAATTTTGTTTAAATTAATTTTTGGTTTTTATTAATTACACTCAGTTTCAATTCAATGATTTTTACCCTTAGTAGTACATTACAGTACAGTATACAGGTTGCTGTAATTACATAACAGTATGTTAGAAATGATTTTGTAATAAAAACCTTTGTTTTTGTAAAGAGAAATAATGTTTTCAATTTACGATCTATTATCCGAAATATCGATTATCCGAACGGGCCCTCGTCCCGAGAGGTTCGGATAATCGATGGTCTACTGTGTATCTAAAACAGTAGATGGCGTTAGTTTTGCGAAGTTAGTTTGTCGTCTTATTTTTGCAGAAAAACAATAACAGAATGTTACATTTGTATACATTATTTTATTTAAAATCAATATCCTAAATTAACAACTTCTCTTTGGCGCAATTATTTTTTTTACTTACACTATTAAACATTTTATTATAGGCGTAAATAAATAACAACAAAAATACAAATGTAAACAACATATCCTGCACGACATTTGGCAAAACAACAGGTAAGGGGAATTCAAACATGAATGTGGCAAACAGGTGTTTACGAAGAAAGTTTGATAAACATCGAATTCAAACATGAATGTGACAAACAGGTGTTTACGAAGAAAGTTTGATAAACATCGAATTCAAACAAGATGTGGCAAACAGGTGTTTACGAAGAAAGTTTGATAAACATCAAATTCAAACATGATGTGGCAAACAGGTGTTTACGAAGAAAGTTTGATAAACATCGAATTCAAACAAGAAGAATGTGCCAAACAGGTGTTTACGAAGAAAGTTTGATAAACATCGGAAAACAAATGTTTCTACAAAAAATTAGTCTTCCTCCTCGATGAGAAAAACATGCTTCCTAAGGCCTGTTCCGGTACTCAGTTCCTCGGGTTCCCTGTCCTTTTTAACGATGACTCCTATTACAACAGTAAAGAATACGCCAAAATTATTTGCACAAAAGTATTTAGGATATGAATCTGTGATGTAGAAATTAAAAACAAAATACCACCCTGAAAAACTGAGAATACAAAATAAAATTATAAAATAACAAATTAAAAATGTTAAACGTGCATGTATTTTATATTTAATTAAAGGCACATGTAACTTGAAAATAACCAACCTAGTATATTTTATTTTTCATGCATTATTTTCATTTTTACGATTATTTTTTCGTAATAAATATTAAAAACAGAATTTACATTTGAATTAACAATAATATAGTTGGATGATTACGAGCTACGACCCGAAGTTTCAGGTGACTAATTTAAATTTACATAATTTTTGTAATCTTGCAAAGGATTAGGCCTAATTATGAAACTTTTTTAACGGAAATCATAAATTTACATAAACAGCTAGATTAAAAAAAAATTAAACTACTGATAAATTAATTTACTAGTGATTCATCTCTTTATTGTTCCAATACCTTTTATTGCACACATATACGAAGGTGTGTGTGTGTGTGTGTGTGTGTGTGTGTGTGTGTGTGTGTGTGTGTGTGTGTGTGTGTGTGTGTGTGTGTGTGTGTGTGTGTGTGTGTTTTGGGGGGAGAAGCCAATGTCATAAAGGAAATAGAGTTGTAGAAATTTAAATGAAAACGTTAATGAAAAAGTACCATTTTGCAGAAATGTATCCTGTCAAAATTGAACATAGTTATAAATAATATTCAATTGCAATCTGCAATGTGCTATTTACTCCAGCAGCGTTGGCACCTTCCGATGGTGGTCGCCTGTGCTGGCTTTTTCATAATTAAAATGTATAGATAAATAAAAATACATTTTTGTATAGGCCTACAGTAGAGGGACAGAAACACAACTACAATCTCAACGAATATTCTTAACTCGACGTAATCTAACTTAACGCTATTTACTTACTATGTTAAAGTACTACAATTAAAAGCAATATAAGAAAACAAAATATCTTCGGCGTGAACCTACTTAAGTAAACAGTTAAATAGAGGATGTTGCCGCTGTTGATTTGGTGAGCGTGCGCGATTGTGTTGTGTGATGTGCGAGTTGGCGAGCGCATGAGTAATTACCATAAAAATGCTGATCCCGTCTAGCAGTCATTCTACTACGAACGCTGGTAAACCTATGACCCTGAAGGACGTCCAGAAATTGTGGCTTTCAAATTAAAACAAAAAAAATCAAGCGAAAATAGAACAGGAATTCGTCTATAGTTTTATCACTTCTTACTGGATCCCAAGCAGGTTTCAAAGGTCATTCGAAGGTTATTCCAAGGTCAAGGAGACCCAGATTGTTAAAAGGCAGTTAACTCTTCCAACCTGACACGCAATATGCTAATATAAAAATTGTTAAGTGAACATCTCAGTTGCTAACTGCAATGTCAGGAAAGCGCTATAGAAGTCCTCGCTCGCTCATATGACAATAAATTGTGTCAGTGTTACAGTACTTCAGTTTTACTGAAGCATTATTATGCTCGCGTCAACCTTTTTGCTGCAGCATACCCGCGCTGAAGCGAACTTCGTTTGGTCATAAGCAGGGGAGCCTACAGGGGGGATCGTGTCGCCATTGGCGACATTTAGACAATTTTTGGGGGGGATTTTTTTTACTATTGAATGAAAAATCTTCCCCAATTTTAAAAAACTTATAACGGACACGTATCAGACGCACAATAAATCTACCCAGTTAACTTTTTCGAGCGGGCTGTAGGCGCGGTGTGTAAGGAAAAAAGGATCTTACTAGTAGTCTTCTACTCGATTTTTTTTTTTTTGCTTATAAGTTATGTTTCAACTTCAGATACCACAAATATTGTGATTGTAAGCTCAAAATATTACATTGTTCATATTATGATAATGTAATTGTGAAATAAATTTTATTTTTTATTTACTGTATTAATAAAGTACAGTGTGCAATAGAACTTTGTTTCTATTTTTTTATTTATCTTGCTTTCTGCTACATTTTAGTACACTACGACTGAAAAAAAAGACTGAAATTTTTATAGCATTTTATCGATAAAAACAGATTTAAGTGAGACGTTTACGTTGCAAAACTAAGTATCTTTTTAATAAAGTCACAGAGTACTGGTATTGTAAAACAAATCACGTTTTACTGAAAATATTAATTTGTGATTTATTATTAGAAATCCTTATTTTTTTAGTTTATACCTACAATCAATATATCGTTTCGGTAAAAGGTAATATTTTGTAATAATTTTGAGTTAGAAAGCCCCCGGCCTTTGTTCGATTAGGTAAGAAATTTTACCGTAAAAGAGAGGAAAGGTCTTGTCAGAAAAAGGGGGGGATTTTTTTTATAAAATTGGGGAGAAGCGTCATAGGGTTGGGGGGGGGATCGGGACCCCTGGTCATAAGAACACTATCTCCACAACAGTGGCATATCTAGAATTTGACCTCCGGGGCGGGGGGGGGGGGGGTCCGGCCGAGTCGGCTTCATACAAAATAAGAACAAGTTAAGGCTAATCGACATTACTATCTTTAAAATGGCTGAAACACGTGTTTTAACATCCTGAAATCAGTCCCATTAAACTAAACGGTAATAACACAATAAAAATACGCGTTACTGAAACACTGTTTAGAAGATACTGACTGAATTGATTTTCCTATAATTTATATATTTCAAACGTACACGCAAATGCTGTGTAATAAACCTGATTGTATATTTAAAAAAGAGCTACTAGCTAAAAACACAGCTGAAAAAATAATAAAATATTCTAAGAATTAAGACATCAAATTTGTCAACTTTTTCGACCCTCTCGGGGGGTGGGGGTTTCTGGCCCCGTTCGTTCCTCCCGTAAATACGCCCCTGCTACACAGTCTGCTTGCACGTCCAAGAGGAGCGTGTCTTGCAAGAACATAAATGTTAAGTAGTGAGTGATTAACTGCTGCTTGTAAGAAACACGAAAATGGCCCTGAAATATGGGTCAATGATATGCTCTAAACATCGTTAGGATCAAACGGTCTGTGAATCTAGAAAATGTTACTCGTGGAAACGTCTGGAAGTTACTGTGCAGTCGATTCACCTCTTTAAACGTTACTTTAAAAATAACGAAACTTGCAGCTCAGTTGGCGGTTGTGTTTATGCCAAGCCCGTGGCACTTACTTGTTGTTTAAACAAACCCGAGCTTTTATCTATAACTCGTAATTCACAAGGTCACATCTGATACACACTGGTAGGAGAAACTTTGGAAACCGCTGAAGTTTTCCAACGGACGGTTGAAAATAAACCTATCTTCGGCCAACAAATGTCTATTACAATTAACGTGGTATCATTTTTAACACCTGTCTAAATTTCTGCCCATTTTAAAATTACAAACTGTACGAGTTTTCCCCAAGATAAAATTTACCACAAAGTTCAATTTAATACGCAAGAACGCCTATGTAAACAGATTTCAAGGCAGCTTAAATTAGCAGAAAATATGGCAAGAAACCGTGTGGTTTGCCATTAGTACTTGGAATTCCACCCCAAAACTTAAAACTAGTTACTTTTAAAAACACTACTATGCCCTCGTCTCATTTTGTTATTGCTTCACTCTTATTTGAATGGAAAAAATCTCTCTTACTTCAAATACATAGTAGCAAACTTTTACAAGTAGAATCAGTTCACTCACCACTCGGCACTGAAGTTCTAAACTGGTGTGTATCCCACGACACATCAAATTTTTTTAAATGTTGAAATGTTTACTTGGCGCAATGTATTATTAACGGAATGCGACGTACAGCGCCTACATAGCTGGGTTTTCGTAATTTTTCTAACAATATAAAAAAATCGTTTGATGTTGAAATTTAACTAATTTAATAAACAAATACTTAACTTAATACATTAACTTAATGAATGTATTTCCCTCAAAACAGTTAGCGAGTTTTGTAGCTCAGGGAGGTTACTATGTAGTGCTGTGATATTTATAGTACGGAGTTGATATTTGGCTACGGAATTGAAGAACAGCGGATAGACAGATATGCAGCCAGTGTTACCGCGTCTAATGATGCACAGATAAGCTCGGCGCACAGAACACGGGTTTATCAGTATGGGCGCACAGAGCACGGGCTTATCAGGATGGGCGCACAGAGCACAGGCGTTCTGAGCGCGCGACCGAAGAGTAATGCTGATCGAACGACTGAAGTTGGGGAGCTTACCTTCCTGTTCAAACCCACTTGGGGGAAGTCCGCGAAATTTGGACCGGTGTGTAATTCGGATCACTTAAAAATTTCGTTATGTGCAAGGTCGGTCACCCCTTGGCTAAGTGTAGGTGGGCTGCATGGCTGAGGCTTTCTCTCTGAAAGGTGTTTTGCTATGGGATTCAAGGTTGAAGGGGAGAGAATAAAAGAAGTTTATTGCTCACATTCCTTAAAAAGAGTGCCATTGTGACACAGAGTGATGTGACGGTACAGTTGGAGTTTACAGAGTGTTTGGCACGTTCTTGTATTGGGAAAATATTAACCTAAGCTCAGTTAAAGTTTATAAATCTGTTTAAAGTAGTTGTTATAATATTTATTTAAAAACTTAGTCTTCACACAATGTGTGATTTGGACCGCCAGTACGAGTGTAATTTAGTCCGCTGAAATGGCAGGGTACTCTTACTGTATGTTGCATATCTGCGTGACTTTAATCGTGTTTCTAAAGACGCAGTTGAATGCTAGTTTCCGTATCTAACGGACGTAAATCTTCTTTTAGGGCCCATTTCACTGTAATCTCGTGCATCATGTTGTATAGAGTATTAAAAAACTTAAATCAGTACCCGATAGTCCTCTTTATGTCATTTAAGCATGGTGTTCCCCACTATCGCATTCCAATCATAAAATGCAGCACTGGATATTTCCTTTTTTAAACCATTGAATACTTACATGTCTTCTGCTATATCCACTAAATTAAGAGAAAACCTGGAGCCCGTCTGAACACCTGAACACACAGCACATTGATTTCTTAGTGTGAATGGTGGCATTTCCTAAGGCCGCGACAATGGAAATTGCTATGAACGGTTTCACGCGCAGTGGTCTTTGGCCAGTTGGCAGAAATGTATTCTCCGACAAAGATTTCGCGCCGTCCTTGTTACTGATAAGCCAATGAAAAATTTACACACAATTTCAGAGTCATCTCAAAACGTAACACCATATAATAACTGAAAGATCCTTCCGATGAAACGGACACATTTTTTCAAGTAGAGATAATCAGCCCACTGTCTTCAACATCAGCAACAGGGCCGATAAAAAATGCAACAAAGAAACATACTGCGTCTGGTGTGCTGTTGACTGGGGCACCACACAAGGATTCTTTAAAGAGCCCTACACCTATCCTGATGCCTATTCTACCGAAGAAGAAAAAATTATTTATCACAGAAGTTACAAACGTAATAGCCTTGTGCGTGGTAGGTGCTACAGTGGAAAAAAAGGGCGCATTAAAATTGAGCCAATAAAAGTGGTCACTATTTTTAGAATCGCTCCATGCAGAAAGGGCTTCAGTCCATTTTTTTCCAAATTTAGTTGTGTACATTTTCTTTAATATGGAAGATAGATCTACAATTCCATGCAAAAAGGGCTATATATATATTACTAGGTTATGTGTAAGAGGTATGTATTGTATTCTGTTTCAAGCAGATAGGGCTTCAGCCCTGGACTGAAGACCTTTCTGCACGGAATTGTGTTGGCATCACTGTTGGAAATTCTCATCACCTCTCAGCTGACTAGTTACCTGTCAGCTGTGCTTGTTTTGTATTCAACCAGTTAGCTAGCACATCTTTTGTGAAATCATGGATGAAGACAGTGATTATAATCAAGAAGATGCCGTTATTAAGAAATCAAGTAAGAAAAGGAAGAAAACTCCTACGGAATGGAAAAGAAACAAGACTAAGATTGCCAGATTAAGGGGTGAAGAGTTCACAAATTACAAAGGACAACAAGTACCATCTAAAACCACAGGAGAATCTTGCAGGTAAATAACCTATAATGTTACTATAATTTTATAATAATTAAATTAACTTTTTTAAATACTAGCATTAGTAACAGTTTGTTAGCAATACCTAGTGTTGTAACTGTAATAATGATATGAAAGTGGCGTAACTGCCTGTCTGATTGGTCAAGAGGCTAGAGCGCTGATGTATTCCTTGATAGTTAGGCACGCGTTTCATTCTTTCTACTGTTTATTTTGTAGTTATTTGCAAAATATTTTTTATAAAAATTTGGCTAATATCTATGGGTATTTTTTATGTTTCAGATGTAAGAGGTTGAAATGTTTTGATAACATCAGTGAAGAAGAACAGTTTGACATTTTACAACGTGTACATGACCTTTCTTCAAAAGATCAGCAGGATCTATTTATTCAAGGCTTAATAGAAAGTAATGATGTTCAATGTCATCGACCACGGAACAGTGAGGGAACACGGCATGTGGATAAAACATTTTCATATTTCATTTATGTTGGTAATGAACGTAAGGAGGTATGTTACAAAGCATTTTTATCTCTCTTAGCTATAACTGATAAACGAGTAAAGAGACTGCGAAAGCTAGCATTGTTGGGACAAAGCCCTTGTGACAGACGTGGAAAAAATCCTAGTGGAAATGCCTTGCCACCCGAATCTCGTGAAGTTATAAGGCAAAATATTGAAAGCTTTCCGGTGAAAGAATCCCATTACTCTGGTAGGGCATACAGATTCTTGGATTCCAGACTTAATGTGAACAAAATGCATAAAATGTTTCTGGAGAAACATCCAGGAATTAAGTGCAGCTACCAGACCTACATACAATTTTTTAAAGACAACTACTCCTTGTCATTTGGATGTCCTCAGGTAGACACATGTTGTGTGTGTGTGTGTGTGTGTGTGTGAGGAACTTAACATAAAAATAAGGAATTCTCATGTTAATGACAAAGCAAAAAGGTGTGCTTTGGCTGAGCTACTTATACATAAAAGGGCAAAAAAATTTTACAATATGCTCAAAAATGAAAGTCAAAGAAAAGACCAACCAAATGTACTTGCAATCGCAATAGATTTTATGCAGAATATCCAATTACCAGTAATTCCTGTTCAGGAGACCTTTTACTTAAGGCAACTGACTACCAATGTATTTTGTATACACAATGTAAAGACAAATGCAGCGAAGTTATATGTTTATCACGAGGGTGTGGGCAAAAAGGGACCAAACAAGGTTTGGTCGTTCCTGTATGATTACATAAAAAGTGCAGCCCCAGAAATCGAAGAACTGCATTTGTATTCAAACAACTGTGGTGGGCAGAATAAAAAACCATGCCCTCTCTAGGTTTTTGTTAGCCCTTACCGATTCAAAACGGTTTAAAAAGATTGAGCATTACTT
This sequence comes from Magicicada septendecula, assembly GCA_034769895.1. Taxonomy (NCBI): domain Eukaryota; kingdom Metazoa; phylum Arthropoda; class Insecta; order Hemiptera; family Cicadidae; genus Magicicada; species Magicicada septendecula. The sequence goes on from CM068376.1 coordinate 289,009,488, forward strand.
TCCAGTGAGGGGTCATTCATATCTGCCCTGTGACAGGGACTTTTCATTGATAAAGAGGAGCCTTAGATCACATGACAGAATCTATGGGATAGATGAAGTTACTGAAATTATTAAAACTAGTTGCAGACTTGGAAAATCTGAGGTGAAAGTTGTACAATCTAGTGAAATCTTAAACTTTAAGAGTTGGTGGCCTCATTTCTACAAAAAAACATGTACATCTGAGGAGACAATTTCTAGAACAGTGAAACGACAAGACAAGGTACATTTTGGAATAAGTTCATTAATGCATTTTAAGTATAATCACGAGTTAAAAGGGCGTATAATTGGCAGTCAATTTATTGAAAGTATAGTGACTCACACATTCAGGTTAGGTTATTCGGGGAAAAGTATTCACAGTTTTCCACCTCCACAAGCATATTCTGGAGGACGAATTTCCATCAAATCAGCCAAAATAAAAGATATTTCAAAACTTCTACCTTACATACCTAATGAATATGCAGAATTTTACAACACAATAGTCAATTGTTGGCCAACACGTGAAGAAGAGGAAGCCAATGAAGAACAAGATGATTGAATTTATTATTGTAAAATTATTTCCTATAATGTTTTGTGAATAAAAGCTTGTTTATTACTTAAAGTTTAAATTTTATTGTTATTATTTATTCGTCAAATGTAACCAAAAAAAGAATATAAAGCTCCCAAAGACAGTCATTAAGCCAAAGAAAATGTAAAAATCACAACTCTTTTCAAATTCCAAACAGGGCTTTAGGGCTTTAGTCCACTAAATTCAATAATGTTTTTCTCTGTGATTTTTGATGATAGAGCGTAAAATGTTTTACAGGACACTTACTCATACATTAGAAAATATGTATGATTTTTTTTCAGAATATTTGTTACACGGGAGAAGTCACAAACCACTATTTCTCATTTTTCCAAAAAATCGGGTTTAAGGACTGAAGCCCTTTCTGCACGGAGTGATTCTATTATTGTGTCATATGTAAAAAAGTGACATTAAATTTGCTTATAATAATATTTATCTGTGTATTGTAAAAATGTGCTTCAGTAAATAGCTTAAAAGTCCATTCTATACGTTTATAAGTACCAGTTCGAAATACACGACTTCCCGGTCCAAGTTACACGCAAACACATTATGATATAAAAAATCTTATTACACAATTTACGTTTTACATTTTAATTAAAATGTATTAAAATCAAAATTCCCTGAACTTGCAAAATTATAATATTAATGATATCAAACATAGTTTAATGTGAACAATGAAGCTGCTTCTGAACAATTAGCTCTGCAATATTAGGTTTAATGTCTGATAATTTCAATATTGAATCACTCTCGACATCAAGTTTATTTCTTAACTTTGCCAACCTCGGATCTATCTTTCCAGCCACTCGAAATCCAGCTACTTAGGCGTAAAACCAACTACACGGAAAAACATTTTGCTTAGATACAGTGCTCATAAGCAAGATACAATGCTTAAACATGGACTAAAAGAACGCGTTGAAGCGACTAAAACATCAGTTCTGTGTTGATGCGGCGCTCTATGCAGTTTGGCTGACAAACAGATCTGCTACACGACATGATTTAAACGTTATTAAAGCCATTTGTTTGAAATTACTTTTACAATACAACTAGTTTGAAAAAAAAAAAAAAAAAAAAGCTGGAATCTGCTGCTAATTAGTTTCAGACTCTAAAATTTAGATTTTAAACTATAAAAATCGGAGAAAATTACGGTACATTCTATTTTTTCTTAAAAGTGTCCGTGGACACCACTTTGGGAACCACTGGTCTATTCGATTAGTAATTTTGTGTCTAAGACATTACTACGATTTTCCTGAACTAACGAATCGGACTGAATACAGCGCACGTTTTCATAACGTTGCTCACACGTGCTCTAATTGCATTTTTTTGCGAAATTCATATTAAACCAATCGATTTGTTACTCAACATGTGTTCCGTCGATTTTTTGCCGTAAAAAAGTAGTGCGCAACGTAATTCGTGTAAAATCGGAATTCGCGCGTAATTGCCGGTTATCAGATAACCTGCGATTGTTTACTGCTGCTGATAATAATAATAAGAACAATAATAATGGCATTGTTGTTCACATTCACTGCTCGCTCGCGTGGAAAATCATAACTATTTTAGTGTGTAAACCACGGAGCAAAAACTCGCGTGAAAAATATGTTACGTTGAAAGACACAAAAACGGTTAATTAGTTTTTTCAGGGTTCGTGCGATTTGTAACACCTGACTTGTTCACCTGATTTATTACCACTATCGACCAAATAATCGTTCTCCGTACAAGAAACGAATTTTCCTTAGTATCAAATTGTGAGGGTAACACTAGCTTGCGTTAATGTAAATATAGAGTTTAGATTATATTTTCTGATTTTTTAAAATTTAGTTATGAATGTTTCGTATAACACAGGTGTGTTCGACTAATTAAAACTTAATCGTTATGCCATAAAAGTGCAAGAACAAAATAAACAAAAGAATGCCATGTTTATGATAAAACTATCAGGCCATCTAGTGGCGGTTTTTACTCAATAGTAAAAGACCAGGCGTCTCGAGGGGCTGACCAAGTAAAAAAAAATAAAAGGCGCGCCACCGAAGAGGACTTCCGCACGCGAAGTCGAAACGTCTACAACCACGGCTCGATACCTCGGCTGTTTTACCAGCAAATGACTCTCCATTACACTTCCACAGCTGCAGTACACTTCGTCCATCGTTAGTGTTGAGACAAAGTCGCAATGAGGGTTGCAATCCGCACAGAAACGTTTCCCTTTATATTCGGCACAAATTTATAACTTTTTTGATTAATCCGTTTTCAATTAATACTACTGTACACAGGAATTGTACATAGGAACTATACTCAACCATACTGATTACATTTTACGGATGACCTCAAAAGCTTAACTTGATTATTTTTGTCGTATTAACTACTACAGCTAAAATCGAGTCAAGCTCGATAATAGCGTCTCTGCACCATTTTCTCCGTTAAATTTGTCAGGAACCAGAGAAACAGGACGCACGCTACTTTGATACGAGTCTCAAAAGTAAGATTGTAGGACGTACAAAGCGCTATGTGATTAACTATAGGACAGGGCCAGTTTGTTTGGTTTGTTGTAGGGATGAGCATCGCTAAAAACCTATCGATGTTAAATACTGAGAAGAGCACATCGATGTTTCCAAGACGATGTTGCAATTCAAATAAAAAGCTATGCATTTTCAGGTTTACCTCTTAAAATCACATAGAGATTGAAATAGTTGAACGAAATGGCAATTTGTAAGGGAAAAAACCCTGCTGACCAATTTTTCAGCTAACTTGATTACAATTTTATGTGAAATTTATGACGTTTATTAGTTGCATTTCTTCAATTTTTTTTTTTTATTTTTCAATGTGATAACAGACATTATAAGGGAAGGGAATATAACGTATATATATTACAACTGGGTGGATAATTATTAACGATACCGATGATATTAAACATTCAATTATAAACTATTCAAAAACGCTATAACTAGAAAGAAAAGTAACTGTAAAAAACACAAAACTAAATCTGAATGGAAACCACATACGACTAATGTTATTGCGTATGTTTGTAAGCAACTGTTCTGTAACTGTTAAAAACTATGTAACAGTCTCCTAAGAAACGGTTTTGTTCTGTTTTTAGTTTTACCGTATTACGTCACTACGCTACTACATGGTACTTACTACTTTTACCAACTAGCCAACTACCTACGATCTACCATTAATAACTAAAATAAAAATCTGTCGATTTAAAAAAAACAAAATCTAACATTCAATCTAAGTTCTCATTACAAATTTTTAAAAATGTTCGAAGGAAAACACAGAAATGAAACCATTGATGTTTTTCGATCATCGGCCATCGATGGTCATCCCTAATTTGTTAGTGTCGTCTGATTCACAGGAGACGTCGTGTATGTATTGCAGGACTCGGTGATTTGTTTGAGGAAGCGTGCGGAGGAGACAGAGAGGGGGGTTACAGGGCGGAGTGGTCTGCGTTTCTTTTGCATCGGATTGATGGCGTCTTCTAATTCACAAGAAGCCTGTTACTGACAGCTGAAGGTCTCGTGTCACCTTTACGTTTGTTCACGCGTCAAAACTGTTTACTGCTCCCGATTCAGACGGCCGTGCGGTTTTTCGTTCAATAATTTTTGACTGTGACGTAAGCCCTTGAGCAAACTGTAAGTCGATGCTGGCAGCCGGAATTGTGATTGTCCATTTCGCGGATTGAGTGGCATTTTCCGTTGCATGTAACTTTAGTTGGTTCAAAAACATTTTATTTTATTAACATTATGTCATATATTAATGATAATATTTTCGTTATATAGTAATAATAATAATAATTATTATTATTATTTTATTGTTAATACTTATTATTATTATTACTATTATTAATGATAATGATGATTATTATTTATTTATAGGCCTAATTTAGAACTAAAATATTTCTGTCATTTTTTTGATAACAGAAATTTAATTTTGTTCACATAACATTATTACACAGACTGCGACATCTTTCAAAGGACCTCACCTGGATCCTTCCTACCCGTCGCCTCGTGTCTTTTTTTCATTTTTGACCAGTATTCAAAAATACTGGTCAAGAGTGACCTCTTGATTTTCTGTGTATGAATGTTCATGTCACTGCAGTATACAGAGTTCAGCGACTGCTAACTCGCAAATGACTACAATCTTTACTTTGTAGAGAATTGTAGCTCCTCCACATGTTCGTAATTACAGTAGTTCCAGACTGAACGTTTTTCTCAGTTACATCCAACAAAGCGTTAGCATCCCGTTTATTTACATCTTTCAGGAAGAATTTTTTACTCCTGTCTATCTCTCCGATTACCCACCGAATCTTCACCAGTCGATCCCCGTTACACTTTCTCTTGCGGAACGCACTTTCGTCTATTACCACTGTGTGACCAACACCACCAATTTTACTTCCATGTTCCATAAGGAAATGGAAGTATGGTGATGGCAAAAAAAAATCGTGTTCGAGATAATTGCAGATTCTGATTGTACTACCCTCAATACATAAAAAAAGTCATTTTTCGAAAAGTGTGTGTGCGCGCGCGCGCGCGCGTGTGTGTGTGTGTGTGTGGATTTTTTTCTATGCCAAACGATAACAGCCGTAAATTCAAACAGAATCAAATAATTTTTTGCATACAGCCCTTAATTGTAGAGTTCTCAAGACCTATTGTTTTTGGTAAAGATCGGTTACGGAAAGGGGTAGTTTACCTGCAACATTTTATGTTATAACAAGACAAATTTTTTCATGACGAACGATAACTGCCGTAAATTCAAACAGAATCAAACAATTTTTTACATATGTGCCTGAGTTGTAGAAGACTCAAGGCCTATTGATTTTGGTGAAGATCGGTTACGGGGAAAGGGCAGTTTACCTGAAACATTTTTTGTTGTAACAAGAGTAAAGTACTTAATTTTGATAAAGTATTCTGATAAGAAGATCTTAATAATCCACTGTAGAAACGTAGATGAAATATCTATAAATGAAGGGGCTAGTTGAACGGGGTGGGGGTAATTTTCTATAAATGAAAATTATAGTTGAAGGGGGAGGGGATAATTTTTATATGTGTAACTACGTTATCGGCAACATAGTAGTAGTTTGTTTTTAAAATTCCTTCCCGGGCTGTTTGGCCGTAGTCCAATGTTTTCTGCAAAACCAGACGTTTCGGCAGTGCCGTCGACTGCCATCATCAGTGAAAATCTAGTGCGATAACGTGTGGTGGTATACGTTAGTGACCACAGTACTGTGGTTAAGGCTGAAGCAGTTTCTATGGAAACATTTCATTTCGTAAATGATTTTAAATACAAATCTTAGAACATGGAAGTCATGTATGGTTCTCCATACCGATATTTGTACTGTTCTGTGACAAAAATATAGTTAATATTTTCCGAAACTCGGAAATTAATTTTCTTGTCCTTTTCGTATTTAGTTCGGTTTCTTTTGTAATTATAGAAATCGGGTATTTAAAAATCCACGCAAATAAAAGGCACTACACGGGTTCTGTTGGATTCCGCCCTATGCCAAGAAACGTATTGTCTCGCTCGCAGATTCTTTTTTGATCTACATTGGTTTGTCCCCCACCTGTATATCACATTTTTATTAAAACCTTTGTTGAGATACATTTTACTCCACACTTCAAACATTCAATCCTGTTGCGTGTAATGTTTCAGTCTGTCATACATTTCCTTTTTCTATTGTCCCTCACGTAATTTCTCAAAGAATTGATACTTTTAAAATACAACACAGAAAATAATATAAACTCTTGAAACTTTGAATGTATTATGAATTTTAAATACAAAAATAGCTGCTCGTGATTCTTATAGTATCTCACGTGTTGCACTTATGAGCAAAAATAATAATGCTGAATGTGGGGAAGGGGAGAGTGGAATGTCACTTATTCCACCAACGTGGCCCGTCTGGCGGACGGTTACCGCCCCATCCAGTACCGAACCCTTATACTTTATGTCTATAGTTATGCATAATCCCTACTTTAACACACGGAGCTAACTCAGGAATATTGTGATTATTCTGATTAACTCAGTTAAGTGATTATTGAACTTGGCTGACACTGGTAATAGCATTGGAGGAAGGAATTGACCCCCCTGATTCGCCCCCGTAATTATGCCACTGCGTAAGAATAATACTGAGTAACCAGCAGCATATAATGGATAATCTGAGCACTTGGAATACTGTAAACCTAGACAGTCATAAACGTAGACATAAACCTAGACAGTTATTTTATTCATTTTGGAATAAAATAGTGAATTCTTTGGTGTTAAGAAAATTAAATTTCTCTTATCAAAAAAATGAAATAATTATTTTGTGTTAAATTAGGCCTATGAATAATTAATCATGATCATCATTATTATTATTACTATTACTATTAAAAAACTGTATTAATTTTTACATTAATATATTACATAATGTTATATATAATCGTGCGCTATTAATATTATATAATAATAAAAAAATGTTTTTGAACGAACTAGTTATATGCAACGGAAAATGCCACTCAATCCGCTGGACGGGGCCGCCGCAGTAGGTCTACTGTAAAACCCTCTTAACAAAAGATGCAACTTTTTAGTGGCCATAAAAATAATCTTTCTTGAAGTGAAGGGTACGAGCATGTAAGCGGAAGACTACGGCCCCGTTCAGTACCGACAACCCCAAAATTTCTGTTGGAATCCGTGATATGCCAAAAACGTATACTCTCGCAGATTCTTTTTTGATCTACATTGGTTTGTTCCGCACCTGTATATTAGATTTTTATTAAACCCTTTGTTGGGATACATTTTACCACCACACTTCAAGCATTCATTTCTGCTGAGTGTAATGTTCCAGTCTGAGGCACATTTCCTTATTCCGTTGTCCCTCACGTAATTTCTAAAAGACTTAACACTTTTAAATACAAATAAGCTCCTCGCGATTCTTATAATATCCCACGTGTTGCATATATGAGCGAAAATAGTAATGCTGATTGTAGGAGTGGAGGAGAAGTAGAGGGTGGAAACGCCTTTTACTCCACCAACTTGGTCCGTCTTCAATTTACGTAAACATAGACACCCGGGATAATAGTTACACTTTCTCAGTGGTCGCGAAAGTAACCTTCTCTTCATAAAATGTACAAGTACGTACGGGGACGGCCACCGCCCCATCCAGTACCGAAACCCTTATATCTTATGTCTTATAGTTATGTATAATCCATATTTTAAGACACGCAGCTGACTCACAAATAGGTCTACGTTACGTGATTAACATTCCCCGGACTCTGTATGCTGCAGTCACATGAACATCCATAGACACAACATCAAGAGCCACTGGTCAAAAATGAAAAAAGACAGTGGCGACGGGTAGAAAGGATGCCGGTGAGTTCCTTTGAAAGATGTTGCAGTCTGTGTAACATGTTACACGAACCAAATTTAATTTCTCTTATCACAAAATTAAATAATTATTTTAGTGCTAAATTAGGCCATAAATGAATAATAATCATCATTTATCATTTATTATTATTTTTATTGTTATTATTATATAACGGTAATATTGTTATTAATATTTTACATATTGTTATATAATCGTTGCGCTGTTATCATTATATAATAATAAAATTAATGTTTTTGAACCAAATAAAGTTACATGCAATGGACTAAAATGCCATTCAATCCGCTGGACGGGGCCGCCTCAGAAACTCTGCTGTAAAACCCTCTTAACAATAGATGCACCTTTTTAGTGGCCCTAAAAATGACCTTTCTTGAGGGGAAAGGTACAAACAACTAACCGGACGCTGACGGCCCCGTCCAGTACCGACAACCCGATGAAGGTCAAAATCTGACGCAATTTTTGTATTTTCCCGAATCGTGGAGAAGTATCGAGAAGTCAACAAACACACATAGCCTTCGATGATTTTGTTACAGTGTTTGATAACGTTTGTAGATCAAAATTGTGGAGTATACTGGAGATAAGAGGTTATCCATTGCACCTGATTCGAGCAGTGTACAGTTCATACAAAGACAGAAAATTAGATTATATATTAATGGGAAGGAAGCACATGCCATTCCCGCAAGCAAAATGGGGGTCAGCAAGGGTCTTTTTAATATTTATATTGGCAATGCTTTGAGGAAATGAAAAGTGACATTCAAGGGAGGCGTAAGGCTGCGTGATGCACCTAGAATATACAGCTTTATACTGACCGTGTAACCCTAAAATTGACATTGGAACGGGAATATATTCATTAAGTGAGATCTGGAAGGATTACAGCATTAAAATATCAAGTCAAACAAAAAAAAAACCAATGGCTTTCCTGGAAAACGTAGTCGTACAGGGTACATTCATCGATCGGGCTCAACTTTTTACCTACCTTGGGTGCGAAATTTCGTATGCGTTCAACAGAGATTTTGAAAACAATATCAATAAGTTTGGTCATATCTGTTGTGTAGCGATCGACGCGTTAAACACAAAACACGAAGAGACACAAATATTAAGATGTATAAAACGACTCCAGTGCCGAAATTGCTCTATGGAAGTGAATTATGGATTCTTACTAAGAGACAAGAACACCGCAGGCTATACACCTCGTTCAGTCAGTAAAGATGAAATTCCTTAGAGCTCTGAAGGTATAAAGAAAGACAGGCTAACAAACGCGGACATATAACAGTTCCTGTAACGGTTTGCAGGATAAAATAACAGAAACGAGAAGGTGGCTGGATTGTATCGTCCTAATAACAGAAACTAGGAGCAAAATGGACCCAGCCAGACTTCCAGTTCAAGTCTGGCATCATATACCACCAGGAAGAAATCTGGCCAAGGAAGAAGAATTATCGCAACAATGTATACAGATAATGCTACTTTTAACGGTATTTTCCTTAATTCCTCATGGACCCTCATTCGAAGCTTATTGAATTACACTGCTCATTCCATTTTATTGTTTTGTACAAACAAAAACGTTTATTGTTACATAGGAACACCCGTACTTCTACAAATGAAGTTGACGCCAATTTTACTCACGTAGGCCTACAGTTTGTGCTGCCCTTTGACGTGTGTATTTTCTTAGCTTGCTGTTAAGTTTTTGTAACTTAAAAACACGGTTTTCTTGCTTCATTACAGGGACAGACAACCTAGAAAAGGAGTATCATGTACAGTGTTGGGTTCTACCGTATTCATCTGGTTGCTACCTTACTTTGTGTACTAGAATAGCAATTATATAGTAGTATCTATTAGAATCCTCCTGTATTATTTGACAAACAGACGTAAATAAATAAGTAAATAATGGTTTATGTAAACTAAATTAAACGTAAGTGTAAAAATTTGTATGCGTGTGTGTTTGCGTGCGTGCGTGCTTGTTGACCATTGACATAGTTAATACCAACGCGGTGGCAATGAGAAAGAAAGCATATAACGGAGAATTAACATCTACCACACGTTGTAATGCGTTTTTGAAGTGGAAAAGTGGGTCATCAAATGGTTAGCATTCGGCCGGCGCGCTCCCGAGTCTCGGTTACACAATCCAGTTTGTCCACGGCACTTTGTACCGACTGAACGTTGTAACAACGTTAGCGACGGAGAGCGAACGCGTAAGGGAATCCGGAAAAACGGAAAGCAGAAAAAAGAAAGACGTAAAAAGATTAGATAAACGCGTTCAAAACGATGGCAGAGCACAGTGAAGGCCGTGCGACGGAAGGTACGTACACAGTGACCGGACCGCAGCCGCCGATAGCGACCTTCACGAATACTGCACTTACGCGTTTTGTTTTTTTTTTTTTTTTTTTAAATTAATTCTTGACTCATACGCTAACCGCTTCTGCATCGATTTCTTAACGATTGGTAAACGGGCCGGATTTAGGTTAACATGAGCCTCAGGTTGTGGGCCAGATATATTTAATTAACATATAAAACTCTCTCTCTCTCTCTCTCTCTCTCTCTCTCCCCATATATATATATATATATATATATATATTGCAACGTAATAAATTGCAAATTTAATTTAATTTAAATTTATGGAGCCCCGCGATCTTGGAGCACCAAATTTATACAACGTTACATATACATAAATAGGCGTGAACGATTTCACGTTCAAGATTGACAAATTACGTAACAATATAACATTTAAATTGGGTGTCAGGTGTATCTGCAATAAGAACTCTATGTAACTTGAAACGGTAATTAAAATTTATTTGATACTATAAAAAAAATGTGCACATGGCACTGACTTCGATTTTAAAACATTAGTTATTATTTGTTATTATGCCGTAAGGCTTAAGATATATGCATCCTTACTGACTAAATATTCTATGCTACTAATTATTATATAAAAGATAAATCTCATTTTCAGACTACTCAGTCTATTAATATGTTTCAAAATATCAATATTTAAATCTTTTTTTCTATATTGTAACGTACTCAAAATATTAATAGTTATTGTTTCTCAGTACTGTTTTCTCAAATACTAATTGTCTTCATTTAAATGCTTTGCAATCATTTTATATCATATTAATTTTAGCTCTTGTTACGTTAATCGTATTTCTAAAACATCTATGATTTTAACTCTACTATACAAGAAACATTGCTCTTATTTTTAAATAAAATATTAATGTCTTTAACTGTCTTTGAATTCTTTGTATGATTAAGATATGAATAAGTTGTCTATCACCTTATTGTCGTCAATCATACTCGATCATTTTTGTTCCATCGGTATTCGCCCTCGTCTCGCCTCCAGCGTCGGCTGTCTCTCTTCTCTTGTCCAGCGTCGGCTGTCTCTCTCTCTGGAACTCTCCTCTTGTCCAGCGTCGTATCTCTCTCTGGAACTCTCCTCTTGTCCAGCGTCGTATCTCTCTCTGGAACTCTCCTCTTGTCCAGCGTCGTATCTCTCTTTGGAACTCTTCTCTTCTCCAGCGTCGTATCTCTCTCTGGAACTCTCCTCTTGTCTAGTGTCGAATCATTAATGGATCTTCTTAAGCAGTGCTGTTATTAATTAAAATGATTGTCTTTACAGCTTAGTTACGTATTTGTACGTAACTGGTAAATTTAAACTGTTTACGGAAAAAAAATAAATACGCCGTGCTGACGGGCATAAGCTCCCGCTGCACCGTGGATGATTCAAGAAAGAGAACCACTGTAGCTTGCGTGTCCTATTTATACCCATGTCTTGGTCGACACCCTGCAGTGATACGAAATCGACATGTTAGAAACTGTCTCTGGCTTCAGATCCCCCACTCTTTGTCAAATTCGCTATTTTTTATATTTCTGCGAATTGCAGAGTCCTGTAAGTATACTCTTATACTTATCTTATAACTAATTTTACAACACATGTTCACTGTAATTTTGGACATTGCAACTTAACCCTTTCGATTTGTACACAGTTATTTCACTATTACACTCGTACGGTGTGTCACTTTCGCGTGGTTTTCGTACACAGTATTTAGTAAATTTTATAACATTTTATGGTGCTTTTGGATTTTAATTCTTAATTCTAGTTTATGAATAATTACGGAAAAACAGTAATTGTGCAATTATTCATCTTGGGGTGGCAAACTCGCCTGCAGAGACCTGCGTTCACACACACTAGCAAAATACTGGTGTACACACTTTCAGTTACATTTGTGTGTGTGTGCACGTTGATTCAGGTCGAAACACCTGTTCATATTTTTGTCTGAGCCAAGCTTGCAATCCCCAATATGCTTATTTCTAATATATTATTAATTATTTACAGTTTATTAAGTAAATTTAAATTTTTATATTCCATGCTCAGTACATCACTTATTTGTACTGTCGCATTATTCCTCTGCTTGGTAACAAAAAAAAATTTAATAAATTTATTTATTATAATTTTTTTTTTTATTTATTATTATTTGCAAAAAAATGTAACAAATAATAAAGAATAATATTCGTCATTTCACCCTTAATTGGAGTGTATACAAATGTCTTACCTCCCCTCTTCGTACGCTCACTGCTCGCGACCTTGTAGTAGGGTGGCTTTACAAACAGCTGATTTTACTGGTTTCATTGACCTCTGTTTTCATGTGTAGAACTTCCTAAATGACGTTGCGTGGAATTTACCAATTTCTTTCTTCTGTATCTCATCATATACGATGAAAGTGTTCTGTCCTACTTATGTGTGTACATTCGGTCCTTAATTTTACATTATCTTAATTCATACATTCTTACCTTCGCTTCTAATCTTCCTTAGCTCTTTTCTTAACATGACATTACTTTATCTAATACATTACTTATACAATACATTAACATTCATTACCTTTTATTACATTTCTTTAACATTACCTTTCTGATCGCTACTACTTTCTTGAAATACACTTCCGTAACAGAATACTCTTTTAGCTTGTAGTGTGTCGCATGATCGGTTACAGAGGAACTGTCTTGGAAAACAACGATATTTTTCTCGAAGTCCTTAATCCTAAGTAGTCTCTGCCCTTATGACTTTTCACTCTCGCTTTCTTCTGTGTCCTTGTATCTCCATTAAGTGTTCGCTTGATCAGCCGTTCTAACAATTATGGCAATTATTTCCATTCCTAAGCCTTTCTTCATATTAATAACAACAATAACATCTTTTACCATTACTTTCTTAAATACTTCTCTACAATAGCATTCCTTACCATCACTAATACATTTCTTAATTAACCCTTTCAAATAATATTCCTTATAACATTTCTTAATTATACTCTCTTATATTCTTATTAATAATTAATAGTAATATTATTTTTCTCATTTAAAAATAATTATTTATTTTAGGGTATTGAGTTCTGAGTTCGGTGTGTCGTTAGAACTGACACCCCTCATTATAACAATTGATTGTTGTACACAGGAAATTCATTGTGTTCACCCTCGTGTAAACAACGTCCGCGTTCCATTGTATTATCCTCTTGTTTGTGTGCGTACTTACCTTGTGAACGTTTGTTTGGATCGTATAAGTCACCTGTTTATAGAGCAATGTTTTCATCTTGCCTGTCGGCCACTTAAAATCTACCCTCTTTTTCTCGTTACAAATGCTTCGCTCTTTCTCAATTCTCTCGTCACTAGTTTGGTTGAGTGAACTTACCTGAACAGTTGTCGACGGTTTTTTCATACGTCGTTTATGATAACCTCTGTAGTTTTCATACTTACAGTTATAATTATCGTTATTATAATTATCGTGCGTATATCTAACATCATATTTACCACAATTTTGCGTAGTGTTTCGTCTAGATAACTTACTACGTTTCTTGTTAGGCCTACAGTGATATTTATCTCCGTAAGTGTGGTGTCTTATGTGTTTCAAATGTGTCATCTTGTGTGATTTACTATTGTGTGTGTGCCTCACACTTGGAATATCGCTATTAATAAGGTATGTTTTATTAACCTTTATTTGCTTCTCCTCCTTAATGTTAATTACTTTTTTATAATTATCGTTAGTAATTACACATGTATTTTCAATTTGTATGAATTCTTCACCTACTATCTTTTCACATATTAGCTCCGTTTGTTTATTAATTATTCCACAGACATTTTCTGCGATCGTGTCAATACGTCTGTTTGTATTAACAATTTTTTCGGTTAACTGCGCATTACTGTCAATTATACTTTGTTTTATTTCAAGATTATCAATTTTTAACTCTTCTAGACTCTCTGTAATTTTTATAGTGTCCTGTCTAAAATTTTCGGACTGTAGCTCTAATTTATTTTCTATAACTTTCTGTTTGTTTCTTATTAGATTCTTTTAATTCGTCTATTCTAGCATTTAAATTTTCTGTCTGTTTATTTAAATTTTCTGTCTGTTTTGTGCTTAATTCATCGACCCAGGCACGCATCATCATCTGGAATGCTTCGACGTCTAAATTTCCTGGAGTCGTCATGTTGAAGTATTATTAAAATATTTATTTAATAGTAATTCTTTAAAAATTATTATTGATAACCGTTCCCTACTTATTTATTTATTTCTGTATTTTTATTAATAGTTATTATTAATACTCATTACAGTTACACCTGTTACATAGACAACAATATTATTTGTGGGCGCCAGCTGTGTGATTACACAACAATTTAACATTACATTCAGTTACTGTTTAATATAAATAATAATTACATATTTACATTTTTCATTTAACACACTCTTTATATTTTTTAAAGCAACCATTTAGCTACCTAAAAAATTTTAATAGTTAAATGATGGGGATCGGGTCATACAGTCATGAGCTACAATTTATGTCACAAATTTTTGTACATAAATTTAGGCATGTCGGACCCCACGTCCAGGGCGACAAATTTATGCTCCCGATACAAATTTTGTTAAAATTTAATTTCAAATACAAATACACACCTATTTGTTTTTGAATAGCCCCACGTTCTTTGGGAGCCAAATTTATGTAACATTACAACGTTGCAAAGTGGCATAATATTATATTGTATGTGTACAAATTTACATGTAATTTATGTTTGTGATGCCCCACGTTGGAAGCGCCATTCTATGCGACGTAATAAATTGCAAATTTAATTTAATTTAAATTTGTGGAGCCCCGCGATCTTGGAGCACCAAATTTATACAACGTTACATATACATAAATAGGCGTGAACGATCTCACGTTCAAGATTGACAAATTACGTAACAATATAACATTTAAATTGGGTGTCAGGTGTATCTGCAATAAGAACTCTATGTAACTTGAAACGGTAATTAAAATTTATTTGATACTATAAAAAAAATGTGCACATGGCACTGACTTCGATTTTAAAACATTAGTTATTATTTGTTATTATGCCGTAAGGCTTAAGATATATACATCCTTACTGACTAAATATTCTATGCTACTAATTATTATATAAAAGATAAATCTCATTTTCAGACTACTCAGTCTATTAATATGTTTCAAAATATCAATATTTAAATCTTTTTTTCTATATTGTAACGTACTCAAAATATTAATAGTTACTGTTTCTCAGTACTGTTTTCTCAAATACTAATTGTCTTCATTTAAATGCTTTGCAATCATTTTATATCATATTAATTTGAGCTCTTGTTACGTTAATCGTATTTCTAAAACATCTATGATTTTAACTCTACTATACAAGAAACATTGCTCTTATTTTTAAATAAAATATTAATGTCTTTAACTGTCTTTGAATTCTTTGTATGATTAAGATATGAATAAGTTGTCTATCACCTTATTGTCGTCAATCATACTCGATCATTTTTGTTCCATCGGTATTCGTCCTCGTCTCGCCTCCAGCGTCGGCTGTCTCTCTTCTCCTCTTGTCCAGCGTCGTATCTCTCTCTGGAACTCTCCTCTTGTCCAGCGTCGTATCTCTCTTTGGAACTCTTCTCTTGTCCAGCCTCGTATCTCTCTCTGGAACTCTCCTCTTGTCTAGTGTCGAATCATTAATGGATCTTCTTAAGCAGTGCTGTTATTAATTAAAATGATTGTCTTTACAGCTTAGTTACGTATTTGTACGTAACTGGTAAATTTAAACTGTTTACGGAAAAAAAATAAATACGCCGTGCTGACGGGCATAAGCTCCCGCTGCACCGTGGATGATTCAAGAAAGAGAACCACTGTAGCTTGCGTGTCCTATTTATACCCATGTCTTGGTCGACACCCTGCAGTGATACGAAATCGACATGTTAGAAACTGTCTCTGGCTTCAGATCCCCCACTCTTTGTCAAATTCGCTATTTTTTATATTTCTGCGAATTGCAGAGTCCTGTAAGTATACTCTTATACTTATCTTATAACTAATTTTACAACACATGTTCACTGTAATTTTGGACATTGCAACTTAACCCTTTCGATTTGTACACAGTTATTTCACTATTACACTCGTACGGTGTGTCACTTTCGCGTGGTTTTCGTACACAGTATTTAGTAAATTTTATAACATTTTATGGTGCTTTTGGATTTTAATTCTTAATTCTAGTTTATGAATAATTACGGAAAAACAGTAATTGTGCAATTATTCATCTTGGGGTGGCAAACTCGCCTGCAGAGACCTGCGTTCACACACACTAGCAAAATACTGGTGTACACACTTTCAGTTACATTTGTGTGTGTGTGCACGTTGATTCAGGTCGAAACACCTGTTCATATTTTTGTCTGAGCCAAGCTTGCAATCCCTAACATGCTTATTTCTAATATATTATTAATTATTTACAGTTTATTAAGTAAATTTAAATTTTTATATTCCATGCTCAGTACATCACTTATTTGTACTGTCGCATTATATTACTGTTGCTAAAATACACCACAGTACATAAGAATAAAATAATAATTTTAAAAGAAAAAAGGTATAAATTTAATAGTATTGTGAACATATGTTAGGATTGTAAACAAAACAACTGAATGTTAGTCACGACCAACATAGAGGTAGACTCCAATATTATATAGAACAGCATTAAGAAATATGTGTTGACAATTATTATATTAAATTGATTCCGTGATCAGGGACGGCTTTGTAACTAGGCACGTGCCTAGGGGCGGCACATTTTGGGAGGCGGTACACAGAAAAAATATTTTTGAAAATATTTTAACAAAATAAAAAAATAGCTGAAAGGTGAGTTGTTAAGAAGAAAGGAATCATACTCGTTAGTGGCAGAAAATTTTTCAGTTTTCTTCAACCTGTCAAGCACGACTCCTTCCGAGATTTCTGAACTTCAAATATTGTATGGATGCCAATATTTGCCAATGAATCTGTTCATTTTTCACATGTAATTAAATACTCAAAAAAGTTGCAGACACGCCCTTAAGTATGAGCAAGAAAATACGTCCTCAGACAATAAAATCTCCAACGGATGTTTCCAAAGCTGTCAGGATGTATTTATGCACTGCTACTGCTCTGCTGAGAGATTATTTCCCTTCTTTGAAGAGAATAAATTCATATCTTCCCTCTACTATGAAAGAAAAAAATTGAATTCCCTGGAAATCCTTCACACTGAGGCTGATATTTTAAATGGAGAGGGATTTGAGTACAACAACCTTATTGATGAATTTGCCACGAAGAAATTCATTGGTTGTGAACCAAACCTTTCCCTAAGATGAACTTTGATTGTGATAGTGACAATAAGACATTACATAATTAATTCATAACACTATTTTTGTCAAATAAATTATTTTTTGTTTTCATAAATTAACGCCTATTGTTCAATTTATTGTGTTTTTATTATTAATAAATATAACAGATTATTGTTTTCAAATTTTTTACATTAATAATAAGTGGATTAATAAGTTCATTACGAGCAAGCAAGTGACATTCCAAGGAACGAGAACGTTAAGCTGTTTTTCTTGTCTAAAACGGAGAAACGATTTTTAAAGAAATTTGGAGGGGGGCGGCCATAAAAATTGTGCCTAGGGGCGGTATACATTTCAAAAGCCGGCCCTGCCTGTAATAACGCTATTTGTCGCTGCAACCGAACGTCTCAGTCGATCCACTGAGGACTTCTTATCGTAATAAGGGCGAATCGTTGAGTTTAAAGAAAAATAAAACCAAGTGTGTCAAATCTAAAGTGTTGTTATTATCAACGAAAACGACGAAGTCTCACAACGAGAACGTTCATGTCGCTAGGAAACCGATGTCATCGCAGCGGATTTCTGGAGGTGTAGGAATATGAAACATTTAATTTAAAGAGAAATAAAACCAAGTGTCCGTCACTGGCTACTGAATTCAAAGGAGATTGTAGTAACATTTGTTGATTTCAAAAAGGCCTTTGATTTTATTGATAGAGAAACTATAGATAAAATAATCCGAGAATTTGGTGTTAAATCTAAATTGGCAAATCTAATCCGTGTGAAACCCTTACTGACACAGTCTCAAAAATAAAATTCATGGGAGAAATATCTCAACCGTTTCAAAATGAATACAGGTGTAAGGGCAGGGTGATGGTTTATCCCCAATTCTTTTCAACTGTGTCCTGGAGAAATTAGTGAGAATTTGGAATGAAAAATTAAAGGGATGCAAAATATCGCCAATCATGTTGGGAAGAAGGAACAAACGTATTGAAATAAACTGTTTGGCATTCGCAGATGACTTTGCTATACTTTCTGAACATGTGACATCTGCAGTGACACAAGTTAATTTTTTAGAGGACATAGCCAGTAGAACAGGCTTAAGAACTTTTGCAGAAAAAAAAATAAATTTCTCACGAACATTAAAAATGCGCCAAAATTCCTGGTTACAGATACTGGTCGAATAGAGAGGGTTCGAAAATGTAAGTATCTAGTAGAAATAATTCAAGAAAATGGTTTAGAAAAATCTGCTATAGAAGAAAGGATTCATAAGATGGAAAGGGCATATGGTATAACTAAAGATATTTATAATAGAAAGTGCATATCTAAAAATGCGAGAATAAGGCATTACAGTACAGTAGTGAAGTCAGAATGCCTATATACGAGTGAATGTCTAGCACTGAATTATAATTTAGACAAACTAGAAATATTGGAAAGACGAATTATTAGGAAAACATTAGGCACACGAAAAACTTCGGAAGGTTGGAATTAAGAAGTAATGATGAATTATATCAAAGTATAGAAAATATAACAGAAACAATGAGAAAACGATGACTATTATTTTTTGGACATTTATATAGAATGGACGACAATAGGTTAACAAAGCAGATCTTCAAATATCTGTGGGAGAAGAAGTCACCATCAAGTTGGATTAAAGAAGTCCAAAAGGATTTAGAAAAAAATAATATACACGCAGAAGAAGCAATTGAAACAGATGTTTTTCGGGCAAAAGTGTTAAAAATGGAAGGAGTCTCGGGTAGGAGAGAAAAAAACGCAGGTTCCAAGTGGACTGAAGACAGGAAGAAGCGACACAGTGAAAAGATGAAAGAATATTGGAGAAAAAGAAAAGAACAAAGAATAAAGAATTGAAATTGGCATGTGGTCCTTAGATGGCCGATACAAAAATAAAAAAACCACGTGTGTTAAATCTACAGTGTTGTTATTTTCAACGAAAACGACAAAGTTACTGTCACTAGGAAACCGATGTCATCGGAGCGGCTTTCTAGAGGTGCATGAATATAACCGGTATTACAGTTCAATTTTACAAAGAATGTCGAAAGTGTTTTGAAATAAGATGTAAACAGTGGAATATAAAGCAAGTGGTTAAGCGCGCGTGTCCTTGCATCTGGCCCGTCCTTGTGTCACATTCACCGATACATACCGGCCACTGTATCGTGATTACGCAATTGCATTTCTGCTTTTAATTATACGTCCGAGTTTTAAATTTATACTTAGGGGTCATTCCATGTCAAACCGTCCTATATCTGAAAACAAAAGTTTCAAAAAATCCATTAAAAAACCGATTTCCTTCTGTTACAATAAGCATAACGTTTCAGGACTCGTTGAAAATATTTGTTTACGTTTTTACCTTCGGTTATATTTTCAGATGGTTGGAAAACAAACGCAGAAAAATTAAGCAACAATTTTTGGCACCCGTGATGTCTAATAAAACTTTCTGGGGGCGTGGTGGGAAAAGAAATTAAGTTTTGCGTGAAAAGAAAAGAATACAAGCATAGTTTTACGTGAATAAAACTAGAAATACTAAACGGAAAAGAACTCGTTACTAGCTAATAATTTTATTGTAATCAAGAAGATAAGTGTGGAAACGTTAAGTGTTACGTTTATAGATTTATAAAATTTAACAAACTCATGAAACATTAAAAACGACACATTACAGCAAAAATAAAACTGACAGCAGAAAACTGACACTAATTTTCTTCCATCTTCTGCAGACGTTATTTGTGGTAAACGTTTTGTACGATATTTTTGTAAACGTCGCTTTAGTTCGTACGTGTCTATACTCGTTTTGCCGTAGAAATTAGTAAAAGATTTTCTTAAAATGGGCACTTCTTCCTCTTCTTCTTCTTCTTCTTCTTCTTCTTCTTCTTCTTCTTCTTCTTCTTCTTCTTCTTCAGGACTGCACCCTAACTTGAACCCTGGCTTCCAACAAAATCTTCTAGTGTAAACCCTCACATCCATTCTTCTGAGATCTAGCACATCATCCAACCATCTTATCCTAGATCGGCCCGTTTTTTGCTTTTATAGACTTGCGCACTCAAGATTTTCTTTGGCATACGCTGATCACCCATTCGCTCTAGGTGACCTAGCCATTGTATTAGTTGAGCCTTTATGAAACTTACAATGTCCTCATGATTCAATAGCTCATCTGTCTCCTGGTTATTCGTCGTCTTCTTCAACACACGTCTTACGACCTTCGTTTCAAACCTTCTTAGTGTTACTTGTTCCTTTCTTGTCGATGTCCACGTCTCGCCTCCATAAGTAACAAAAATGGGTACTGCAGGTCCTCAAAAACAAATATTTCAAAACCGCAATACGAGGCGCACAAATCCGTGGTTGGGAAATTTTGTTGAAGGTAGAGGCGCCTGTAAACGGCGTTCCGAATATGTTAGGCTTACGTATTTGCGGCAACGGACGGGTTTTAAGATTTTAATTGTCGATTTGCTTTCGAAATGGTAATTAAGAACTAAATATAATGGTATTGCAAAAATATTAAATACGTTTGATAACTCTCCGGGCTATTAGGCCTTGGTCGCCTACTCACGCATAAAACAGATGTTTCGTCCCCACCGTTGGAGCCCATCTTCAGTGTAACTACTTGATTAACTGGTAGAATACGCCACAGTGCTGTGGAAAACTGGTGAAGAACGTACCAGTTAATCGAGTCGTTACACTGAAGATGGCCTCCGACGGTGGGGCCGAAACGTCTGTTTCGTGCGGCAGTAGGGGACCAAGGCCTAATATCCCGGAGAGCTGTCGATCGAATTTCAACAGAGATGACGCCGGCCGTGAAAGCCTAAGATTACAATATTAAAAAATATTTTTAATATTTTTTAAAAAAACCGCATCTGCTCTGGTAGATCTGCATAAGTATCAAATAGCAACGACAAACTGTTTAAAACACACCTTTTTTAAGTTGCTGTAGGATAAACTACTATCCTATAAATTTCGTAAACCGGGTTGTATAAACTGCAGGCTAAATGAATGTTCGGGCTACCTGTTTCCTACTCGCTAAGAAGACACGATTCAAAAATTAGGATAAAACGTAAACCATCCCACGACCACCAGACAACTAACAAAAGGTTACCCCTCCTCTAAACAGCTCTCTCTCTACACAGCACCACTATAGTTAGCTACACTTGTTTGGCGTTACAAAATGACCAATATTTTTCTTCGTTTTAGTAGTTTTTTCGTTATGCACGTAATGTAAATCATTTTTTTGGAAAATTACGTAAATTATTTTTTTAGAAAATTTCTATGATTTTAATAACTGTCAACTGTTAAAAATTAGCCTTCTGGTTTACAAACTCGAACAATTTCTGAGAAACGAGTTTTGATCACTGTATTTTATACTTTTAGCTTTTTATTTTCGATTCCCTTATGTTTGCTTTTCCCCGTATATATTTAAATTTACCGATTTTTGTAGGAATGTAACCCCCCTTCCCACGCTGTTGGCGATGGAATACTATGTTTTATTTTTAATAACACATTTTAATTTTTAATTTTATAAGACAACTGCAATACCCGGATTGAGACATGCGGGTGAGGCGTGGGTTATGACAAAAAAGTAATGCGGCAAGATTCGAATAAACCTGAAATGCAGTTTATTCGAAGTACTTTAAACTATACATTGCAAGATAGAATAAGGAATGAGGATATCAGAGCAGAACTCGAAGTAGCGGACATAAATGAAATTATTTCAGCTTACAGAAGTCAATGGTGGGATCATTTGGAATTGATGGCAGAGGATCGATTGCCGAAAGCGACACTGAACTATGAAGCCATAGTAGAAGAGACGTGGGTCGTCCCAGGATGAGATGGGTGCCGGAACACGTTTATATAACCTAATCCTTGAAGAGGAGAAGAAGAAAAATATTCGACAAACATTTACACAAAATGCCGGACACAATCCGTTAACAAATTTGTAACCTTATTAGTACAATAATGAGAAGCAAAAATTTATTAACGAAGAAAACCACACGAAGTCTATAAGCTCGCGACAATTTTGATTCCCGTTGAATTAGTCGAGGATTGTAGTTGATTCGTATGGCAATCTTGCAACGGGCTGTCAACCGTGGTAAGCATAGGCGCTGCCTCCATAATTGACACCACTTCCGTGTACCGAATCCATCTCAATAATATGAGATAGCCTTTGTTACATCAGGAATCCGGATGAAGAAGCAAAAGCGGCAGTGAACTATAAAAAGCCATTGGCAGAAGAGACATGGGTCGTCCGAGGATGAGATCGGTGCCGGAACAGGTTTATATAACCTAATCCTTGAAGTGAAGAAAAAGACGATTTTTAATGACACCTGAGTTAACGATGGAAGTTAATGTGCGAAGAAAAAAATATACCACTTCGAAATTTCCAGTAACGCTTTCATCTTAAAACGGGATGATTTTATGAATACTAAATAAATACTTCGTACTAGATCGGAATCGCACTAAGAAAGGGCTGCAAGGTGATGAAAATTCCGCAAATTTATCCTATGTCATCCCCGTAACTTAATCGTTAATTTCTCGACACGATCTGGGCCCGCCTGACGATTTCAAAGTGATGTCTAACTGTGCGATGAATTAGCTTCCTACATGTTTTTCTAGTTACTATAATTACGTATTTCGGAAACTGTGTCATGCGTTTAGGACAGTTCCGCCCTGGCGCCTTAGCCGAGAGGGGAAGGCGAGTAAATTTATAAATGAACGGGTTGATAATTACAAGTTAAAGCAGAGTGGTGCGTGTTTTGGGAGCATTGGGTCGTTCAGCTCTGTAGTCGCACAAATGTTTGGCTACATCCGAATAAGCACAAAATCCCCCGGTGCGCTTCTTCCGGTAGAAAAAAAATAAGTCTCCGTATTCCAGACTATTATATTCGAACTCCTACGCCCATCTTCTGTCAGCACAGATCAGTCTACGTTTTCCTACTTTGATAATCAAACGCTACATTCACGACATCCGTTATTATACATTAACAAACTCCCTGACTCTAAGACTCGCTCACTGTTTCGACCAAAGTACATTTATTAGATAAATCTCAATATTAGATAATTTTTCAATTTTCATGAAATTTACGAAAACCCCTGTACTCTATTATTATCGTTTATAGCAACATGACAACTGTAAAGCAGACCAGCATACAATATACACTAAAATTCCCAAACTACTACATTTTTTTTTTACTTAAATTTATTACCGTAATACCCAAATGACAAATAACTTAGTCCTAGTTTTTAAGTTTATATATGTTCCCATCATAGACATCTTTAGGCTTACGTCAAAAATACCTTTCAAAAATACACACGATTGACAGTAACATGTAAAATTCTTTTCCAAACATAGCTTACATATTTTTAAGTAAGTCCGAAATTTGCAAGCGTGCTGACAATATAAATTTAATCAATTTGTTACAGATACCGAGTTTGTATTTTGAATAAAATTACTCGTAACTCGATCCCCCCCCCATAGGCTTTTACAATTGTGTTAAAATTTGGAGTTTCATTTTGTCCCGTGGTGTCTCTAACGTTAAAAACTTTCGTACTAACCGCAACATTTCGTTTAGGTTAGAATTCCATTTGTCTAACATAGGCTGATTTTTACAATTTTTTCACATTGTTGGTTCACTTTTTGTGCTCCGGTATCGTAAAACTTTATAGCCTACTATATTCAGATTTCGGTTAAAACTTTCATTACAATCTTACCCAGTATTTGTCATTTATCGAAATTTCGACCCACTTTTTGGGCTCCGGTTTCACTATATTCAGACTTTGGTTGAAATTCCATTTAATTTGATACTTATATGGATGTTTCCAATTTTTTCGTAACTTCTGACTACCTCACATTTGGCCTCCCTATCCCCTAATTTCGGAGGGGGTCAATCTTAAAAACAATAGGGAAATTTGGAAAATTCACCCATTTTACCCATTCTCTCATTTACTTCTTAATCTTGTTTTCTATTTCCATCTGCTATCGATCTTAAATACTTGACGCCAGGGGCGTATTCACGGGTAGGGCGAACGAAACCGGACCCCCCACCCCAAGAGGGACGAAAAAATTGACGAATTTTGTTAATCTCTTAACTTTTTAGGCTTTTTTATTTTATTTTTTCAGCTGTGTACGCTAATATAATAGTAGCTTTTTACTAAATATGAAACAGATTCATCACACAACATTCGGGCATAGGTCTATGATTGAAATACAGGAAAATCAATTCAGTCAATAGGTTTAACAATGTTTTTCAATTATCGCGTACTTGTATCGTGTTATTACCGTTTACTTTAATGTGACTGATTTCAGGATTTATCACGCGTTTTTCAGCCCTTCAAAGCCAAATTCTAGATACGCGTCACTGCTTGACGCGCATTACTTGTATCACGTTATGTATGGTGTTATGTACATTATCCCCTGTTGTCAATAACGTAGTTCTTGTTTTATGTAGCCTACATTTATCTTCACGTTTGTTTTCTTCATATGTGTCCCGATTATTTGTTTCGTTCTTTATGGAATTACATTAATACACTTGAAAATAAAATCATTATGTTCCCCTCGTCTTTAGTATTAACATTCTCATAGATGTATTGAGAAGGTCAACTTCGTGAGATACTTATTTTTATTATCTGCTGGCCCCGACTCAGAACAAATAATGTAGGATGTTATCTAGGAAATGAAACACAATTAGGGTATGTTAGGGTATGCTTTAGCCGGACATGTTTGGCTTTTTACATTTTAGTCCGGCTGTAAATAAGCATGTCCGGCCTGTCTGGATTTTCCGGATTTGCACGTAGTATTAAGATTAAAGTATAGCACATATTTTATGCCTGAAAAAGACAGCAGATCTGAAAAATTGTACGTACCAGATTTTTATTTCCTTTCCTTTCAGTATGTTTAGGCTTTTTACGATAATACTGTTAATCTCTGTATTATCATTAAGGCCGCCGCTTTCATTTATGCGAACTGGTATCGCCAAATCGAAGAGGCAGCCGTAGAGTACTCACGAATAAAGAGCCTAGCAGTGTCAATTCTATATTATATACATGTATAATAGGTACGAATTAACTGTATTAGTAAAAGTGTAACTACATAGGCCTACTCAACGAAGTTATATTTTTTAGTAGGTATCCACGAGACACTTTTAATTTACATTTATAAAATTTTTCGTTTTAAATTGTTACTATTACAGATATTAACTTGCTTTCAGATCACAAAATGTCGAAGAGAAAATGTATATTTTTGAACAGTTTAAAACAATACAACAGTTTAAAACAAGCGAAAGAAAACTGCTGTCCGGCTTTTCGGGTAAAATGTCCGGCTAAATTAACAGCTGTGTTCGGCTTTTCTGATTTTTAATCTGGCAACCTCAAATCTACGTTGTGCAAAACATAATATTTTTATAGCTGTCCTGGGTGGTCTAGCAGCACTACGTTGTAACAAGGCACGGATCTAGACCACATATCTTCCAGTAGGCTAGTGTCGACGCAGATTCCTAGAACGACAGTCTGCGTAGTTCAAGCCAGACGGACGCACACACGCACTCGCGCACATGCCTGTACACTGAGGTGTGCTAAACTAGTATTTGAAAATCACAGCTATAAATTAAACCGTTCCAAAAAAAATAACAGGTACGAATACCTGTTATTATATAGCCTACCTATTACACATATACCTGTACCTGTAATATGTAATTTGTTATAAGAAATGTTATAACTAAAAGTATTAACAGTGTTATTTTAAACTGTGACTTTACTAAGCTGTTACTGTTTAAAAGAAAATAAGAAACAAGAGAATTTATAGGCCTATCTCCCTTTGGGAATATTAATTTAAGGTTTCACTAGGAGTAAACAAACTGACAGATTTAATATTAAATTATTGATTCCAGTTTGGTTAGGCAAATCAGTTGCGAAACTCGGGCAATGAAATTTAGAGTGCACGTAATAGCACAACAAATAATGTCAAAAAACATCGGAAACATAACAGTAAGCCTCAAGAGTTACAACAACCTCATCATTTAAGTGAGATGTGCAGTGCAGTTAAAATAATCTCCGACTCACTTTAACAAATAGTACTATACGGCCTATCAACTATCAGTTGAATTTTTTTCATTTATTAAAAACAGCTTCGTCTCTTTGGAATAGAGATATTCTGAACCACGCTGTTTTGCTTCGTTTCGTACTTGTATGGCAATCGGCACATGCGCAGAATGAAGTATTCAGCACCAAAAAGTGACTTTGTACTCGCGTACTCGTTTATTCGTTAGTTGTGTAGAGGGGTCCCGCGAGGCCGCGAGTAATCGGAACGGGCGTTTCGACTTTTCAGTTATCGTTGAATCGGAACAGGTATTTCAACTTTTCGGTCACTGTTATGTATATCCGTTCCACAAAAATAATAGTTCCAAAATAAATGTTATAGGTATATCGGGCCACCTCTACGGTACACACACTCGCAGATGGGAACTGTAGCTAACGACAAACGTACGATAATTATGGTATCAAGTAATTGTTTTATATTACGTCCAAAGTGTACACTGACTCACGTAGCAACTTGTAGATACTGTAGATGACTTGGAGCGAACTATAATTACGTGAAAAAAAGTATCGTAATAGTGAAATTTCTAAGAAGAATGGCGCCCGCACAACAAAAGTGTGCCAGGAAGCCATGAGGTAACGGTGCGCTCGCTCAGTCCGATTTCTACAAATACAAAACCTGTTGCTTCGACACTTTTTCCGATATTTAATTTTCAGTATAAAAAAAATTCGCTTACCGGAACCAGATTTACAAAGTATAAGGTTCATAACCTCAAAGTTGTTTGTTTTCGTACGTGCAGTTTCGAAACTTAATTTTGTTTGTTTCGTATACGCGCGTTCGATCACCACTGACAGAAGCGCGCGCGAGTATTACATATTATATAAAATATATTATATAATATATACAATATAATATAATATATTATATACAACAGTCGTCTGGGAGCGTTAAAAAATTTTTTATTTAACAGCGATATCCTGTTCTTATTTTCGACTTCCTTATGTGTGTGACGATTAAGTTACTTTTCTCGATAACGGAAACGGTGCTTACCTGCGGTATATATTCTCATTAACGAGACTGAAATAAATGTCTGAGAACCAAATATTACCGTATAAATCACTGTAACTCGTGCGTGCGTGCGTGCGTGCGTGCGTGCGTGCGTGCGTGCGTGTGTGTGTGTGTGTGTGTTGTGTGTGGCGCACGCGCGCAATACACCAAAAACAAAATAAATTACATCACACGTAACACGCTGACCACATCAAACGATCAGCAGTGTATTCCCGGCAAAGGTTCGAAGGTCATCATTACCTCGTATGTGACGACAATTTTTGGTATTTAGATTATGTTGGTTAAATATAATTACTGTCAGCCGTACTCTGTTTGGGTCTAGGTCAGACCGCAGGATGGTATTGCACGGCGACAGATTCTGAGTGGCAACACTTAATCCAGTACTGCACAACGTGACTTTCAATGTTTCAACACTTTTGCAGAAAAAGAAAAAAACGACTGTTAAAGATCTGCTGTTTGCACAAGTGTTTTATTTGTTTTCAACACCAATGTGGACAGAACATCGTCCTCTTTACTTGCCTTCGATTCCTTATTGAGAACCTAACGAGATCTGGAGGGAGAAATACGTTTGGACCAGTAGGTGAACGCCTGCAGAAACCCGCACAGACTTGGAAGCAAATGCATCAATTAATAACGCAGACACTGTGAGACTTATAAAAGTCTTAGAGCATAAGACGGTTAGGACATTTGTGTCGGATGAATCAGAATCGGTCTACAAAAAAGACAACAGAACAGAAGCCTATAGAAACTGTAAGTCGAGGAAAGCCAAGCGAGAGATGGGAAAGAATCACACAATGGAAGAGGACTACGGACGTACAGACGCGACGCACTGCAGTCGAGGAGGCCAAAACCCACGGAAGAAGAAGAATAATATTGACACTCTACGGAGATGGTAAACCTGACCGTCAATGTAGTGAGGTGTTTGGAATAAATTTAAGGTTGAAATGTTATTTATGAAAAGCTACTGAAAACTTCTACTAGCACTTGTACTAAATCTTTCGTCTTCGCTTAAAAATCATAGGGTCGCATTCCACAGATGACATTTACAATGCAGCAGGTCGTAGGGCTGTTTCAAATCGTTGTGGTTCTCTTGTATTGTTAACAGAACGTCAATCACGGGTATAACTGGCAGACAGTCAAGACCGGAATGAAATAGGACACGTGGAAAAACGTACACCAAGGGTGTCCATGGGGGGGGTTGTGACGCAGACTGCATCATTGAAAGTTTGGGGGTTGTTTGACAAGAAACTTTGGGAAAGTATGTAAAATTGCAATTTTTTTTTAGTTATACAATGTTTCAATAAAAAACTGAGTGTTTATAAAAGTTCATAGTTTGCTAAGCCAAATCAACTAGGACTTCATCAAACCACCTTTTTTTTATTTTTTTTTCTCTACAGTACGCTTTGTTGATGTTTCGTTCTTTTAGTTTGAAATATTGCCTTAGACGTATTAATTTCATTCGAATTATTTATTTATTTGTTTAATTTCAAATGAGAATTTATTTGCAAACTGTACTATTTTTAGCTTTAGCTTATTTGTAATAAAACGCTTATTACAATGACATTTTCTTTTAATTTTAAATACCTTTCCTTGGGGGAGGGGTATTCATCAAGTTTGGGGGGGGCACCCCTGCGTACACTGTACACAAACTTTATTAACTGAACAAAGCTTTGGA
Source organism: Magicicada septendecula (assembly GCA_034769895.1). Classification (NCBI taxonomy): domain Eukaryota; kingdom Metazoa; phylum Arthropoda; class Insecta; order Hemiptera; family Cicadidae; genus Magicicada; species Magicicada septendecula. The sequence continues at coordinate 289,038,809 of CM068376.1, forward strand.
TAACTGTACGCACAGTCAGACAATAATAGTTAAAAATATTGTAGATTGTGCGGTCAACGAGTTTGTGAAGTACAACATCGGAAATCCAGTCAGACAAACCCATCGTACTCTCTCTCTCTCTCTCTCTCTCTCTCTCTCTCTCTCTCTCTCTCTCTCTCTCTCTCTCTCTCTCTCACACACACACACACACACACACACACACACACACACACACACACACACACACACACACACACACACACACACACACACACACAGTGTATTTATATACTTATATCTCTCTGTAAACATGCAGACAACGGCTGCTGCCTAGACGACAGTTTAACGCCTCGGTTTTGAATTTACATCATCGGGTTTCAACACTAGTGTAAAGTCGTGCCTTGATTACAGATTATTAACTGACAGGTTGCAGATCCCTCGTTATCCTTAAGAAGACTACTACCTTTTGTATCCATATGAGTGCGCGTATAAAACCAAAAGGAGACTGTGGAAAGCAAACAGCTGGAAAACTAATCAGAATATTATACACACCTAATTATTACAAATATTTGCATATCTATACGAATACACCAACACGCACACTTATGTACGCATTCGAATATTCATAACTCTTTTTAGCACGCAAAAACCAAGCCAGTTCCCTCATCACTGACAAATCTAGAAAATCAAATTCAAAGACTGTCAATTAATTTCGACCACAATTACGTAAATTAAATTAAATGAAAAAGGGGATATTAATTAAGTAATGCAAATTTATTTTTTAAATAATGCAAATTTAAAAAAAAATGAAATACGAAAGTGGAAATACACTGTGTGTGAAATCGGACTTCCACGCTTGTTCTGAAGTGACACTCTAAACCTCCCTAGATCATGGTGAAAAAACGAAATAGTAATCTTTATTTTCACGGGCTTATATAGCCCATGCGGGGCGGCCAAATAGTTAAAAATGGTTAAAGCGGACCTCTCAAGATGCTCGGTTTTGAAGTTTAATAACTTGAACTTACGGTTTATTTACGTTATTTTTGTAATAAACCCTTAAATTTTTAGTGACCGTCAATCAGTGAATGTTTTAGTGGATGGTTAGTGAGGATCGGTCAATAATACAACTTTAGTTATTTTGCGTCGACGTTTCGACAATATTTATTGTCATCTTCAGGACAATTGTTGCTGACACCAAACACACAACTGTGATTTTGTAATAAACATTTCTTCACACTGCTTAAAAGCACACATATTTACAGTTTGATGGCTGAAACTGTATTCGGTATCTTAAATATTCATTGCAAACGTGTTTAAAACTATTTTTAATTTATTTTACAAAATCAAAGCGTTTATATACATACCACACCGAATGTAAGAATTTTTTTAAATATTCATAGGGTCTTATTAAAACTATTTTCTTCCGATCTGTTTGGCCGTGGTCCAATTCTCTTCGTTTCAACCGGGCCTTCGGCGGCCATCTTCAGTGCTACAAATCGAGCTAAGAAACACTAACCCAGGTGTTACCTGTGTAACACTAACCGCGGCACCCGTGTTAATGTTTATTAGCTCAATCTGTAGCACTGAAGATGGCCGGCGAAGGCCCGGTTGAAACGTCTGCTGAAATGAACAGCACTGGACCACGCCCAAACAGCCCGGAAGAAAGCACTGGACCACGCCCAAACAGCCCGGAAGAAAGCACTGGACCACGCCCAAACAGCCCGGAAGAAAGTAGTTTTAATAACATCGACTCCGACCGTGTAAACCAACGACAAACTTTATGCATAGGCTTAACATTTTTTTTTTTAAGAACGTATTTTTTTATTCCCTCTGCAAAAAGCTGTTGGTAGGGAAAGAACGACACAATTTTTTCTGGTACTTCTTTTCGAAGAAATTTGGTAAGAGAACTTCATCCGTGTTCTTTGACAAAATCAACTGACCCTTAAAGTAGTATTTACACTTCAATTCAAAACTATCAGCCAAATAAATCGACTGCACTGTAAATACTACGACTACCAGGCTGTTGGCCGTTTATTGTAAAATCCAATGCACAATTCAGACACAATTAAATAAGGTTTATTTTCCAATACGACAAGAAAGTGAATAAACAAATGCTTTAAGCTTGTGGTTGTAAAATTTTAAAACTGGAACGAACACTTTTTTATCACCAATTAAAATTATCGCACATGTAATTTAATTGCTGTCCCAGTGTCAACATAAGGTTAACAGCCTACATGATTTCGTCGCCCAGCGAGACACTTCAAGGCCTTGTGACCTGCTACCTCAAGGTGCACCTTGCCAAACCAAACTTACAGGCTCTTTTAAGGTCAGATAATCATTTCAATCTAGCGGTGCCGTGATGCGCACGATTTCGTTTCAACATTTCTGGCAGTACGTCAGCTTTACAACTTCTTCTTCTTCTTCTTCTTCTTCTTCTTCTTCTTCTTCTTCTTCTTCTTCTTCTTCTTAATTGGCGCTACAGCTCATGGGCAGCCTTGGCCTCCTGGACAAATCGCCTCGCCTCCAGTCGTCTCGATCCTCTGCTCTCAGTCTACATCTGCTTACACCGAGTCTGCGCAGGTCGTCCTCACGATCATCTATCCATCGTTTTCTGGGCCGATCCCTCCTTCTTCTTCCACCTCCCCGTAAAACTTTCTTCAATGTGGATGTCTCTAACATTCTCTGGATATGCCCTGGATTCCTGCCGTCGGATTCTACTTTCCTTTTTGCCAGTGACGATATCTGGTTCTCCATAGATTTTCTGTATTTCTGCATTCGTCCTTATTCTCCACGCTCCTTGGACGTTTACTGTACCAAACATCCTCCTGATGACTTTTCTTTCCCACCTACGCAACCACTCTTTCTGTCACTGCAGCTTTACAACTTCTGCAGCTTTTTTTCATACTGTCTGCAGTATAACTATTGACTGTGTAGCAAAACTGTCTCTTACCAATGCTCACATATCTCCGAGTCGTAGTGAACCAATTACTAACACTGTCACATAGGTTCGGATTATTTGGGACAAATTATTAAATCTGCGGACGAGGTGTACTGTGTTGTAGTCATACCGTTAAATTAAACTAACTTGTCGTTGAGTAACACTGGGTTTACAATACTCTTCTCCTTAATTCGGAGTCACATCAAGTCACAAACCGCAACTCTCCCAGAAAACTACATCGATCTTTTCCAGCAGATCAATCTCCTAAATTAAAACATACGTCCGCTTTGGCGTATACGTACCCTGTATAGGGCGCGCATTCCATACACCTCGAAGAAAGTGTTGACCTTTTATTTTTTTTAATCCACATTGTTTGCCATTTACAATCTACATCCGCAACACAGTATTAAGTAAATGAGACAAAACAGTTAGACTTATAAGGGAAACACCTACTGACGTTTCTGTTAACAGAATATGCGAACAGTGTTTTCAAGGATGTATTAAATCTTAGGTGCAAGTTCTGCGCAGTCTTCTCTCGCCGGGTCCGTTGTACGTCTGCTCCGTTAACTCATTTTCGTGTCGTACTATTTGATGGCCGCGTTTTGTGCAATCATTTCGTCCTTTATGAGAGGCGGTGAGAATCGTCTGATCGGTAGTCGTCTACTAAAACTTGAAATCTTTGGATGACTTTTAATCTTGTAGGTTTGTCGTATCACCGTAATTAAAGTCCTCAGGACCACGTAGATTCTAGCACGGTTTTATATAGCAATAGTCTGTTATTTAATAATAATTCGGACTTTCGTCCGAAAAGGTTGAGATCTGCCTCCGCCGTTTGATTCAAATATGCTTCTGCCGCGTGAACGATTGAGATGAAGTCTAATGTATTTAGTTTCACTGGCACAGGTGTGCAGAGGTGCCCATCTCCCCCAAAGGCCATGGTGCAACCCCCCCGAGTATTCCGAAATTCCTCCCAAATTTGATTTCGTGGGTACAAGGATGACAATACGGAGGTACGGAATAACCCCCCCCCCCGTTGACGTTGGATCTTGAGGTTTTATCCAAAATTTTCGAAAAATTAAAGCCATTTAAGCAATTATTGGAATCAAAATCTAATGTTATTCTTTTTATCAATATACCAGAAGTTATTCTAGTATGCCTAATCAATAACTAAATTATGGGAAATGTAAAAGTCTGGTCAAACTTGGCCTAACATAATTAGTAGTATATTAGGCGTTATTACATAAACTGCCTCAAAAAATCCCCCCCCCCAAATTCCAGTAGTGCGACTTGCACCACCATTGCGCCATGCTGTGGGCACTCCTACAGGTGTGTCATTGTGACAGATGGCATGTCGGGTAGTAAATGTGACTTGATCAGATTTTTTTATCACCATCTGTTGTATCATTCTGTGAGTAGATTTACACGTACCTGTAGGTTGTCAGAAGTAGCTTTCTAAATTTTCGTTACTGGACAACAATTCAACGTCGCCCGGGAAAGATGCTGGTGGCGTTTGTTTCACGTAATACGGCTGTATAGATAAGGAAGATTTGGGAAAGTGCTGATTTATAATCTGAAGTTATTTTTGGAGCTTCTTGTAACCAGTTATTAATTCTGGACTCCTTTCCTCTTGGTGTAAAAACGGAATCTGATAGGAAGGCGATACCGCAGTAGTTTTAGTTTTCTAGACGCTTTGATAATCTGCGATTTTGACAGCAAAACAGAAGCCAATTTTTTCTAACGAAATTGCTTTCTACGATTACGTTCTTTCAGACGTGAGCGAGTTTCAACGAAAAACGTGGCACTTTTTAATTCCATAATTATTTTGTTATTTTTCTACAATAAAAATATTTGTTTCAAAGTTGACCACAATGTCAAAAAACGATAATTTTCTTGAGTTTATTTTTATTGAGAATATACAATTTGTTTTTTTTTCTGTAACCATCGACTGTCGTCAGGTCTCTGTATATTAAAACTCTTGCGACGAACATATTTTCGTTTGCTTACATAAATCTTCGTTACGACAAGCGAGAATACGATAATCTGCGTACTTCTTATCAGTGGCGTAATTTTTTTCTGGGCCCCCCGCAGGAATACTTTGCAGGCCCCCCCTTACTACCTTTACTTAATTCATGTCATTATTCCCTTTTGAACACTAACCCCTACTAGCTGTGGCAGCTAATAAAATTATGTAACGTAAACACAACACGTCCTCAAGACTGTTCAAAATCTCTTCTTTAGGCCAGTGTCATCGGTTATTTCTATAAATCCTAAAAAGCTTTCATTAATTTTTACTTCCATGTTCCATAAGGAAATGGAAGTATGGTGATGGCAAAAAAATCGTGTTCGAGATAATTGCAGATTCTGATTGTCCTACCCTCAAAACATGAAAAAGTCATTTTTCGAAATGTGTGTGTGTGTGTGTGTGTGTGTGTGTGTGTGTGTGTGTGTGTCCATAGATTTTTTTCTATGGCAAACGATAACAGCCGCAAATTCAAACAGAATCAAATAATATTTTGCATACAGCCCTGAATTGTAGAGTACTCAATACCTATTGTTTTTGGTGAAGATCGGTTAAGGGAAAGGGGTAGTTCACCTGCAACATTTTTTTATCAAGGGTAATTTTTTTCTATGGCAAACGATAACAGCCGCAAATTCAAACAGAATCAAATAAATAATGTTTCGCATACAGCCCTGCATTGTAGAGGACTGAAGGTCTATTGATTTTAGTGAAGATCGGTTAAGGGAAAGGGGTAGTTTACCTGCAACGTTTTTACTTGTTATGTTTTAACAAGGGTAATTTTTTCTATGACGAACGATAACTGCCGTAAATTCAAAGAGAATCAAACAATTTTTTGCATTCATTCCTGAAGTTGCAAGTACTCAAGGTCTGTTGATTTTGGTGCAGATCGGTTAAAGGAAAGGGGTAGTTTACCTGCAACATTTTATGTTTTAGCAAGGGTAATTTTTTCTATGAGGAACGATAACTGCCGTAAATTCAAAGAGAATCAAACAATTTTTGGCATAAGTTCCTGAATTGTAAAGAACTGAAGGCCTTTTGATTTTGGTGAATATCGGTTAAGGGAAAGGAGTAGTTTACCGGCCACCTTTAATGTTTTAACAAGAGTAATTGTTTCTATGACGAACGATAACTGCCGCACATTCAAACAGAATCAAATAATGTTTTGCATGCTTCCCTGAATTGTAGAGGACTCAAGAACTATTGATTTTGGTGAAGATCAGTTAAGAGAAAGGGGTAGTTTACCTGCAACGTTTTATGTGATAAGGTTAATTTTTTCTATGACGAACGATGACTGCCGTAAATTCAAACATAATCAAATAAGTTTTTGCATTCATCCCTAAATTGTAGAGAACTCAAGGCCTGTTGATTTTAGTGAAGATCGGTTAAGGAAAAGGGGTAGGTTACCTGCAACATTTTATGTTGTAACAAGAGAAATATTTTCATGACGAACGGTAACTGCCGCAAAATTCAAACAGACTCAAATAATTTTTTACATATGTGCCTGAGTTGTACAAGACTCGAGGCCTTTTGATTTTGGTGAAGATCGGTTAAGGGGAAAGGGCAGTTTACCTGAAACATTTTTTGTTGTAACAAGAGTAAAGTACTTAATTTTGATAAATAAAGTATCCTGATAAGAAGATCTTAATAATCCACTGTAGAAACGTAGATAAAATATCTATAAATGAAGAGGCTAGTTAAACGGGGTGGGGGTAATTTTCTATAAATGAAAATTATAGTTGTAGGGGGAGGGGATAATTTTTATAGACTATGTGTACAACGTTATCGGCACAAAGTAGTAGTTTGTTGTTAAAATACCTTCCCGGGCTGTTTGGCCGTAGTCCAATGTTTTCTGCAAAACCAGACATTTCGGCAGTGCCGTCGACTGCCATCATCAGTGAAAATCGAGTGCGATAACGTGTGGTGGTATACGTTAGTGACCACAGTACTGTGGTTAAGGCTGAAGCAATAAGTGGAAAGAAGTAGTTTCTATGGAAACATTTCATTTCGTAAATGATTTTAAATATAAATCTTAGAACATGGAAGTCATGTATGGTTCTCAATACCGATATTTAAGTTGGTGGGCCTTCTTCTTGCTTTATCTCCAGAAATTGAGAAATAGCTTATTATTTGAGTCAGTTGATATTTTTTGTTAATGTCTTGTGTAGTGTCCATTACTACAGAGGAAAACTGAGCAGATGCAATCTGTTTGAACTCTATCATAGATAACATTTTCAACTTTTATAGATAAAATCTTTACAGAATGAGTTCATTTTGAAATTTGGAACTTATATACTTCTCCCTGTTCTTTGCATCACCGATTATCTCTCAAACAATGGATCGTATATACTCAAAAGGTCGATAATTAGTAAGCCTCTTGATCAACTGTTTCAGCCTATTAGGCTATTCTCAAAGAGCTGCTAAAGACAAATAAATACCAATAATGTGCTAGAGGATGGACGTGTGTTAACGGTGCATATATGGACACGTGTGTGGGATATGTAAGGTGGAGAGAGGGTGGAGGAGCTAGAATAGGGATGGTCAAGTGACTGTAAAAACTAAGTATAATAGGAATGCAAATTCTAAAATTAACTAAACTAAATACAGCTTTTTACAAAGGAGATATAAAGAATTCTTTCTGTTCGTTTGTTACATTTTTGTTATTTTTTATTGCTTTCTTAACTAGAATCACAGCTCTGTTGTGAAGTTAACCAATAACGTTTTAAATTTTATTCGGTTGTTTTCCCGAATCCAACTCATCGGTGTATAACCGGTGACGGTATTGTAATTTTCATTTATAGATTGCTCAAAGAACTGTATATACTCCGGCCAACTATTATGCCGTTCGTGACAGTACACCCGAAGCAGTCTACCTAATTCCCTGTTGACTCTTTCAGCCAGATTACCCTGTGGTCGCCTGACCGCAGTCAAAACAGGTCGAATCCCATATGCTGGCAGGGTATAGGACCACAGTTTTTTGAAAATTGTTTTCCACTGTCAGTTAATACCTTCCTGACGTGTCCGTGCTTCTGGATATATGTATTTAGAATTACATTCAATATCGAACGAGTGGTGGGATGCGTTACAGCATTTTATATGTACACTTGTATACTCACAAAGAACATCATTAGGTTCTAAGAAAATAACGTAAAAAATAAATGGGGTTTCCCGTAAAATACCCATTTTCAAAAAGTTGAGGGAAATATTTGCGCAGGCTCCCTCGCATTGCGGAGCCCGGCTGTTACGTAAAAGCTTTCTTTTTACTGTTAACACGTAAAACCGCTATACTTGGTGGTACTTTTGGCCGTGTCTTTATTCTGCGACTCGCGAATGTATCTCATCAATTGTTTCAGTCCGCTTGCACCAGATGCGTACACAACGGTCATGTACACAGTCTGCTCAGAAGCATGCGAAATGTCTTAATTTACGGTTGTAAACAGACTAATTAAATAAGTAAAACAATAACGGACATAATTTCTCTTCACTCATGCTTTGACTGTTTTGCATGCGGCCGGAATAACACGCGTACGCATAATGTACGAGTGAAAGCTGAAGACGTGTCTGTGCAAATTCGTGTAGGAAGGACGGGACTGTATCAACCGCTGGAATTTTATCCAATCGTGCTCGTAAAGAGTTGAAAACTTTTCAGATACTGAAACGCACATTAATGTCACGACAGCGAAATTATCACGGTAAAGAAATATCGGTATGGATAACCATACATGACTTCCATGTTCTAAGATTTATATTTAAAATGATTTTCGAAATGAAATATTTCAATAGAAACTACTTCTTTCTTCAGCCTTAACCACAGTACTGTGGTCACTAACGTATACCACCTCACGTTAGCGCACTCGATTTTTACGGATGATGGCAGTCTATGGTATTGCCGAAACGTCTGGTTTCGCAGAAAACATTGGACCACCGCCAAACAGCCCGGGAAGGAATTTTAACAACAAACTACTTCTTTGTTGCCGATAAATTAGTACACATAAAAAATTATCCCCTCCTCTTTCAAAAAACATTTTCATTTATATGAAAAATTACCCCCTCCCCCTCAACTATCCTTTTAATTTATAAATATTTCATCTATCTTTCTACAGTGGATTATTATGACCTTCTTTTCAGGATACTTTATTTATCAAAATTAAGTACTTTACTTTTGTTAAAATATAAAACGTTGCAGGTAAACTACCCCTTCCCCTTAACCGATCTTCACCAAAATCAATAGATCTCCACAACTCAGGCACATATGCAAAAAATTATTTAATTCTGTTTGAATTTGCGGCAGTTATCGTTCGCCATAAAAAATTCTACACTGACACTTTTCGGAAAATGGCTTTTCTTCATGTTTTTAGGGTAGTACAATCACAATCAGCCCTTATTTCGAACACGATTTTTTCGCCATCACCGTACTTCCATTTCCTTATGGAACATGGAAGTAAAAAACTGTTATAAAATTGAAATTTTCGATATAACAGTCATCGACAGTGCACTAGATTCCAGACACCACTTCTCTGTTCTTGTGCCGGCTACGTACTCCATTAACGTACGTCATCCAGAAACTTCAATCTTCTCCCCTTCAAGATACTGATTGCAGAGTCGTTTGGCACTTGGTGAAACATTACTCGAAAAGGTTTAAAAACACAAACGGTTGGTAGTTTCACAATTTATTCTTAACGCTGACAACTGTTTCAGCCTATTAGGTTATCCTCAAAGAGCTGATAAGAACAACTGAATACAAAGACTGTGTTAGTGGGTGACCCATGTTTTAAGGGTGTATATATGGATGTGTGTGTACGGTGGAGGGGTGGAAGATCTAGAATAGGGATGGTCGAGTGACTGTAAAAACTAACTATAATCGGAATGGAACTCCTGAAATTAACTAAACTAAATAACAGTTTTAACAAAGGAGATGCAAAGAATTCTTTCTGTTCGTTTGTTACATTTTCGTTACTTTTAATTGTTTTCTGAATTTCTAAAAGAAATTATTGGTGATTTTAGAAACTGAGAAAGCAATTAAAAATAACAAAAATGTGAACAAAGATGTTTACAGAATAAATTGTGGTAATATCAAGGGTCTGTGTTTTTAAACCGTATCTCCCCCTCTTCTTTCGTCCTTCACCGATATCTCATAAACCTTTGTTAATAGTACATTTCCCCTTTGGACTCTTTTTCCGCTTTCTACCGAAGCAGACCTTTCTTGTTTTTCTGAGTCATGAGAACACAACATAACGTAATCCAAATCAGTTAAATTCATCTTTTAAACATTGTTATTGCCTCCAGAAGTGGTTATGACTATAAAATAGGTTAATTACCTTTCGTCACACTTCTTAAATATCCAAAATTCAGGATTACTCGAGTTTCGACATTGTTATGTCATAATCAGATCCTTAGAATGGGGTTGAAACTACATCTATCGATTTTCACACATCTTGTCAGACGATAAATACGACACACACGAAGGGACAAAAACATTTAAACACTTAAAACGTTCAAAATAAATAGGGAGCGAAACACACGATATGCGACCGTTGCGGACCTGTACAGGCTGCGATGCACGGCAAAATTAGTCGACTCCAACTTGACCTTCGATTCTTCCTATCTATCTGTCACAGCTGAGTTCTCGCTCTATATCATTAATTCTGTTAAATAAAATATTATTTTTATGTTTTGATTTCTCATTCAAAACGAGATCGTAATTTTCTTTTGTGGCTTTATATATTTCAAACCGTTCAAGGGTGTCTAACTTAAGTGATTTTTTACATTTATGTATTATGTCCAGATTTTCTTTAATACTTTTAATGTTATGATCCTTTATGCTTAGATGTTCAGCGAAAGTGGATCATTCTACATTTGATTTAGATCTTGGAATGTGTTCCTTGTATCGCACTTTGAATGAGCGACCAATTTGTCCTATATAGAATTGTGAGCAATCAGAACAATTAAGTTTATATAATCCAGTGCCGTCATATTCATCAGAGGGTTTACTCTTACTTTGAAAGTTCAGTTTGTTCTCAGACTTATTAGTTGCCTTAGAAGCTAGTACAATGTTTTGTTTGTTGTTTGTCCCTTCGTGTGTGTCGTATTTATCGTCTGACAAGATGTGTGAACATCGATAGATGTAGTTTCAACCCCATTCTAAGGATCTGATGATGACATAACAATGTCGAAACTCGAGTAATCCTGAATTTTGGATATTTAAGAAGTGTGACGAAAGGTAATAACCTATTTTAAATTCATCTGTCGCTCAAACATAATTCACTTGACAACTCGTAAACAAATTTCATGGAATAAACACCGTGTTCGACTTGCATTATAGTTATGTTTATGAAATTATTGGAAAATTAAAACATTATAATTAAAAATAAAATCCTTGGAGCGATTTGGAAACAAGAATTTGATATTAGGTTACAGCGATATTTTGGATAGATAGTGTAAACGGAACACAGTTCAAACTATTCTCCGTTTAATGTATTGCATTTAAAAACATATAATAAACATTCGCATTCCAAAATCTATTATTCCAAAACAATTCAATACCAGGTTTGAGTCAAGGATTAATCAATCTGCTCTTGATTGGTCAGCCTCCAATAGAAAAATAAATACCGAGTGTTAATCGTAATTCTTATATTCATAATCAGCTTCATAACTAAACATACGATGTTGTCTACGTCGGACATCAATCGAGCTTCTATGCAACGGGACTTCACTGTGAAATTTGAAATTCTGGTTTAATAGGATACATGTGAAAAATTATCGCCTTGTAAGAGCCGTGAACACTAAATTTTTCACAAATATGCTTACATATTTGTCACGACTCTATCTGTAATGACGGCACAGTTAAGATAATAAAATCTGATCTACATTCGTGCCATATAAAATAAAATTATAATATATATTTAGACGTGTGAGTGCGAGCGTTGGGTTGCGTTTTGGAGCCAACTCCAACATGACGTAGGGGAGAGTGGGGTAGCACCGATCAGCGGGTAGCCCCGATCAGGTCGGTAACGAGAGTATAGTACGCTGTAGCGATATCTGTTGAATGCTGAACTCTAGCCAGTTGCACAGTGAACTAATTAAAAACGACCGCTAACCATTTCCGCCATTGTACTTACAGTGAATTACAGAAGTGTGTTTTAGACAAATTTCTTCTTATTTATTCACATCTTTAAAGCACCGTAATGATATTTGCACTTAAATTTTGAATTATTTAATTGTACAGATGTATTGTTAACGTTTTCAGCATTATTTTAATTCGTTATTTACGGTTTTAAACTAACTTACTAAAGTCTCAGGTTATAAAACTCAGTAGTATACGCGGTGGGGTAGCACCGATCAGGTGAGTGGGGGAATGACAATCAACTGTACTGAGTTACAACTGTACAACACCATACTGAGTTAAGTACTATTAAATACTAATGCGTTGCCCTTATATGTTCGTGATACGTTCCGTGGCGTAGCTAGGTTTTTTTTTTGAGTTTTGTACTGATTAATAAAAACTTTTTTTTATTATGGCGTATCTTAATTTAAAAGTTACCCTCGGAGTCAAAGATTAGTGTCTTTTGAATGAGAAACTATTATAGTGTGTATTATTTGGAAAGATTTTTAGTAGGCCTATATGGAGAAAATATACACACACAAATTAAATTGCATTATTTCCCATATAAAATACACAAGATATAGTACATTGGCTTATGAACTAAAAAAAACCTAATTTTTAAAATTTATTTTTAGACTTAGAATGTAGTGAGGACCATTTGTAGATATAAGTAACATTCTAATGTATCTTTTATCAATATATCATTTACTTTTTACATTGACAATTTTTTTTAGGTTTTTATTTTTTCCCATTTAATTTGCATAGGAAATCAACTGATCGTCATTACCCCGCGGGTGGGGGAATACCGATCAAAGCCAATTTTTTACTTTTTATGCAATACGAAAAGCCTCTTTCAACTTTAACGCTTACAGTGTATAACTAATAATGTGCTCTGTTATATCAACAATTTTTTACATTTGTTTTTAACTTTTAGCCAATTCTTCAATTTTTTATCGAATTTCTCCCTTAGGTGATCGGGGCTACCACACTCTCCCCTATACGCCGAGAGTGAACTTATCACGAGCCACTACTCAGAACTCTCAACAGAAAAGGGGG